>OZ023335.1:10184965-10207465 GCA_964007535.1 Brachyptera risi
AAGATGAGAATGATACACTCTTTTAGCATCCATGGTTTCTGTGGAAATGCATAGAAATTTGACGCGTTACCATGAGGTAAAAACAAAAATTGAAAAAATCTGATTTTTTTTCTCAATGATGATATATCTAACTCATATCATAAATAACTTTGTTTCAACAGTTGTGTCATGTTGTACGGGACGGAGAAAAGAATCAACATCACTGTGTGAGATAACAATCAAGATTCTGAACAATTTATTCATATACAAATCAATATGCCTATATCAATAATTAGCAGGAAATTTCTCCAGCAGAATCACTCGCCATTAGCACGATTATTAATTACCTTTTTTCACTCGAAATGACTTCTATAACGATCTCTACAACAGTTATGAGTCATATGGGGGTACGAACGAGCGGTGATAATGAAACGTTCAAGTGACGATAGGTGAACACGTTCACAAGAAGCTGTCCTATACAGCGAGCGGGACTCGAACTCGCTCCCATCTGGTTTCACATTCAAATCATTATCTAAACTGTCAAAAACAAGTTTCAATTGATAATCAATTATTGAAATTTTCATGAATGAAAAAGGAAATCTAATAATGTAGATGATGAAATGAAATGAATTGAAAGGAAATAAAGTCACGGACTCAATTGTCACCACCCAGGTTATGTGACAATTATCGCAAAGCTCTACTGTCACACTAACATGATCAATGAGTATCAACTCATTCTATAATAAACTAATTATTTCACAGAATTAATCAAAATACATTTGAATACTAATTACCATTACCACAAAGCACTTGCATGCTGCAAAGCTGTGTCGGTAACAACAGTTCCCGACACAAATCTGTCACGCCTAACAACTCGATTTACATTCATTCGTTTTAATTATCAGATATTATAATATATTTTGATATTGTTGCAATAGAACGATTTTGTTGGAAGTGGGAGATTGGATGTAAACATGTAAACAACTAGATGTAACTTGATGTAACTTGATGTAAACAACTAGATGTAACTCGATGTAAACAACTAGATGTAACTCGATGTAAATATTTGAACAACTGGATGTAACTTAATGTAACTTGATGTAAACAACTAGATGTAACTTGATGTAAACATGTAAACAACTGGATGTAACTTAATGTAACTTGATGTGAACAACTAGATGTAACTCGATGTAAACATGTGAACAACTAGATGTAACTTAATGTTACTTGATGTAAACAACTGGATGTAACTCGATGTAAACATGTAAACAACTAGATGTAACTTAATGTAACTTGATGCAAACAACTAGACGTAACTTGATGTAAACATGTGAACAACTAGATGTAACTTAATGTAACTTGATGCAAACAACTAGATGTAACTCGATGTGAACATTTGAACAACTAGATGTAGCTCGATGTAAACATGTGAACAACTAGATGTAACTTAATGTAACTTGATGCAAACAACTAGATGTAACTCGATGTGAACATTTGAAC
Source organism: Brachyptera risi (assembly GCA_964007535.1). Lineage (NCBI taxonomy): Eukaryota > Metazoa > Arthropoda > Insecta > Plecoptera > Taeniopterygidae > Brachyptera > Brachyptera risi. The sequence goes on from OZ023335.1 coordinate 10,186,445, forward strand.
AACTAGATGTAGCTTGATGTGAACATGTAAACAACTAGATGTAACTTAATGTAACTTGATGCAAACAACTAGATGTAACTTGATGTAACTTGATGTAAACAACTAGATGTAACTTGATGTAACTTGATGTAAACAACTAGATGTAACTTGATGTGACTTGATGTAAACAACTAGATGTAACTTGATGTAAACATGTGAACAACTAGATGTAACTTAATGTAACTTGATGTAAACAACTAGATGTAACTTGATGTGAACAACTAGATGTAACTTGATGTAAACATGTGAACAACTAGATGTAACTTGATGTAAACAACTATATGTAACTTGATGTAACTTGATGTAACTTGATGTAAACGACTTGATGTAACTTGATGTAACTTGATGTGAACGACTTGATGTAACTTGATGTAACTTGATGTGAACAACTAGATGTAACTTGATGTAACTTGATGTAAACAACTAGATGTAACTTGATGTAAACAACTAGATGTAACTTGAAGTAAACGACTTGATGTAACTTGATGTAAACGACTTGATGTAACTTGATGTAACTTGATGTAAACAACTTGATGTAACTTGATGTAAACAACTTGATTTAGCTTGATGTAAACAACTAGATGTAACTTGATGTAACTTGATGTAAACAACTTGATGAAACTTGATGTAACTTGATGTAAACAACTGGATGTAACTTGATGTAACTTGAGGTAAACAACTAGAGTTGATATACTTTTGATTCACTGCTAAATCTACTTTTGGATGGTAATTGGTTATTGACTGTAGAACTTACATCGCTTTCTAAGATCAAATTATCAGCTCTAATTGAGGTACATAAATCTAATGAAGACTTAGTAAGTGACACATTTCTGTGAAAGATAGTATTAAAACATGAAAGTGAAAAATTCAATGTTTTAAATACAATTACTAGGATAATATGACTGACTGAGCGAGACAGCGAGAACACGTAAAGCACGGGTTAGACGATAGACGGCAAGGGACGAGCGGCGGCGGACGCGCTCACGGCCGCACTTCAGCATGTTCAATAATTATTTGTGTAACAACTAATCGCGTCAATGTAACATATCATATATATTATCATGCAAAAATAATGAGGAATCTGAATAGTATTTTTTTAAATGATGAGTTCTCATTGTTTCAACTTTTCTTGACCAAAAACTGAAAATCTGAGATGCAGTAATTTTGTTTAACATTTTTTTTCTCCAACATAGTTGGCTTAATTCTCACGAATCAAATACTGTTATGAAGAACCACTTTTCTTCTTTTGTTTCATATCAAACATTTTTCTGTAACATATATAGTTGATGAGATAATAAATAAAAACCAAGCGCGCGCGTAGTGACAATTGGGGGCGGCGTACCGCCCCCCGGGGGCAGAACCCAGCCGACGTCAATATCCAAAATCATGTTTTTTTATGTCAAGAACAAGTCCTGAAAGTTGCATGCTTTAGTCACAAAATGCACAATAAAAGCTTTATTACATATACTATCCACCTCGAAGGTATGAATGACATTCCTCATCTGGGCTCGGTCCAACTACACCGGAAGTGGATGCCGGTAATGAAGAGCGCACCGACAGACCGGAAGTACAATATTGTTTGGGTGTTCATCCAACAGAGATTGCAACTTCCGTCGGGGCGCGCGCAACCCCGACAACAACTAGAACGCAACGTTTGAAAATGGAACACATTTAAATAATTATTGCCATTTTTTTTTAACTCTCTATGAAAGTTAATGATACGTCATAATGGAGATGGAACAGTATGATAGATTACGATTGCATACTTTGAAAGGTAGATTTCGTGATGGAGAAAAATGTCGCAAAGATTGATGTGAATTTTAATTCATCATGAACACTTGTTCAGCATGTGATGTGTTGGGTTTTATTCATGTATGTATTCATTCATTCATTTATTCTTCGGTGCATGGCAGGCTCAGCACAACCCGAGTGATATGCCCAAGACAAGTGATCAACCCCAAGGCCCGAGAATACTGGTCGGATCGATATGAATGCATTTTATTGATATTTTTCATTTCCAATAAATGAATAATAATTATCATCCATTATTTGGCGAGTGAGACTAGAGAAATACGATTTCTATGATGAGAACGCAGCCAGTATATATATATATATATATGTATATATATATATATATATATTCAAATTGACTGAAACTGGGCTGTTTTTTTAATCGTGATATATTTATTTAAACTGACCAACGTTTCAACGAGATTGGTCTCGTCCTCATCAGGGTCCAAACTATACTGTATAGTTTACATACAGTTGTATAGTTTACTTGTATAGTTTACAGTATAGTTTGGACCCCGATGAGGACGAGACCAATCACGTTGAAACGTTGGTCAGTTTAAATAAATATATCACGATTAAAAAACAGCCCAGTTTCAGTCAATTTGAATAAATATGAATCGTGAAAGTTTAAGTAAAGTTATATATATATATATATATATATATATATATATATATATATATATATATATATATATATATATATATATATATATATTCATATATATATGAATCCATTATAGTTTCAGGGTATAATCGTGTTGAATTGAGTACAAAGTATAGATGTTGGATACTTTTTTATTTTCTACTCGAAAATAGACGAGAGAGGCTGAGAATATTGACACCCAGACTGAAAACCGATACAATTTGAGATGAACTGAAGAGTTAGTGGTGGTGCCAGTTCCGAGTCCCAAACTCTGTTTTCCGTGAAGATTTGTATTTCATTCTGATTATCATTTGCATTTCAATGTTCCTAAACTTCATGCCAATTTTCATTTATATTTTATTTTCATTATCTTTTTCAATTTGTATCACCACAATTTCTATGTTCTTTGACTTTTTAATGTATCCACAGTCTTCAGTTTTATTTTTGTAAAATTCTTCTCTTTTGTTATTGTTCAATGAAGTGATTGTTCTATAGAATAGACATCTCTTGAAAAAGACGGTGATAAGACTGTCGAAAAGCGTCGAGTAGAAAATAAAAAAAGTATCTGACATCTATACTTTGTACTCAATTTAACACGATTATACCCTGAAACTATAACGGATTCATCAATTATAATTCTTGAAAGTGTCAAACAAAATATATATATAAATATACATATATATATATATATATATATATATATATATATATATATATATATATATATATATATATATATATATTCATACAATAATATAGGCCTATATATATATATATATATATATATATATATATATATATATATATATATATATATATATATATATATATATACATATATATATATACATATATATATATATATATATATATATATATATATATATATATATATATATATATATATATATATATATATATATATATATATATATATATATATATATATATATATATATATATATATATATATATATATATATATATATATATATACATATCATTACCGAGACACGTTACATCTACAGCCGATAGCGACATATTCACGTTCTAATTTCGGCGACCATATTGTGCATTTACAAATATAATCTGAGCAAGGCATTCTATATAACCACTAATAGTAATATATGTTCATGGCGGGAACTTCCTGGTTTGCAAGGCGGTGTGAAGCTACTGCCGATACACAAGTAATTACGCCTTCTCAACGTTGAGTAACGTATCTCGGTAATATAAATCTATGGTCTGAACAACACATTCAAAGTATAATATTCGAATATCTCCTTGTTCCACTAACAAAGACATTCATTCATAACTTTTCCATGAAAAAAAATCCACTACCCTTCATATTACAATTCTTTCACGACAAAAACCATGACTTTTGTATTACAAATGCTCCGCTTCTTCCTCCTTTCCTCCCACTTCCCTCCCCCCCCCCTTTCCTATACTTGCTCTCGTGTTAATACAAAACACTGTGTATTCCCGCCCAAGCATATCACCTGTTGCCCACCGTAGCCCAGCATCCGGTTACAGCCCTAGAGATCCCGGCCACCGATAGGAGACCATCACGTGGTGGCTGCGATCGTCCGTCCGTCATCACTATTAACCTCAGCGGTCGGGTGTTTCGAGCCTTCACATCGACAGGGCAAGGGTAGTAACTGGTGCGAGCTAGCAGGATTCAAGGGAGTCGGGTATAGGATAGCGTCGAGGTTAACATTTCAGATGATTATCAAAAACAAATATATTGAGAATGAATAAATGATTCTGAAACTATAGTAGCATGGATTAAATATACACTAACTAGATGTTTCATTCTTATGGCTTGAGGAGAGTGAATCTTCCTTGCGCACCTCCATTGCCCTCGCCTACGTCTGCAATTAGTAGGGCCTACCTGTTGCTTGCCACTTGAAATAACGGGTCCCAGGCTCAGCTGGCTCCAAGAGACCAGATTTTGGTTCCAATTCACTGGTGGAGCCAAGTACCATAGCAACGTATCCAGTATTTGTGTATTTCCATTGTTGCTAGCACAAGATCCTGGCACTGCTCGCGAGGTGACCCGAAAATAGGTCAAATTTTCGCTTTCCAAGAGACCATGACTCTGTTATTATCTCGTGTTGTCATGGTATTCAGCTCTCCTAGAGAACATTATGCCCATCCAATTAGAATCCCAGCTTCTTGGAGCTAGCTGGGCCCCGGAGGCTCATTCTGAAACTGGATTTCGATCATATGGAAATGAAAGGAATTCGACTGTATTTGCATTATGAATGATATTTTTTACGGCCCATCTATCGAATCCGTCTCGGTCGTCATGGAAATGGACGGATATACAGCAAAATCGGATATATAGACGGATATATATATATATATATATATATATATATATATATATATATATATATATATATATTGAAGCGAAATCGAAACAGATTCGATTGCATGGAAATCGACGGATATATTCAGAATAAGCTTCTGAGGCATAATTTTGAGTGGCTGTTGCAGTTAGCAGCACAATCCAGCATACCTGTAGCGCTTTCTAGCGGCCCGCATAGGTACAACATGTGTTACAGGTGAGGAGGCTAGAAGAGAGATGAAGAAGTGGAATTGAAATTTGTGGATCAATTTCATTTCAACATTTCATCGCGTCTTGACAGTATAACTATCGAACATGCTCTCTGGCTCATTCAGGCAAGGCTCTGCTTTGGAAATGACAGTCAAGAACATATTGGGTTCGAGTCCCGTATAGTGCATGGGTTTTTCTGAAATGAACATATCATACATGCTATTTTTGTTCTTTTGTGCTCTTTGTGCTGTTCTTGTTTGTTGTTGTTGTTGTTGTTGTTGTTTGTTGTTGTTTTGTTCTGTTTTTGCTCTTTTTCGTTCTTTTTCCGTTCAAATGACCCAGCTGTTGGTGGGGTCGTTATGAGCACACGACAATCCCTCAATCAATCACACCATGCGTGAGAATACCCGAATAAACTGTTTCATATTTATATTTGAGGTAATCAAATGAAACCACGTTTGGTTGCGCGTTTTTTATCATTCTCCACTGATCAAAGTCAAATGGATATCTTTGAGCCTATTAGCCTTGCTACCAATTTCATGCTTGTTTATTTATATTGGTTTTAACGACGCACTGTACTGACGACCAGGATCGAATGTGCGTTGAATGATATATGAGATGATGAGATGAATTAGGTCATTTCAACCGGTGTTTTTGGATAGTGGAAGGAGTCGGTCGTGGCCTGTTGTTGAAACCATTCCAGTAATGACCTGAACGACAGAGGGAAACCACGAAAAAACCCCGTCAGGATGGTCGACCATGGCGGGAAACGAACCCCGGTCTTCCAAATGATAATTCAGTGTGCTAGCCATTCGACGACTCGTCTCAGTTATATATACTTGTATCCACGAGAGACGAAAGTCGTTCATCAACACAACAATCACAAATATCCAATTGTTCCATTTGTACAGCTGTAGGCCGCCAAAAACGGTAATTTTGAGTGGATCGTGATTTTCAGGTTGAGATTCATTTTTTTTTTTAAATATATATATATATATATATATATATATAGGCCTATTCGGTTTTAACGACGAACTGTAATGATGACTCGGATCTATTGGCGTCGAATGAATGATTAATCAGATGATGGGATGGTGAGATGAAGGTTTTATGGGTGATGGAAAGGATAGTGGGAAGGCAGCGGTTGTGGCCTTATTGTGGGAACCCTCCAGGCATAAACCTGGCCTACAGAGGGAAACCACGAAACACCCGTGTAAAGATGGATGGTAGCGGGGATCGAACCGGGTCCGACATGCCCACTACCTCCCGGGTCACATGGAGCAAGTACGTTAACCACTCAGCTACCTGTGCCGGTGATTCACTTCTGATTTCAATTTGAGATAAGCAACTCCATCTCTCGAAAGCGTTGAATACCTAAACTTCTAAAGTTTAAGATATATATATATATATATATATATATATATATATATATATATATATATATATATATATATATATATATATACATATATATATATATATATATATATATATATATATATATATATATATATATATATATATATATATATATATATATATATATATATATATATCATAAACGAATCTTTGTCCCATGCAGTCTTTTGTGTATTGTGATGGTAATTATGAAGAAAGAGAAATAAAATAAATCAATAAATTAATAATTCATTACTTTTCCTGTTTGAGGACAAAAACCTTCATTTTTAAATAAATGAGTGTATATAACTACCTTATAATCAGACGAACTATCAAGCCATCATAAGGGTCATACCGATATGGGTGGAGGGGTGAGACAGGTGAGCGGGGGAAGGAGGGGGGGGAAGTATGCCCCTCTCCACTCACTCCCCCCCCCCCCCCCCCCCTCCTCACCAATACAAGGGTCATACCGTGCTATGTGAATAGAACCATATCACCTGTAATATACTTCCACAAATACTGCAGTATCGACACTCCCAACCGTTCATACCAATCCATAGTAAAGACGGTCGATCGGAATCGTAAATATCATGAACTGAAATGTATTATAATCAGCGTAGCACATCGGCCATTTTGTAATTAGCCATACTATGTTTCCGGCGTCGCCGTTTCGGTCGGTGTGCTTGTCTGTTTGTTCTGTGCGGTATCGATTTGAGTGATTTGGCCCCAAAATTAATTCAAGTGTAGTGCATTGAATGGTGTCTGTTTGTCGGAGCTCGAGTGCTCGTGCACTGATATGCAATGCAGTTGCATGTTTCATTGATGAGTTGTTTGTTTAGTCTGGGAAAACGCTATACCGGCTGTACAAATAGTGAAATGAGAGGATAAAATACAGTGATTGCATGGGTTATAAATATACAGCGAAAGTCATGATATGATGGTACAGTTTATTATGTACTGTATTTAAACTATTGAATTGAATCATTTGGCGATGTGAAATCACGTCCCTTGGCTTGAAAAGTGGAGGGAATTCTTTCAAATCACGAGCCAAACGGGTGCGGGTTCGAGTCCCGCTCTAGACACGTGATTTGTGTGCATGCATTAGTCATTTCAATGTATTCTCCTATCACCCATTCACTCTTAGCCCCCCACAAATAGCTGTTGGTGGGGTCAATCAGCATAATTCAAAATGTGTGATTGGTCATTTCTTAGACTTAGAAGCTTAGACGAGTGACGTCGAGTGGTTAACACACTGAACCATCATTCAGGTGACCAGGGCTCGATTCCCACCAAAGTCGACCATCCTGACAGGATTTTTTTCGCGGTTTCTCTCTGTCGTTGAAGTAAATATTGGGATGATTCCTTAACAACCGACCACAACCGACTCCTCCCCACTATCCGAGAACACATATACTAAAATAATCTCCCGTCTCATCATCCCACTATCTTCAATATCATTCACCGACGCCAATAGATCGTAGTCGCTAAACACAATATATATATATATATATATATATGTATATATATATATATATATATATATATATATATATATATATATATATATATATATATATATATATATTTATATATATATATATATATATATATATATATATATATATATATATATATATATATATAAAATTGAGGTTTGTTTGTTTGTTTGTTTGTTTGACCCTTGTGCGTTCCTATGCCGCTCATCCGATTGCGATAACACTTTGGTGGGTTCTTGTACGCACCCCCGCAAAGATTTCGAGGGGGAAGAGGGTCGGGGTTGGGGGTCGGGAGCTGGGGTAAAAGTTTGGCGAGTTGTTGTACGCGAGCCCGCGAAGGTTTCGCGGGGCATTGGGGTGTCACGAGGGGGGGTTTTGGTGGGGGGCCGGGGGGCTGGGGAACTGTGGGTCGGGGAATGTGGGACTGGCGGTGGGGGGCTATGGAGGGGTCGATGGTGTGGGGTCGCGGGGGGGGGGGGGGGGGGATAAAAAATATTGTATATCCGAAAGCACTTCAATAAACAGAATTAAAACGCAAACAGTTTCTTTCTTCCACTGGCATTGCAACGCATGTCGGGTACTCGCTGCTTGGTGAATGAATGATACTATTCCTCACTACCGGCATACGTGACCACGATAGTGTTCAAACGATACCTAATCTTTCTAACGAATAATTAGTGCGCTTTCGGTAATCAGTACGGTCTGAAACTAATTATGTGATAAAATGTTCACAAAGAATATCAAAACTCTTCTGATTGATGTCATTGAATTGAATAAAATATCTGGAATTATGACAGAATCAAGTGAGATGTGTTCCGTATTTATCTCATGGACAATCTGAATCTGAATTACTGATGTTTGTACAAACTGAGTTCTGAAGAGCTTGTGTGAATCTCAGAGTCGATCCAAAGGGTTCCTATTCTATAACACTATAATACCTCCTCATCACAACTTTAATATAAACTGTTCAATTTGTGAGGAATATTTTCTCACCGTCATGCAGTAGGCCTATACATCGTGTAGCATCACCCAGTTTAGGCACATGCCACTTATCGGATATAATGTATACAGTTTATGTGAAACATACTTGCTGTCTCATCTCCGACATCACATCCTGATGCTCTTCAACGTGAGCGAACAGCACGCTCGGCCCATGTCATGCGAGCAAAGGAAATATCTCAAACATATTCATGAATACGTGCATTCGTGATGTGGGCTGTGATGTTATTTCGCTTTGATTTACTTGCTCAGGCGAATTTTATAGCACCTTTTTCAGTTCGTGCATGCGTTTTTATAGTCGGATTGAAATATTTCTCTCGGTTGTTTGTTGGTTGGTTGTATATACTTTCAGTAAAATGAGATAACAGATTGCTTTTTATTTATTTTTAATAACATCGAAACTTGATACAAAATCATTGTTTCCAATTAAGGCTGTGGATGAAAGATAGGGTCGTTTGGACGAGGCACCACAAGGGCGATCTTACCACCCCATATTAATCATTTCAAATCAATGAACTTCAACACGAGGACTGTGCTGTCGGTAACCATGAATTTCCGCCGCAGCTAATAGTATTTCAGTTTCCGAAAGCCCGGAACACATTATAAGTAAAAACCGTTTCTGTGATATATCCGGACATTAACAACATTGATATCAAGAGTGAACAAAATACATGCACGAATGTTGATATCTTGCACTTTGAAATAAGTATCTCGGGCAATGATCACTTCTTTCCATTTACAGCAGATGTAAAGTTCATCATACTACAAAATAGAAAAAAATGAGTGATAGGCCTGAACTGTTATAATTAGGCCCATCACTCTACTAATTAAAGGTCGTGGCCAATTAGTACTTCATCCAAGCATTTGCTTCGAGGACTGTGGGAAACCACGAAAAACCAAGTCAGGATGAAAAGGAATGATGATGAGATGGAAGGATGAGATGGGATGAAGGAAGAATGGATGAGGAGGAAGGAGGGAAAAAGGTGTTTAATAAAAATGGATAAAGAATTGCTAAATAGATTATAGTATTGTTAGGTTCTCAGCACGAAATGTGTTAAGCCATTTGGTTTCAGCGCAATATGTGAACGAATATAAACAAATTGGCTCATTTTGAGATATATTATATTATTTGATCAAATTCATTTTCATCAACAGAATGTGATGATAGATTGAAATTGGGCAATAAAATTCATTCCAGAAATAACTGAACTGGTGGTAAAATATGAATCATAATCGAGCACGTAGATTGTATCTCAGTTGGTCTATACTCCATTGGCCAATTGATGATGGTAAAATATGAAATTCAATTCAAATAATTGAATTTTTTAAGAAATTCACTCGATAAGGAATAGATGCGAATCATTTGGATTCGTCATTTGAACGAAACTTGATTAACTCGAAAAAACGAACGAATTTTGGAATTTAAACACTGATTTGTTTTACCGGCACATGTATCTGAGTGGTTAACGCACTTGCTTCGTGTGATCCGGGTGGTGAAGGGGCATATCAGACCCGGTTCGATCCCCGCTACCGTCCATCTTTACAGGGTTTTCCGTGGTTTCCCTAGTCTAGGCTAATGCTGGGATGATTCCCACAATATAGGCCACGGCCGCTTCCTTCCCACTATCCTTCCCATCACCTATAAAAACCTTCATCTCATGATCCCATCATCTCATTAATCATTCATCCGACGCCAATAGATCTTAGTCGTCGCGTCGTTAAAACCCAATATATAATATGAAGCATAGATAAAAGTCTGTGTCTATCGTTTGATATACCTGTAGAGTCTCATGCAATATAACATGATCGACTGGTTCAAAAGAGACTTACACTTATGCTTCAAGCTGTGCAAATGATGAAAAGATGAATGGCATAATATTGGAACAGTAAAATCGCTCTCATGGTGCCCTGTCCGAACGACCCTGACTTGTCATCCTCAGACATCTGGGAGGTACATATTTGTGTTTAGTTTGACATCTTGAAAACAATGAAGAAGTATGCGTATCGGGTAAAAAACATTTGCCAAACATTACACTCTGTAAATGATAGGTAAAAAAGTCTATCCGTCAGATTTGTGCAACGGTAAACATAAAGAAACTATCTCCAATAATAATCTCGACACGTATTTAAACTACAATAGCATTCTACACTGTATATAATTATATTCGACATCATTAATATTTTGCACGTAGAGAAAACCATTTCTTTAACAATGACAAGAATCGTGTTAGCCTACTCATGATTTCGGTAATACCAACTCGGCCGCAACAAATGTCAACTCTTTACAATGGACGTGATGCAATCTCGCCGCATTGTTATGTTGGTAATGTCATCAAATACTCGGTACTCTCATTGTGGCGTAACTATAGGGTGTAACTGTAACTTCTGGTTGAATTAATTTAATGGAGAATTTGTAACTGTATGGCAACTAAGCAGCGTCTAGTTAACTCAAGCACGATTTGTGGGTTGGGAGCTCTGTTGATGATTCAATTACAACCAATGCATGGGTGCATTTCGTGTTGGATGCAGTTATTTCTCCATATTGAGTTTAATTAATGTGATGATGATTGAGATCTATTGGCGTCGAGGGTTGGTGTGAGTCGTGTTTGATGGTTTCTCATTGATGAGCGTAGCGAAGTCTCCATCCCACTCTTATAGGGCTTTGTCTGTGTGTTTTTTTTTTTTTTTTTTTGTAAGCACTCCACAGGTCGCAAGGGTTGACTGATCAACATGAAACTTTTTTTGTACACGCAAACTCATCCAACTTAAAACTGTATAGTTTTTGGGATGAATCGGTCGGACCGATTTTGAGAATCATCATCTCAAAGTTTCTAAAAACCCCATAAGATTTGGCTGGGCGGAAAATGTTGAAAAATACTAGTCAAACGCGAAATATGCGTTGTAAGATGAGCGAGATATCTCAATAAGGTATAAAAGTCCTTAAAGTAGTTCTACCCTTGCTACTTTATCGACTCTGGTATTCTACACACCTTGATATCTGAATAAGCTATTAAAGTCGTTAAAGTAGTTCTACTCTTGCCACTTCATTGACTCTGGTATTCTACACACCTTGACGCATATAAAAAATACTTCATTGTTGGTCAACTCTTGAATCTAGAAAGCAGTGAATCTTGACAACTTAATTCTGTCACAATTTGTATGATGTATTTGAAGAATATTATCAGTCATTTCATTTTTTTTCTTCAAAACGACTGATCAGAATTGCTTAAAAAATCGTAAGTAAAATCCATGTATACACATTTAGAGAAAATTTCATCCCATTTGGAGAGATTTTATTTTTCAACATTTTCCGCCCAGCCAAATCTTATGGGGTTTTTAGAAACTTTGAGATGATGATTCTCGAAATCGGTCCGACCGATTCATCCCAAAAACTATACAGTTCTAAGTTGGATGAGTTTGCGTGTACAAAAAAAGTTTCATGTTGATCAGTCAACCCTTGCGACCTGTGGAGTGCTTACAAACAAAAAAAAAAACAAAAAAAAAAAAAACACACAGACAAAGCCCTATAAGAGTGGGATGGAGACTTCGCTACGCTCATCAAAAATCTCTCCAAATGGGATGAAATTTCCTCTAAATGTGTATACATGGATTTTACACATTATTACGATTTTTTAAGCAATTCTGATCAGTCGTTTTGGAGAAAAAAAATAAAATGACTGATAATATTCATAAAATATATCATAAAAATTATGACAGAATTAAGTTGTCGAGATTCACTGCTTTCTAGATTCAAGAGTTGACCAACAATGAAGTATTTTTTATATGCGTCAAGGTGTGTAGAATACCAGAGTCAATGAAGTGGCAAGAGTAGAACTTCTTTAACGACTTTTATAGCTTATTCAGATATCAAGGTGTGTAGAGTACCAAAGTCGATAAAGTAGCAAGGGTAAAACTATTTCAAGGACTTTTATACCTTATTGAGATATCTCGCTCATCTTACAACGCATATTTCGCGTTTGACTAGTATAGTTGATACCTAGTCAATTATCATAGTATTGTCACCAAATATATTCGTGGTTAAAATGAAGTCTCATAAATGATCCCTCATTCTGTAACAACTTTTTGTAGCGGTCGAATCCATTTCGACTGGAAACGGGAATGTTTCGATCTGTCGCCATTCTATAGCACTTGTTTCCCCATTTCGACTGGAAACGGGAATGTTTCGATCTGTCGCCATTCTATAGCACTTATTTCCCCATTTCGACTGGAAACGGGAATGTTTCGATCTTTCGCCATTCTATAGCACTTATTTCCCCATTTCGACTGGAAACGGGAATGTTTCGATCTGTCGCCATTCTATAGCACTTATTTCCCCATTTCGACTGCAAACCAATGCGACCGTGGTCTAAACGGACACTGCAATGTTTGCGCGCCAGCAACGGGATATTCATGGAACTATAAGTGTGAATAACATAATGATATCGCGAGTGTCGAGTGTATGCATGGTGTGGAAAGTGAGAGAATATTGGTAACAGTTGAATAAGGACAATTCACTTGCCATGTTAGTTACTCTTATATATTTTCCAAGATAAGTGACAAATACTTTTAGGTTATGCTGTTTTTTGACGTTCGACTTGACTAGTATGTTTTTATCACAGCCTTCTCTATTCAGACCATTCTCTTCTTATAGAGTAATCATCTGAATGAAGAATATCGTTTTCAACCAGGATGTGCATTCAAATGAATTTAAATCAGAATAATTGATTCATCACTCGTCATTCTCGGTGATTAATTCACCAAAATTTCAAGTAAACCAGATGAAAGTCGTGAAAAAAACTGCGGTGGCTCAGTCGTTACATGTGTTTCACTTGAAAATAAGCGATATATCGCACTTTTCCCAACTCCTGTGTATTCGAATAAATGGCCGTTCCCATCGGTGCTATAGAATACCAATTTCGACCGCGGTCGAAACGGAACCAAAGCGATATCGAAATGATTTCGACCAGTCAAGTAACGGACAAAAGTTACAGAATGAGATCATGGGGTGCCACTTCTGAGCGGTATTTTTGACTCATCATCACCCCTGATTGAGAAACAGTGATGTTTTATTCATTCATCCTACTGGACATTTATCATTAAGACAAAACACTTGTTATCAACAGATTTACAGTGATATCAGAACTGAACATAGAAGATTCTTCAATTATCACATTGACACTCGAATGTACATTGAGACTCGAATGTACATCAAGACTTGAATGTACATCAAGACTTGAATGCACATCAAGACTTGAATGTACATCAAGAATTGAATGTACATCAAGACTTGAATGTACATCAAGACTTGAATGTACATCAAGACTTGAATGTACATCAAGACTCGAATGTACATCAAGACTTGAATGTACATCTGGACTTGAATGTACATCAATACTTGAATGTACATCAAGACTTGAATGTACATCAAGACTTGAATGTACATCAAGACTCGAATGTACATCAAGACTCGAATGTACATCAAGACTTGAATGTACATCAAGACTTGAATGTACATCAAGACTTGAATGTACATCAAGACTTGAATGTACATCAAGACTTGAATGTACATCAAGACTCGAATGTACATCAGGACTCGAATGTACATCAAGACTTGAATGTACATCAAGACTTGAATGTACATCAAGACTTGAATGTACATCAAGACTTGAATGTACATCAAGACTTGAATGTACATCAAGACTTGAATGTACATCAAGACTTGAATGTACATCAAGACTTGAATGTACATCAAGACTTGAATGTACATCAAGACTTGAATGTACATCAAGACTTGAATGTACATCAAGACTTGAATGTACATCAAGACTTGAATGTACATCAAGACTTGAATGTACATCAAGACTTGAATGTACATCAAGACTTGAATGTACGTCAAGACTTGAATGTACATCAAGACTTGAATGTACATCAAGACTTGAATGTACATCAAGACTTGAATGTACATCAAGACTTGAATGTACATCAAGACTTGAATGTACATCAAGACTTGGATGTACGTCAAGACTTGAATGTACATCAAGACTTGAATGTACATCAAGACTTGAATGTACATCAAGACTTGAATGTACATCAAGACTTGAATGTACATCAAGGATGGAATGTAAATCAAGACTTGAATGTACATCAAGACTCGAATGTACATCAAGACTTGAATGTACATCAAGACTCGAATGTACATCAAGACTGGAATGTACATCAAGACTTGAATGTTCATCAAGACTTGATGTACATCAAGACTTGAATGTACATCAAGACTCGAATGTACATCAAGACTTGAATGCACATCAAGACTTGAATGTACATCAAGACTTGAATGTACATCAAGACTTGAATGTACATCAAGACTTGAATGTACATCAAGACTTGAATGTACATCAAGACTTGAATGTACATCAAGACTCGAATGTACATCAAGACTCGAATGTACATCAAGACTTGAATGTACATCAAGACTTGAATGTACATCAAGACTCGAATGTACATCAAGACTCGAATGTACATCAAGACTTGAATGTACATCAAGACTTGAATGTACATCAAGACTCGAATGTACATCAAGACTTGAATGTACATCAAGACTTGAATGTTCATCAAGACTTGATGTACATCAAGACTTGAATGTACATCAAGACTCGAATGTACATCAAGACTTGAATGCACATCAAGACTTGAATGTACATCAAGACTTGAATGTACATCAATACTTGAATGTACATCAAGACTTGAATGTACATCAAGACTTGAATGTACATCAAGACTCGAATGTACATCAAGACTTGAATGTACATCAAGACTCGAACGTACATCAAGACTTGAATGTACATCAAGACTTGAATGTTATCAGACGAATGAATATAGTTATCCCAAAATATATCACAGTTTACTAGTTTTAGTTCCATTGACTACCACATGCAGATGTTATGTGTGGGAATGTCAGATTGATCTTTTTCTCTTTATGAACTGTTTATAAAACTGATCAATAAATAATATCGATGTTCTATATATATATATATATATATATATATATATATATATATATATATATATATATATATATATATATATATATATGGGATTGTATAGTTATGTCGAAAAAGATACGCCTCGACCGGGATTCGAGCCCGGGACCTTCTGCTTGCCGGGCAGGTGCTCTACCACTAAGCTACCGAGGTATTACTCCTTCGACATAACTATACTTAGACTCACGATACTTTCGAGGGGACTAGCCCTATAGGGGGCTTAGGTTCACCCAAGGTGTAACGATTATACGCTACCACAGATCCTTGTGACTCTATTTTACCTTCACCTAGGCATGAGGAATGATGTGATGATTAAACTTCTTGGATACGATCCAATATCGAGATATATGGGATTGTATAGTTATGTCGAAAAAGATACGCCTCGACCGGGATTCGAGCCCGGGACCTTCTGCTTGCCGGGCAGGTGCTCTGCCACTGAGCTACCGAGGTATTAAGCAGAAGGTCCCGGGCTCGAATCCCGGTCGAGGCGTATCTTTTTCGACATAACTATACAATCCCATATATCTCGATATTGGATCGTATCCAAGAAGTTTAATTATCATATATATATATATATATATATATATATATATATATATATATATATATATATATATATATATATATATATATATATATATATATATATTTATGAACGTCTTTGTCGAATCATAAAAATGTGACCATTCTGGGACTTGAACTCAGGACCTCTTGGTTTGTAACCGAAGCTCTAATCAACTGAGCTAAATAGCCACTGAGATTCAGGTCGAATAATCGACACATTTATATGACAAGACAAATTTGAGAAACGACTCATTATGGGCCTATGATGATGAGAAACAGAATGATTGAGAAAAACTATTCACAGGTTTCAAATGAGTTACGCCATGATGATCTTCAATCTCAATTGGGTAGGGGAAGGAGGAGGGGGGAGGGGGGGAGGGTAATGAGGTTGTTCCAAGTCTCCTTGCACGTTAGTCAACATGATTAGTTGAAGAACTCTTTGGGTGATGGTCAACATACGACAGGCACCACAAGGGCGACTACACCACCTCAATCAGACATGCATTGTTACTATTGTCCAGTTCACCCCTCCCCCCCCCCTCCTCTCTCTCCACAGGTAACCTACTCTCACATTGAAGCGAACCAATATATAGCGTTTTCCTCCTCACTTTACAACGCATTTTCATACAAGTCACATGTTGAATTCCAAACACACTCACAACCACTAGTGACAGTCCCGATCGACCGTCTCCCCTATGTGTTAGCACTAACGATCAGGTGTCTCGACCCACCCATATCAGTGTGGAAGTAGAACAATGGGCCAGACCACAGGTGGGTGGGGTTACAGCCGCACCAACAGCTATTCCACGGCAAGACAATGCTATTAGGTCATCTTCTTGCAGCGGAAGAGTTGACATATCTGTTCCTCGTGTTGGTACACTGAGTCATGTGCTCAAGATGGATTATGAATGAGATGAGAAGAGAGCTGATAACTCTGCAGCCAGAGCCACTTTGACACGGTGTATGACAGTAGTAGGGGAGGCTTGAGCCGGCCACGGTAGCTCGGTCAGCTGAGGAACCGCTTCAGAAACAGAAGTCACCGTTGGGCGTGGGTTCGAGTCCCGCATAAGGCATGGCATATCATAAGGTATATCCTAGCATAAGACATATAGGCATATCATAAGGCATATTATATCATATCATAAGGCATAGGCATATCATAAGGCATATCATATCATATCATGAGGCATAGGCATATCATAAAACACGATGTCGTGATATGAAGAAGGTGTACCAACTCCTATACCCATATAACATGGACGGTGTTTATGATTTCTTATGGTCATTTCAGAGCCAAATGTCCCGATTGCCTGTCGCGATTTGGCGGATTCCCTTGTGAACTAGATGTAGATAAGAGTGGCTACGGTACCGGTGGCATTGTTCAACTCACAAGATCCCTAATTTTCGTGTAAAAAATGCAATTTCTGACATTGTAAGCATTGTTGAGTATTGTTGTTTCATATAGTTCGATAAGAAAGCGATAGTTGCGCTACAGGCAATCGGAACCCTGGACTGAGATTCTGACCCTGGAAATATCCCACTTGGAAGACACGAGTCAAGTCACCTTCCTCATATTATGACCAAGTCTGTTCGTATCAGGACATCGTGTATAACATGCACTGCCCTCCAGACCAATCCACAGCCCTCTTCTATTTGCCATCGCACATCTTCCCAACAATCCACAGAAGTCCGTGAAGCCATTGCACCTTCATGCAGTGTTACCATCACGACTCGACGAGCGGCCGTCTCGTTGCCATGCGATAAATGTCGCCGGACGGGTGTTCCGCAGCGGCGATGATGTGCTCTGCTATGGATTAGTGTTTGGGACGTGACTGGGAGAGCGTGGTTCGTTGAAGCGTGACAAACGTGATTTGTAACAACACGTCAAAGATCGGAGATGTAACGTTTTGTTGTCGGAGGATGGCGATGATGGGAGAGATGCAGTCGTGGGTGCGTGCGTGCATCGATGCACTACTAGCGAGATTTTCAGACGAGCTACAGATCGAGATTCTTGGAGAATAGAAACAGTTTATATTATATATATTTGTAACCATGACTACGTTTATCAGATGGTTTAGTTGAATCGATCTGGTCTGAAATGGTTCGAATATTTTCTTTTTATCACGATACTTGGAATCGTTTTGTACAAATCAGCTCGGAGATCGAGAAACGTCAGTCTTATTTGCTCACTAACATTGAAATGTTAGCAAACCGTTTTTGTTCGTAAGAACATATTTCAGATGTAATTTGGCAGCCTCAATTCGCTTCTCATACGTGATGAAATCCAATCGACCAGACCCAAAATCGACAAGTGTGCTCAAATTTGTTTCAATCTTTTTCAATTTGAATATCATTTTATTCTTGTTCATGTTATCAAAGATTACCATATTTATAAGTTCTGCATACAGTTGAACATACAGTTGAACATACAGTTGAACATACAGTTGAACATACAGTTTTATAACAATATCATTTTCATTTTGAAACCATTTTATTCACACTCAACGCTTACATATCAAGTACTACAACAGTTGCATACAGTTAGTAGACAGAAAGGTACAAATGGACAAATGGACAAATAATGAATTCAAAAATAAACAATTATAAACATACTGAAGCAATAGTGATAAATAATTTGATATAAAGTTTTGATATAAAATTTAGAAATTTAGGAATGACATTTTGTAAGTGCGAAGCCCGCATAAGTTGAATCTTGTGCGCGGGCTGTCTTGCTTGAGAAAAATATAATTAGTGTAAATTCGACTCTCAAAATTATTAATTGGGCCATAAGTAGGTATACAAAAAAACAAATACAAAAAAGTTACAATAATGATGAATTAATAATACATTGAACCAATATCTCAACTCTATGAATATATACATCAATTAGACACGTTTTGAAGTGAAAGGAATTTGATGGCATGCATTTAATTCTGATTTTGATCTCAAGAAAGAGATTTCAAATTGTGTTTAATCTCAATTTGGAAACAAGAAGCCCGCGTAAGAGAAAACTCTTGTGTGCGGGCTGTCAGAAATAAATGTCGGAATGGTGGGTTGTGATTTTAGTCTTGACTTATTATTACCGTCTCGGGGATGCATTCTTGAACCATTTGAACAGTTTTGAAAGATATCACCTAGAAAAACCAACAGCATGAAAAGCGGTGGGCCTATTACCCTATACCAACAACTAGTACACAGCCACCTGGAATCTTGGGTCTGAGTTAAGACCAGGAGGCTCATTCTGAAACTAGATCTCGATCATATGGAAATGAAAGCGACCGCTTTGGAAGCGATTCGGCTGTATTCGTATTACGAATGATATGTTTTTCCGGCCCATAGCCATCGAATCCGTTTCGGTCGTCATGGAAATCGACGGATATACAGCGAAATCGGATATATAGACGGATATATATATATATATATATATATATATATATATATATATATATATATATATATATATATATATATATATATATATATATATATAATGAAGCGGAATAGAAACGGATTTAGCATATACAGTAATGCACTTGTCCATATGAAATTGTACTCATTCAGAATTGGTGACGTCATCCTGTAATGTTGACTGAGATATATTGGCGTCGGTGAGTGATGTGCAATGAGATAGAGGGAGGATGAGATGAGAGGTTATTTCATTATGTTTCTGGATAGTGAGTAGTCGGTCGTGGCGTGGATGCGAACGACAAAGGCAACCTCGGTGCACCTCCGTCTGGATGGTCGACCATGGTGGGAATCGAATCCCGGTCTCCTGGATGACGCTCCGGCATGCACTGACACACCTGACTCAGTTTCATCTGAGAAGATGTAACTGTGGATTGGAATGAGACGGAGAACGTTTATAGTTAAACCCTTATGTTCATGTAAGACTAAATGATACTCCTTCCCAATATCTCAATTAACACCATAATACAATAACCTTTCATCTCAACATTCCATCATCTCACATATCATTCACCGACGCCAATAGATCTGAGTCTTCAGTGAAGGGCGTCGTCAAACCTGATATGATTGATCATTGAAGGTACAGGTATGAGGTCTCGCATTGAACAATTGTAAGGTAACATTTTTTCATTTCAAATATCTTTATCTCTGTTATATGCGGGAATTAAGTACCAAGAGTAGTTTGTTGTCTCTATGTACAAATATTCTCAGGTATTCCTCCAATTGGCATCAATATGTGAAATCACGTGCTTGCAAGACGATTGGAGAACTATAAGCTAGAATATTGGCAAGTGCAAAAATAACATTTTCAAGGAGTGTATGAGGATTGAAGAAAATAGAGAGAATAAGGAGTACACAAATACGGAGGGAATTGCAAGTGGATGCAGGATTGAGTTGCAGATGGGAAAAGACAGACGGACACATGAGCAGGATGGGTAGTGAGCGAATACCAAGAGGTGAGTGCGACAGAGGATTATTCGGAAGAAAGAGGAAACGGGGATGACCCAGGAGAAGATGGGAAGAAGTGAT
>OZ023335.1:10212465-10227465 GCA_964007535.1 Brachyptera risi
TATATATATATATATATATATATATATATATATATATATATATATATATATATATATATATATATATATATATATATATATATATATATATATATATATATATATATAAATATAAATATATATATATATTCATATATATATATATATATATATATATCATCGAATTAACTCGTAAAAAATATTGCATTTGAAAAAAGCGTATACAATTTTACAAGTCATATTGTCATTGTGATAGGCCTACTTTTGAATGAATTATGTACTCCAATCAACAAAAATGTATTATCTCACTGAAATAAATACATTAGATATGTTGATAGATTGAAAATTCAAGAGAAAAATAGGAAAAAAATTGAAAATGTCTTGAAGGAATGATCATAGGGTCATATTTCAATGAATTTCATTGCACAACCTCTATTTTATAAAACATTGCTATGAATAATATCTACTGTACATGATTTTTGTCCACATGACGTATGTGGCTGTACTGAATAGAGACACAAGCTCGAGAACAATGCACAGCTTCCAAGATGTTCCTAACGAGACGGTAACTTCCAAGGTGATGAGTGTAGATACATGTTGTCAGTGCACCCTACGCTATACATGAAACAAAATCCACGCGAGGAGGCAAGAAACAACCGTGCGATAGTGATGTGAGATATGAGGGGACTGTCGTTCGTGCCATCATCTTTTGTGTGTATACTAGTGACCTTTCTTTTGTTTTACAACTCAACGGGGGGTAAAATGCATCATTTCACTAAAACCCAATTTTGTAAAACTCATTATTTTATTCATAAGCAGAAGTTTGTTCGTGCTAAGGAGACATGGTTGACCTTCTACCGTTCAAGGGGCGTGTCCAGTAGCTGCTGCACGATACGTCTGATTCTCGAAGAGCTCAAATTGAAATGAGTGAAATCCCAGTGTTGGGTTATAGCTACCTCAAAATAGTGACACTTCGAAAAATTAAGTCAAGTCTGTCCAAAGGTGAATTTGGAAAATTGAAACAGTATTGATTATTGTTTGCTTGATGATCTCATAATCAGTCAGGTTGGTCAGGGGTGAAAGGTAGTATACAAAAAAAAGAATAGAAAAGTTGTTAAAATTGAAATATATTATTCTCAAAAAACATCTCGTGAGATCTGATGGAATCTGAGGTGAGACATTTGTTTTTAATCAATGTTCAATGTTTTGTCGTCAATGTTTTATCAATTTAAATCATTCACTTTTTCATGCATGTCATTTAGGGGCCCTTTCTGTCCGTTGGTAATAACTGAGCAAATATTCATGGACATTAATCATGGCTTTTGATTGGATTGACAGTGAGTTTCCAGTTGCATTATATGACTATAAGTATCTATCTTATTTCAATACTATTTCCAACAAGAAACAGTTTTCAAAGTTTCAGAAATGTTTCCTCGTCGTCGGTGGAAGGGTCCGCAGTATTGGAATGTGCTCTGCTAGCAGGATTGGAGGAAATAAGAGTTCAGGACTTCATACTCAGTTCATGATTCAAACCTGATTACCATTGACGCAAGGAGGTGATTACAGGTGATTACCGAGACGCGTGGCCGAGTGGTAACACACTGAACCGTCATTCGGGAGACTGGGGTTCAATTCCAGCCATGGCCGACCATCCTGACAAGGGTTTTTCGTGGTTTCCCTCTGTCATTCAGGTTGATACTGGGATAGTTCCTCAACAACAGGCCACGACCGACTTCCTTTCCCCATCCAAAACAACTAATAAAATGATCTTTCATCTCATCGTCCCATCATCTCATTCATCATCCACCGACGCCAATAGATCGTAGTCATCAGTATAGTGCGTCGTTAGAACCCAATATAATAATAATTCGATGAGCAAAGCGAAGACTCAATTTCGCCATACCCGAAAAAAAAGTGCATGTTTTTTTTTTCGCGCTCCACAGGTCGAACGAAAATTCAAAATCGGTTGAAACTTGGCATACACAAGTCTCATTATTTAATTCGATACTGTATAGTTTTGAGGCACAATCGTTGAAACTACTTCTGAGAAAACTCATTTTAAAGTTTTCAAAAATCTCATTAGAATAACCCGGAGGAAAATATTCGTAAAATAATTTTCATCCAAGACATTTCAAATTCTCAGCGAATTTCAATATAATGATGATACACATTATTCTGAACTTTCACTCAAATCGGATCGGCCGTTTTGATGTAAAAAAATATATAGTGTAATTTTGTTTGTGAATTACTCAAAGCTATTAAGATACCAATTAAATCCAAGCCACAGGTGTCACCTCTTAACTGTAAACGATTGAAACAAAGCCTTCTTTATTATCATAGAAATCAATAATTGAAAATAAGATGGCAGTGTTGTAATGGTTTGGATCTCAAGGTGTATATATATATTAATATAATAATCAATCCAAAGATAAGTTGATATGTTCCAGCTCATCCATCAACGCGGCAACACATAACGCGTTTGCCTAGTAATGATAGGAGGTGATTAAGTGATTGATGTCATCAAATGGAGGAAAGTGAACGCGTATCTCTGACGTGCCATTCCCGTCAACAACGCGTCTAGCGCCGTGCAATCCGGTCTCTGGAATAACTGATCAGTGATCAAATATCGACATTTCTGTCTCATCATAATAATCATCGTTGCAAATCACATCGGAATTTTGTTTCTTCTCATCATCAACGAAAACTCAGGATGAAGTTTTTTGTTTCAATAGAAAATAAGAAACTAGAATTATTCCAAAACTGTAGGCCTACTTATCTTGAAAATTGAAATTGATCGAAAAAATAGGAATTTTTGATAGTCCTCATAAGAATTGATTTCGAAATGAAATGTATTTCTGAATTGAACTTGAAACATTAACAAACATTAGCTATTGAAAGCTGACATCATTTGAAACTGGAGTTCAAAATTAATATAACCTATTTTCATTAATTAAAATTATTTCAAATATTATTTCAAATATTATTATCATATTACTGTTAATTATCAGTGGATTTACTTGATATCATATAATGTTATGATCCACATTTATAAGTTATTTCATAAGCTTATTTCATAAATATAATAAAAATAATAATTATTATAATAAGCATGAGTTATTTCATTTTAGTAAGCTTAAAATCAAAAACTGCTAACCATCCCGATTTTCTGGGAAGAGGGTTGAAGGAATTATTGAATAAATAAATGAATAAATGAATAACATCGATACAAAATCATTGTTTCCCAATTAAGGCTATGAATGTCAGATGGGATCGTTTGGACGGGGCACTACAAGGGCGATCTTACCACGCCAAAAATGAAATTAATGAATCAATGTAAACAAGATTGAAGGGAAAACTCTTCCACATTCATTATTCCAAATATCTTCATTATAGCTTGATGAATTCACTGTTAAAAATCAAGGATATGAGGATGACGGAGTATTCAGGATCGTATGAAAGAGAAGACCACAATGGTGATCTTACCCTTGAGAAAAAAATATTGAATTCGGAAGTGAGTCATTTAACAATTGTGAATGGTGAACTAATAATGTCGGGGATAGTGACAATCAAATTCCAGAACATAGACCTATATTTTTTTTCAATAACATCGAAACTTGATTCAAACTCATTGTTCCCCCAATTAAGGCTATGGGTGAAAGGTGGTATCGTTTGGACGGGGCACCTCAAGGGCGATCTCACCATCCCATTTTAAGTCAAATTTGAATTAATCAATTAATTCAATTCAATTATAATTAATTTGAATAGTTTATCGTTCAATTTTCATAGAGTTGAGCATTTATCGTTCATCTTATGAATCTTATCATCTCATTCAGAATGAGGTGACAAGTTATTTCAACACAACACAACATAACACAACACAACACAGCACAACACAACACAACACAACACAGCATAACGCAGCACAACACAACACCACACAACACAACACAACACAACACAACACAACACAACACAACAGGGTGTTACAATTAATCTAACGTTCGAAATAATTCATAAACCTTCTCATATCTTTATTCATGAGCAGGATGGAGCTTCTTGAACAAACCATCAGATTATCTTCAGATCATTACTAAAAACCACATGAAAACTGTACCTTTTCCAGAAGGCCCGGAGAGAACAATTAAAATCATGTTCTTGTAACTATAAACATAGTTTGGATTTTATAATTAATTTGTGTTTTATGTTGAGTGAGAGGCCAGGAGTCTCTATTCTAATTTCCGTTTTCCCTGCTGTGCCTGTTAACGTACGTTATCGATGTCTGTCGACCAATCAGTGGTTTTTCAGACTTCCTCATATTCATTTCTTTCGTAGAGATTTTGTATTCAATATAATTTCAAGTTCAAGTTCATCTCATTGGTATTATTGGACGAGCTTTAGCGAGGGTTCAATTTGACATACTGAAACAAATTGGTGTTCGTTTTTGTGTTTTTTGTGTTGTTTTTTTTCGGTTCTCCACAAATCAAACGGCTACAGCTATCAACTTCAAACTTTTATCCATAATGGTTCCTTATCTAACTCAGATCTGTATAGTTTTGTGGCATTATCGGATGTTAACTTTTTTTTATGAATCTCATAAATTTCAAAAATACCCTCAGAATAACACGGCGGAAAAAAAGGGAATATTTTTATTTTCCAAAAAAATTGAAATTTTGCTTGAGGTTGGGTTACATTTTGATACACATTTCTGAAAACGTTCAGCTCGATCAAGTCGGCCATTTCGAAGATAAACCATAAAATGTGCCAAATTGGTACCACCTTGAAGCAGTTTTTACCCATTTCTGAATTAAATGTCACCCAATTGGCGAATGTAGGCAAAAGTTTGGCCATAAAAGTCGACATACCATTACTATCCGCTCGTCTAACAACGCATATATGGAATTTTCCCAGTAATCAATAAACAGCATGAATTATGAATGAATACTAATAACACGTAACAAATTATTCAACAAAAATAAGACGAAATCAACATGAAAATAGAAATCAGCAAATTATATTATCATTATTTTCTTGATAACACACAACAAAGTTGAAAGTCTTCACAATTCTCACAGAAATCACCAATAAGGGCTTGACTGTGGATTCATTAGACGAGCTTCAGCAAGGATTCAAATTGACATACTAAAAAAAATTGGTGTTCGTTTTTATTTTTTTATTTATTTTTTTTTTAATTTTTTTTTGTCGGTTCTCCACAGGTCAAACTGCTACAGCTATCAACTTCAAACTTTTTGTCATCGTGGTTCCTCATCTAACTCAGATCTGTAAAGTTTTGTGGCATTATCGAGTGGTAACTTTTATATGTATGAATTCTGGAAATTTCAAAAATACCCATTAGAATAACACCACGGAAAAAAAATATTTTCAAAAAAATAGAAATTCTGCGTGAAGTTGAGTTAAATTCTGATACACATTTTTGAAAACTTTCAGCTTGATCGAGGGAGCCATTTTGAAGAAAAACCATCAAATGTGCTAAATTGGTACCACTCGAAGCAGTTTTTACCCATTTCTAACTTAAATGTCACTCAATTGGCGAATGTAGGCAAAAGTTTGGCAAAAAAAGTCGACGTACTATTAGTATCCGCTAGTCTCACAACGCATATATGGCGTTTTCCTAGTTTATTCAATATTCACACTCACAATTGCACAAAAGTGCGGTGGCAAGGCCTTGAAC
Organism: Brachyptera risi; assembly: GCA_964007535.1. Taxonomy (NCBI): domain Eukaryota; kingdom Metazoa; phylum Arthropoda; class Insecta; order Plecoptera; family Taeniopterygidae; genus Brachyptera; species Brachyptera risi. The sequence goes on from OZ023335.1 coordinate 10,218,134, forward strand.
CAAATTTATGAAAGTCTTACATTTCACATTCAAGATTGTACCGAAATAAAGTGACTATTGATAATGATGAGGGATGTACAGTACTTCAGTTAAATTCATAAAATAAATTCATCGAGTGCGAAATTTCAATAATCATTGTAACCATATAATGGAAATGGAGAAATTTTTTTTTTTTTTTTTCATGTAATCTTATTCAGTTTGAATACTTTGGCCACAAAAAAAAATATTCCATCGTGTATGAATGGAATGAATAATAATCATCCCTCTCCACTTGATCTTTTGACAAGGATCCAGATGGCTTTTATCACAGTTCAGAAAGAATTCTCATATAAATAATTAGAATATTATCATCCCACCCCTACATCCCTATAATTAATAGATATTTTATGATAATTGTCCACACATGCGGTCACAATGTAATTTCCCACTCGTCATCTCCGAATAAATAAATCACATCCTCACGAACGGAAGTCTTTTCTATCACTTATAACTGTCGATCGGCCGTTTTGACCCTTCAAAACTCTTTTGAATATCATTACATCCCTCACTCAGGTATCGATCGACCGTCTCTCTTATGAATTGGTATCAACGATTATAAGTTTCGAGATGTCAACATGAGTTGATGAGGTTTTCACACCCCGCTGTGGACTTGGAGTGATTTCAGATTGTCTAATATATTTTAAAACTAGATCTAGATGAGAAATCGTGACATATATTCTCGTCTATTTTAATCTAGTTGTCAGGTTTTTCTTTAGTGAGTTGGTACTTATCTTAATACGTGTCTAGCTGGTTTGTGATGTGGAGAATGGAACGGAATTATTCCCGAAACTGGGAGATCGGTTAGCTTTGATGAAAAGAAATACACATTCTGATATTAAATGAGAATCAGAAATCTTTGTATGACCAATGAGACGGTATCAAACGTAATATCACAATAATCTCATCACAAGGGCATCATTATTATACCTTACAAGGACTGTCGTATTCAACCAAACTGACGTATCTCCAATGTTTCAATCTCTATTCATCAACAACTCGGGAAATACGGGTGTTGATCATTTAATTCATCTTTTATCAACATGAGAGTAAACTCTACTTTATTGTATGTCATATTATTTATTAATAATGGGCTAAACGACACATCGTACTGGAGACCACGATCTATTGGCGTCGGTGAATCATATATAGATCTATCTATGAGATGATGAGATGAAGAGATGAGAAGATATTTGTCATTAGTTTTTTTGGATGGTGGGAAGGAGTCGGTCGTGGCCTGTTGTTAAGGAACCATCCCAGTATTGACCTGAACGACAGAAGAAAGCCACGAAAAACAAAATGTCAGGATGGTCGACCACGGCGGGAATCGAACCCCGGTCTCCTGAACGACGGTTCAGTGAATTAATCACTTGGCCACTTGTTTCCGTTACATTCAGACCCAGTGTTACGAATTGATGGTTATTTATTGGATTAAGGTCAGGTATGACTAAGTCCAGTTAGCTTCTATCTGACAGTTAGTGACAACAAATAACGTGGGTAACCATTGTGATGGCAACTTCAAACTGCCAGTTAAAGCTACTCCCACGCTGGTATTACCGGCACCAAGTTGTTATGTCACATATGTTATTTTATCACCCCAATTCATAGTTGCCGGATAAGTTCTCGACTGAGTGCCCATGGATTATCAACTTGGGAGTAGCTATAACTGGTAGTTTGAAGTTGCTATCACCATGGTCACCCATGATATTTGTTGTCACCGACTGATCAGTAATCACCAATGCAGTGTTCGTGAGACCGGGCCCACTGAAGGAACCGATTGCACTAACTGAAGGTATGAATAAGACCAAACTAGCGAATAGACCTGTTATCACCCGTGGGTTCTCAGCCTGTGTGAGTTAGTTTTCGTGCTCACTAATAATTAACTGAACATTATGCAATCATCTGTTGTGGAAACCGGATCTTTCAACTTCGCTCAATCTGATTATTTTTCATCATCCAACCAATCACGGTGAAGATACCGGCAGGACTCGACTGAAACTCTGGACAGTCGACGCCAAGATACCGGCAGGACTCGACTGAAACTCTGGACAGTCGACGCCAAGATACCGGCAGGCCTCGACTGAAACTCTGGACAGTCGACGCCAAGATACCGGCAGGCCTCGACTGAAACTCTGGACAGTCGACGCCAAGATACCGGCAGGACTCGACTGAAACTCTGGACAGTCGACGCCAAGATACCGGCAGGACTCGACTGAAACTCTGGACAGTCGACGCCAAGATACCGGCAGGACTCGACTGAAACTCTGGACAGTCGACGCCAAGATACCGGCAGGCCTCGACTGAAACTCTGGACAGTCGACGCCAAGATACCGGCAGGACTCGACTGAAACTCTGGACAGTCGACGCCAAGATACCGGCAGGACTCGACTGAAACTCTGGACAGTCGACGCCAAGATACCGGCAGGACTCGACTGAAACTCTGGACAGTCGACGCCAAGATACCGGCAGGACTCGACTGAAACTCTGGACAGTCGACGCCAAGATACCGGCAGGACTCGACTGAAACTCTGGACAGTCGACGCCAAGATACCGGCAGGACTCGACTGAAACTCTGGACAGTCGACGCCCAGATACCGGCAGGCCTCGACTGAAACTCTGGACAGTCGACGCCAAGATACCGGCAGGACTCGACTGAAACTCTGGACAGTCGACGCCAAGATACCGGCAGGACTCGACTGAAACTCTGGACAGTCGACGCCAAGATACCAGCAGGACTCGACTGAAACTCTGGACAGTCGACGCCAAGATACCGGCAGGACTCGACTGAAACTCTGGACAGTCGACGCCAAGATACCGGCAGGACTCGACTGAAACTCTGGACAGTCGACGCCAAGATACCGGCAGGACTTGACTGAAACTCTGGACAGTCGACGCCAAGATACCGGCAGGACTCGACTGAAACTCTGGAAAGTCGACGCCAAGATACCGGCAGGACTCGACTGAAACTCTGGACAGTCGACGCCCAGATACCGGCAGGCCTCGACTGAAACTCTGGACAGTCGACGCCAAGATACCAGCAGGACTCGACTGAAACTCTGGACAGTCGACGCCAAGATACCGGCAGGACTCGACTGAAACTCTGGAAAGTCGACGCCAAGATACCGGCAGGACTCGACTGAAACTCTGGACAGTCGACGCCAAGATACCGGCAGGACTCGACTGAAACTCTGGACAGTCGACGCCAAGATACCGGCAGGACTCGACTGAAACTCTGGACAGTCGACGCCAAGATACCGGCAGGACTTGACTGAAACTCTGGACAGTCGACGCCAAGATACCGGCAGGACTCGACTGAAACTCTGGAAAGTCGACGCCAAGATATCGGCAGGACTCGACTGAAACTCTGGACAGTCGACGCCAAGATACCGGCAGGACTCGACTGAAACTCTGGACAGTCGACGCCAAGATATCGGCAGGACTCGACTGAAACTCTGGACAGTCGACGCCAAGATACCGGCAGGACTCGACTGAAACTCTGGACAGTCGACGCCAAGATACCGGCAGGACTCGACTGAAACTCTGGACAGTCGACGCCAAGATACCGGCAGGACTCGACTGAAACTCTGGACAGTCGACGCCAAGATACCGGCAGGACTCGACTGAAACTCTGGACAGTCGACGCCAAGATACCGGCAGGACTCGACTGAAACTCTGGACAGTCGACGCCCATCAGACGATGTGTGTTTCACTTATCGTAGACGTCTTACTGGAATACCATTCGGCGTCCTCAAAAAGCCACAGTTAAACAAATATTCAACAGTGATATCTTCGTGTAACGACCCTAGACTTCTTTCCTCTTCCACTATTGGCAAACAATGGCTCCATGGCAACTTTCGGTGTCGATAAATGAGGGACATGATAATTATCTCTAGTTGTATTGGTTAACAATCGTCACGCCGAGTGAATACAATTATGTATAACATACATCCCTTAATTATTGCTCTTCCCAGACAAAAATTGGAAAATTCAATATTTGCGCACCAAGTTTATACCATCATATATTCACAGTTTGCACAATGAGTTTTAGTGATACGTTGATTAATTAATTAATTGATTTATATATTCATTCTTTCATTCATATTCATTCATTCATTCACGAATGCATTCATCAATTGATTATTTATTCATTCATAGTTTTGAGTAATGAGTACAGCATTTGAATGTTCAGGAACTAAACTATTGAGATAATAAAACAGGTCATACAACATGCAAAGTTTGTGAAATTGAAAACATAGTAAAATATAATTATAGAGATTTAACACCTTTCTGTTGATTTTCTTCTGGGGAGGTAAGATCACCCGTGTGATGACCCGTCCGAACGATCCTACCTGGTCGTTCTCAACCTCAATCAAGGAACAAATGACGTATCAATTATGTAATGACGTATGCATTATGTGATTTTTCCACCTGAATTGAGTATTTGTATTATATTATATCAGTTGGTTTATGAACCGAGTGAAATGTCCTCGTTTGTCTGTTTGAATGAGAGGAAGGAAACGGTCGTGGCTGATATGAAGTGACCATCTCAATATTCACTTCAATAGCAGAGGGAATGAACCCGGTGAAGATATTTGCCCATTGCGGGGATCGAACTCCGGTATACTGCATGACAGATGGTTCCGGTGTTGAAACCATCGGTCAAAACCGTTTCAGTTCGTATGCATTCATTCATTATTCATGAACAACGGATCCAAGCTCCCACAAGTGCCATAGCATAATGGGAATGAAGGAAGGAAGGAAGCGGTCGTGGCCTGCTTATTGTGGGAAACACCTCGGCATTAGCCCAGACTACTGAGGGAAACCACGGAGAACCCGTGTAAAGATGGTCGGTGCATGACGGGGATCGAAACAAGTTCGATAAGCACCTCACCACCCGGGTCACATAAAGCGATAGCGTTGACCACTGCGCTGCATGTGCCGAAAAATGTAAGGAATCGAAATGTAAGAAATATAAGGAATCAAAATGTAAGAAATATAAGAAATTGAAATGTAAGAAATGTAAGGAATTGAAATGTAAGAAATTGAAATGTAAGAAATGTAAGAAATGTAAGAAGTGCAGACGATCATTATGATTATCATGGTTAACTTGAGTTTCAACGACATTGAATAGAGAATAGTGAATACACCCACATATGACGGGAACAGAAGACGTGATTGTAACGTGTTAAATTACGTCTTGTGGTGTCGCTGAGTGACCTTTGCTGATGTCAAACCGCGTGGCAGTGTGCGTGAGAGGCGGTCCTCAACCCCTCCCCCCCCACCTCCCCACACACGCACACATAACAGCCCAGCAATTATTATTATTATTATAATTATTGAATTGGGTTTTAACGACGCACTATAATGATAACTAAGATCTATTGGCGTCGAATAACTGATTGATGAGATGATGAGATGGTGAGATGAAGGTTTCTTAGGTATTGAGAATGTTAGTGGGAAGGAAGCGGTCGTGGCCTATATTGTGGAAACCATCCCGGCATGGCCTAGACTACAGAGGGAAACCACGAAAAACCACTGTGAAGATGGACGGATGGCGGGGATCAAACCGAGTCTGATATGACCTTCCACCTCCTGGATCACATGAAGCAAGTGCGTTAACCACTGAGCTTCATGTGCCGGTATAACAGCCTAGCTAAATGTACAATGTAACAGATTGGGGGACCAATCAAGCTTCAGAGTCGCTGAATCAACAGTCAGAATAACAGAACTAACCTTGAGATCGATTACGAATAAATACAAATATCGGCTTTCTGTCGATAGTAAATTCAGAAAAAAACGTATGAATCGATTAACCGATCAATTTCCCAGATACTTCATTCTGAAAAGACAATTCAAAACTATTTTTTTCGATAAGAGATATGATTAGTTATAATAGTCTTTACAGTCTGTTAAACACGTACTTTATGGATTTCTCTATTGTTCGTGGTTTGAACTCTGTTCGTATAACTATAGATATTGTGACTAACAATTGCCGGAAAGAAAGCATTGCAGGTAATGTAGGCAATTGCCCATTGAGAGCATGAAAGTATGCGTAGCAGTATGTGATCATAGATGTACGGTTGTGATCACATAAGGCGGTAAGTCAAGCTAGATCAAAATTATTACTATACAGAATATATACTTATATTAAAAGCATCAAAACTAGAAGACAATGAGAATCTACACTCTTCACGCCGAGTCTATGGAAAAATTGTAGTGTGAGAATGGTAGATCATAATTAAATAATGAATTATTCAATTGAAATTAATTTCAATTTCAATTCCGGAATGGATTATTTCATTTTACCGTGAGTGTACCAATACTATATAAAAGCACTATTTCTGCTGGTACTACTGCTTGAGTAAGCAATGTGATGGATTAGGTTAACCCAAGTTATTCAAAAGTTAGACTGAGGCACTTCTTCAGAAACTGCAGTCACCGTTAATGGGCGTGGGTTCGAATCCTGCATGAGGCATGGGTTTTAGTAAATGTCATTTCACTTATCAACAATTCATAGTTTCAGAATCAACTGCTCATTTGTACCCCCGTATAACATAGCTGTTGGTGGGGTCGTTGAGCAAACAATAATCAATCAAAAGTTAGAAAACTGTTAACACTATTGACTTCAAAACTGGATGATATTTCAATACGAAAATTGATACCAATATCGAACCATAGAAAGAGAATAGGAGATTTCAAAAGGAGTTTAGAAAACAAATCAAGTTCAAGGAGAATATTGGATAAGACTCCTTCATAACACACATGCTGAAATTAATGGTAAACTCTGAACTGTTCAGATCACTTTCCACATTTGGAGTCACATAATTTATCTCACCACCCTCGGTAGCTCAGTCAGCTGAGACACCGCTTCAGGACCTGGAGTCACCGTTGAGCGTGGGTTCGAGTCCCGCATATGGCATGGATTTTTGTGAATGTCCTTTCACTTATCATCACTTCATACATTCATGATCACCTGCTGGTTCGTACCCCCGTATCACCTAGCTATTGGTGGGGTCATTAAGTATACAATAATCATCATTAATTTATCTCGAACTTCGAGCCGGTGGGTCATTTTCACATATATATTTATATATATATATATATATATATATATATATATATATATATATATATATATATATATATTCATATATATATATATATATATATATATATATATATATATATATATATTATATATATATATATATTCATATATATATATATATATATATATATATATATATATATATTTATATATATATATATATATATATATATATATATATATATATATATATATATATATATATATATATATATATATATATATATATATATATATATATATATATATATATATATATATATATATATGGAAATCTGTATTTGTGTATACAGGATAAACCCTGGCTGATTCAGGAACGAGACAGTCACGGCGTTTTCCTCGTATCCTCAACAATTACCGGAAAGAAAGCATTCCAACAGAGACAATAGTATCGTGTGCATGTCGGTATGTGTGTCGTCATAATCGGCCTGCCTCGACACTCAGAGCCATACGACACTGGAGGTGTGACGTCATTAGACCTGTGGCAGGGGAGGGAGGGGGCAAGGTGTGACTCGCCCGAGTAACGGGGGAAAGTGTCGATAGTGATGAATGTCAATGGTGAGGTCACAGGTCACGATAATACGTGTTGACTATCACAGGTCACGATAATACGTGTTGACTACCGGCTTCGGTTGTCATAGTTTCAGAAGTGCGAGAGGTAAACGTTGGAAAACAAACAGAAACTTTTTTCCTTCAGCGACTGATAACTGAGATCCACAGGCAGCGGATGAATGATTAATGAGATGATGGGAATGGTGAGATAAAGGTTCCTTAGGTATAATGGAAAGGATAGTGGGGAGGAAGCGGTCGTGGCCTATATTGTAGGAATCTCCCCGGCAATATAGCTTATTAGACTACAAAGAGAAACCACTCAAAACCTCTGTACAGATGGACGGTGGCGGGGATCGAACCGGGTCCGACATGCCCATTCACCTCACGGATCTTTATATATCTGATCAATATAGAGAGGGAAAGGTTTATCCAGAATGGTTGTTCATTTCGACTATGAATGAACAGCCATGAAGGTCTAGCTTACTATTATGCTCGGAATTATAATTGCTCGAAGTGGAAATCAGTTATATAATTATGTTAATGAAAACAAAAACTTGATCAGTAATAATTGAAGTGGGAAGATGAACGAGTAGAAATTATTTGAATTGGATTTGAAGTTGATTCAAGTAGTGTTAAAGAGCACTTTATGGAGTTCACATGTCGATTCATGTGAAATCGTGAAGGCTATTTCATAAATTGATGGTTTCGATTTTTGATCGTATGATTTGAAAAAAGTTGGAAACAATGGAAACAGTCATCATTTTCCCATTCATTCTATCCAAAACCGGTGTGATGAACCCTTGGTCAAGTACTAAATATCCAATTTTTCATTCAGTTACGAAAATGACATACGTAACCAAGGCTGATAACAATAATTGACAATTTGTTTGTTTTTGTAAAGTTGAGAGGTTCCACAATTGATATCTCAATTCCATATCTCTATTAAAATTGTATATGTAATTTTGTCTCTATATGTTATTGTATTTTGTGAGTATTTTTGGAATAAAACTTTTTTGAATTCGAATTTGAGTTTGATACAACCATGTCTGAAGATTGCCCTTTTGGTGCCCCTTTTGACGAATCCTGCCCAATCATATCAGCTATGGATTGATGACCAGACGCTAGGCGTGGCTTATCAATCGACCAGTTGGATCCATTCAGAGATACCCTGATTGGATAACGTCAGCTTCAAAGAGCCCCCTTGAGTGGATGTTGTAGTTCCGTTGATTCAGTAGGCGCACCTCAGCCTGCAGTCTGTCTCCTGCCACAATTACAGAAACACAATTAGCTGACGTCGATAGGGCGAGAAGGCGAATTGGAGCACAACGATTTCATGACAAATATCAAATTTTGTGTAAATATCATAATTGTGTGGTATAAAAGGTGTTTCATAGTGGTCGCATTACTTTGAATTTTTCACTTATTGTTTGTTATATTTATATTTATTATTCATTCCCACTGTTCCACTCCACCTTGTACATTTTTAAACTTATTTGATTTGGTTTGTTTTTTATTCGAACTTGTTATATGTTATTATGTATATATGTATTATATGTATTATATTATATTAAATTATATTATAATGTTATCATATATTTTATATTGTATGTATTGTATTATATGTATGTATACGCAT
>OZ023335.1:10231680-10236680 GCA_964007535.1 Brachyptera risi
AAATGATCATAATATCCACTCAATTCTGTCTCAATCTTCTCTAACGATACACGCCAGGTAGCCAACTCGCAATGCTACAGTTATACATTTCCAACTAAGAAAACAATTAACAAATGACTGCTCTCACCTTTCCAGTAATTAAAAGTATTCGCATCTCTAAACACTTTTAATCATCTCGGCGTTATTTTAATTAAACGCTTGAGGAGCGCAGAGCCTTGGCTGACTCAGGCGACGCTGTTTCAGCTCGGAGAAGGAAATACAAGAATAGTTCTATGACATTTCACTAATGTTCAAACAAGGAAAACGCAACACGTGCTTTGTTGGATGAGAGATTTAGACTTATTCCGAGGTGTAATGGAGAGCTTATTTATGCACCTTGAGTTCTGCACAATCTTGTCGTCGCCTTTTCGTTTCATTCATCACTCAATGCAATCGTTTTGAAATGTATTTATAATTCAATCTAAATTTTTTTTCGGTTTGATACTATGTTGAAATTTTAAATAGGTTGACCGTGAAAAAAACACATTTTAATTTTTTCTCGTCAAAACTGCCGAACCGAAATGTGAAACTCGGGAATATTGTATAAGATTATCGTATTTAACTTCCGTGAAAATTTGAATTCATCCGGAAGTAATATTTTCACAATTTTTTCTCTCTCCTGGTTACGCCGAGTCTTTTCTCAAACTACATGATGGGTTTTTTCTGAAGTGGTTCAACCAATTGCGCCTCAAAACTATACAGTATCGAATTAGATGAGGATACTTGTGTAAGTCAAGTTTGAACTGATTTTGTACTTTCGTTTGACCCGTGGGTTGCTAATAAAATGAAAACACGCCTCCAACGATCCAAATCTAGTTCAAATAACTAGAAAAACGCTATATACGCGTTGTTAGACGAGCGGAAAGTAATATTATGTCGACTTCATTGCCAAACTTTTGCCTAAATTCGCCAATTGGGTAACATTTTAGTTATAAATGGGTAAAAACGGCTTCGAGTGGTACCAATTAAGAACATCTCATGTTTTTTCTTCAAAATGGCTGACCCGATCAAGCTGAGAATTTCCAGAAATGTGTATCAAGATGTTATTCAACTTCACACAAAATTTCAATTTTTTTGAAAATAAAATGTTTTTCAATATTTTTCCGCCGTGTTATTTTAATGGGTATTTTTGAAATTTCTAAAATTCATAAGAATAAAAGTTATGACCCGATGATGCCACAAAACTATACAGATCTAAGCTATATGAGGAACCTCGATGAAAAGAAGTTGAAGTTGATAGCTGTAGCCGTTTGACCTGTGGAGAACCGACAAAAAAACATAAAAAAAAAAACATAAAAACGAGCACCAATTTTTTTCAGTATGTCAAATCGAATCCTCGCTAAAGCTCGTCTGAATATTGAAGCTTCAAAGTGTTTGAGATAATTTAATAATACCAACTTCAGAGTCGCATGCGTCTGCTAAGACGTGTGAGCTTTCACGATGTAACTCTCACAAAGCCGCATAATTTGTGAAATGTCGAATTATTCTCGTTTCATTCTATTGCTACCGTGATGAGAATATGTAGAAAGACGCCGATATGAGATGTTGATGAAATGTACATAATGAACAAGGAGGGTGACGGACTACTCAAACAATCGGTTTGTCTCATTTGTCTGCTCGCTCCAGCAATAGGATACAATCCTTCACTAACTGCACTTTCATGACCGTAGGCCAGGACGTGTTTCTGATATTAGATTGTGTTTTTCTCATCAGGTGACCGAATGAAATATCTACAAATGAGCAGGTACAGAATTCCAATCAAATGCAATATGTAGGCCCACTGAACTCGGCGAGTGATTGGTTACGCAAACGTTCGAGTTCGTCTCGAACGCCTGCCCGCTCTTAATATATGATTACATAAGATCCTTATTTTTGTATCGATGTGAAAGTTTGATATAATACTCATGAAATATTTCCCATCAAGTAATTTTCAGTGAGAAAATATGAATTAATTGTATTTTAATTTTTAATTCAAATAATCAAATACTACTTTGAGATGTTCATATTATTCCTGACATCACAGCATCCAGTAGGCCTTATTCAGGACCCTTACCCAATACATTCCGTGCCATGTGCCAGCTAGCTCCAAAAAGCTTTGGATGGTTAATGGTTACTAGGAGAGCTACCTGTCATGGCCACATGGCTGGTCTCTGTGTATTTCCATTGTTGTTAGCACAAAATCCTAGCCCTGCTTGTGAGGTAGGCTAGGAAATGTGATGAACTATTCAGTCCAAGAGACCGTGGATTTGTTATTTATAATATATTTTCATTGTTGGTATAGCCTTTTTAGTGAGCATTAACCAATCAAAGTCCTAGCCTCTTGGAGCTAGCTAGCACTAGCACAAAATTTCGAGTGGTTTATTAGGTAAAAGTCCTGTAACAGGGAACCATTGGAACAACATTTCACTGCCATCCAGCATCGAAGCTATTCCTTCATTGATAATTGCAGCCCTCGATTATATTATATCATTTCATCACCAACATTTCAGCTCATTGTGAACGTATTCCAAACATTCATGTTATCATATTCTTCTGTTGTGATCAATTATAATCAAAAAATCACGATTTACAATATTTTCATCTCTCATTTTCGGTCATCTTCAATTCCAGTTTCTTAACCCTATGTGAACGAATCTATTTCTCACTTCTCAATGTTTACAATATTTTACATCATCTCAAAATTCATTCCATAATTCCCACATTTTGTCATGACATTTCTATAATGAGTGAATTTCGCCCAAGGAAACTTGACCTCTCTAACATCCAGATCATTACAACGTTAGAGGGTTTAATAACTCTAAACGTGATACCTTAATAACATGTTGCGTAAGTTTGATATGTTATTTAATAGTTTTCCAGGCAGCAAGTTTGACGACCTGCCTTGACTGCCGGCTTGGGGCTGCGTGGGAGTATCGCATGTGATAGCAACACGATAGCTCGGAGACGATCGACAAGAGAATAAACGGGTGTTTGGAATTATAATAATATATATAGTTAATTACCAAATGGGAAAATAGTCTACAACATATATATACAAGTTTGGAAACGATTGTATGTTATGATTTCTGTTCAATTAAATATAGGCATGAGCGTTGAATAGAATTCTGTTGAGAAACTGTGGACTGATTGCTGCAAGCGACTGGAATTTATTTGAAGTGTAGTTGGTTAATTATTAATGGTTGTTGAACGCCCCCACCAACAGCTGTGTTATTTGGGGGTACGAATGATCGGACGATAGATGAATTATCTTCATAACAGCATGTGACGTATGTGGGATTTGAACCCATACACGGGATTGGACTTCAATTTCCGAGGGAATAATTTCCGAGGGAACAATTTCCGAGGGAATAATTTCCGAGGGAAAAATTATATATCCCATATATAAAGGATATATATAATGATCAATCCAAAGATAAGTTGATATGTTCCAGCTCCATCAACGCGGCAACACATAACGCGTTTTCCTAGTTATGTATAAGGCCTACTCGTGCCTACATATTGTTGTTCAATTATACCTTCCGTACGTTGAATTATGATCAATTACATCAGTCAAATGAACGACACGATTAGCATGAATCAAAATAATAATATGTGGATCAGATAGAAATTGAATCACTGACAAATGATAGAATAATAAATAATAAATCGCAACCATCAATTAATGAAAATGAATCAATTATCTGGTGTGTTTGTATAACTATGAGGGATGAGAACGCAAATAGTCCTTGAATAAATAGGAATCAAATGGATAATGTTATTCAATCTCTGTGATTAAAATTTCTCCAAAATGTATGACCATGCAAACATTAATATTTACAGTTTGTCTGTGTTCCATTCCGAAATGAATGTATCAGTCAGTTTGCCTTTGAGGTGTAATAAAGCGAGCATATAAATGGAATTCATCTAATTCCATGATGAATATATTATCGATAATGATGTTTACTAAATCCCCCCACACAAAGTGCATATTCACGTTGTATTAACTGTATGTAGGTGAACGTGTGAACATAGTTGCCATGTCTTGGGGGTGAGTGGGTGTAGGTTCATGATGGCCGGAAGAACTTGACCAAAATAAACTAAAACGGGAATTGTAAATTCAATAACGTATTCAATAATATTATACGATTTTCAAGGAACCTACTTATTACGAATGTATTATATTTTATTCTGTTAAATTTAATCCGCCAACAACAAAATTAATAGTTCAAATGCGTCAAATATGTTTTATTAATTTGTCCTCAGGTTGTGTGGGTGTTGTCGAGTCATGATAACTGCGAGGTAGAAATTAAATGTAAAAACAGGAATATTTGTGAATATAGTAATTGCTCCCACAATAAATTGTGAAAGAAATGGATGAAAATACGAAATTTGAATTTCGATGACCTAGAATGGTTGAATAATCATTCCTGACTCTGAGAACTGAAATCCCCCCACAACAAACACGATTTATTGAAAACAGATAAATAATTATCCATATTCAAGAATTATACTGCATACTCGACTTCGATCAATTTTTTTTTTTCTGTAGCTCATGGGTTTCACAAGTGTCTGTCTGACTTTTATCATCGTGAAGAGGTGGGATAGGATGGCGGGAAGGAAGCGGTCGTGGCCTATATTGTGGGAACCATCCCGGCATAAGCGTATACTATGGAGGGAAACCACGAAAAACCCCTGTAAAGATGGACGGTCACGAGGATATATAGAACCGGGTCCGATATGTACCTTCACCTCCCGGATCACATGAAGCAAGAGCGTTAACCACTCGACTACATGTGCCGGAATCGCATATTGATATACTTATATACTCTCGGAAGATGAAGATCTTCCACAAACTAAATGATTTCGAGATTCTGGAATTTCATAATCTCGCTTCACTTTGATCTCGATTCAACATTTTTCGAAGGCGTAGTTGCATTTCGTATCGTGAATCTCGACCTGATAAAACATAACACCAACTGAAA
>OZ023335.1:10249180-10276057 GCA_964007535.1 Brachyptera risi
TTGGTTAAAGTGGCTTTGATTGGTTACCATTAGTTATTGATCGCTATATTAGATGAAAATGAACACCTATACACCAAATATAACTCATATGAACGTTATTCAAGCTATCATTTTCAATAACATCATCTGTTCTCAATATTATTATATTTCTCAAAATGACCTCGATTCAATTTTCACAACAATTCCTAAATACTAACAGTTACATATCATAATGCTATAATTGAATGCTGTAATCGGCCCCTCGGCTCGACCAACAGGTCTGGCAGCTTGTCTGACGGACGTGTAGCGCCCGGGGGCGGCGGGGGCGGCGGGGGCGAGAAGCGCGCGCAGATAGACGCCTGGCGCAATCCGCAGCTGATTTCACCCGCACACACGTGGGCTAGATAGCACTAGAACTGTGTCACGGAGTCCTGTACTGGCCGGAGGAAGGCGGGGGACTATTCACGCGGAATGATACTCAATTTAGTCCACCTCCGTAGCTTAGTCAGCTGAGACACCACTTCAGGAATTGAAGTCATCTGTTGGCGTAGATTCGAGTCCGGCACAAGGCATGGGTTTTTGTGAATGGTCTCTTTTGTATATTGGGTTTCAACGACGCACTATACTGATGTCTACGATCTATTGGCGTCGGTGGATGATGAATCAGATGGTGGGATGAGAGATGAAAGGTTATTTTATTAGGTGTTTTCGATGGTGGGAAGGAGTCGGTCGTGGTCTGTTGTTAAGGAACCTTCCCAGTATCAACCTGAACGACAGAGGGAAATCGCAAAAAAAACCCTGTCAGGATGGTCGACCGTGGCGGGAATCGAACCCCGGTCTCCCGAATGACGGTTCAGTGTGACCACTCGGCCACGAGTCTCGGTGTAAATTGTCTCTCATGCATGTATCATTTCCAAGTTTTATCATCACCTGCTCATTCGTACGTACCCCATATAACCTTGCTATTGGTGGGGTCGTTAAGGCAAACAATGATCAGGAGTGAAGATGTGGATCCTGTTGAATATTTGAACTGACAAATCAAAGACTCCTCACAAAAGTATTTTCTCCTATTTTCTAATATATATATATGTATATATATATATATATATATATATATATATATATATATATATATATATATATATATATATATATATATATATATATATATATATATATATATATATATATATATATATATATATATATATGTTTATATGTAAATATATATATATATATATATATATATATATATATATATATATATATATATATATATATATATATATATATATACATATATATATATATATATATATATATATATATATATATATATATATATATATATATATATATATATATTCATATATATACATACATATATACATATATATATATATATATATATATATATATATATATATATATATATATATATATATATATATATATATATACTGATATATATATATATATATATATATATATATATATATATATATATATATATATATATATATTATATATATATATATGAATATATAAATATATATATGTATATATATCAATATATATATATATATATATATATATATATATATATATATATATATATATATATATATATATATATATTCACATACATATATTAGTTTATATATATATATATATATATATATATATATATATATATATATATATATATATGAACACATATATATGTATATATATATATATATATATATATATATATATATATATATATATATATATATATATATATATATATATATATATATATATATGAGAATGATAAATACTTCAGGGTGAAACCGTATATATTTTTTAAATGAACTTATTTATTTAAGAAACCTAACATTTCAACTGGATTGTACCAGTCTTTATTAAAGGACAGACACAGTCACAACTTTTGAAAGGAAAGTTTTTGAGACTTTTTCACCCTGAAGTATTTATTATTCTCATACATTATGACCGTCGAATCAATATTTTGTTCTCATATATATATATATATATATATATATATATATATATATATATATATATATATATATATATATAAATAAATATATATATATATATATATATATATATATATATATATATATATATATATATATATATATATATATATATATATATATATATATATATATATATATATATATATGAACATAGCAAGTACGGGTATGCATAGAATAGACCTATAAAGTCAATTCAATATTAAATTCAATTCGATGTTTTTATCAATTTTATGAAAATACATGCAAATTATACAACTGTGTTACTATAATGACTGTCAAAATTTTGTGGGAGAGTAGTTTCTTGATTTATGTTAATAAAAGTAAAACCATAAAATGTGAAACAATTTGAATTTCACGACTTCTATCAATTCTTCCATTTCTTCCAGTCACGATTTTGTTCAGATATTCTATAATTCAATTTCAAAACCATGATGTGGAATTGTAACACTATCTTCATGTATGTAATCCTTATGTAATCCCGATGTATTCACTTCATGAAATCAAAATGATACCTAGCCATAGGCCTACTCGACCATATTCCTATAGGCCTACCGCCTACTGTATTTTTAAATTCATTGAATCATAACTCAATTTTACAAACATGGGGTGCCCTTCATGAATGGTCGTATACATTATCTTCCTCAGTCAATCAGGAAATGACCTTGAGTCAAGTTTTTAATGTTAATTATATTAACATCACAAAAAAATTATATCTCAATTTTATTACAACTGAAGTTTTTGAACATAGGCTATCGTGAGCACATATGTCACTACTCGTTTAACGTTTCGCAACGCGCTGATTTCACCCGCACAATCGTGCTGCACCTATCGCATTCCCCTGTCATGTTTACGACCAGAATAATCACTTTTAACCTTTACCTATGCAACATATACTACATATCGATGTCGAAACCCACACGCATTGACACCGCGAAACTCTCAATCGCCCATAGTATCAGATACGCCGAGACGGTCGGTCGGACCTTCACGATACTAAAAACTGATTTGCATATTGGTTAATAATATTTAATGATGTAAAACAAGGTGTGTATACTGTACAGATATTTCGAAATCAATAACGAATAGTTTTATTGAATTAATGTTCATAACTTTTTGTTCGCTCCGATGAATAGATTGTGTATAACTATTGTTGTTTGTAGTTATTTATAGGTAGAGGTAAACGGGTAATGTATCAAGGCGTGAGTAAAATTGACCGAGTGTGAAATTGGATTTATTGTAGTTTAATCGAGATCAGTAATTAATTGAAATGAATTCAATCTCAAGGTTGATTATTATAATAATATGAATGATATGATTAAGTTCCAACCGGCGTATTTATTAGAAGAGTGAAAAGTTTTTTCGTGAACGTTTTTTGGGGGATGGGGGAAAATATTGGTAAACCTGTCTTGTATTTGTTGATGAAAAACCTTTTCAACGAAGAAAAATATGTGGAAATTGTTATGAAAGCTTTCGATGTTGGGTGGACATATCCCGTAAGACGAAAATTAACACTTCACTAGGAAGAATTAGATATGAATAATAACTACAGCTGAATCTGTATTATACATAGAATTAGCCAGTTCTGTGATTGTCTGTGAGTGTGTCAGAAACGCAAACAGTCGGTGCTACAACAAATGGACGGCTTGATCTCCCCGAAGGTGACTCGTCAAAAGCGGAAGACGTAATTGTTACCATAACTCACGTCTCTGATTTTGCTGAGTAGTTGATGAATAATTCAAAATCGCACATGGGCTATTTCTCAAAGTGATAGTATACGTGATTGTGTTTATTATTTCTTTGTCCTCATGTACATATCGACCTTGGACACGTCATTATCTGAAGTGATAGTACGTAATTGTGTTTATCAAGTATTTGCCGTCAGATATTCACTTTTCTCTATGCAATGTCTTGTTCCGTATGACGGGTCCCTCAAGTCGAGAATTACTTTCAACATTTCCAACTGGGTCTGGGATAATTGTGCACAACACTTGTGTATTGTGAAAACGCGTGAGAGATTAGTTGCCAACAGTTTAAGAAGAAAGCGTATGACCTTTCACCCTTTTCAAACTCTGTATACATCACGTATTGAGAGTTCCGATCGACCGTCTCTTCCACATGTTATCATTAACTTCAGGAGTTTCGAGCCGTCTTGTTGCTCGATTCTATTGAAGATCTTCTTTAAGAGGCCGCAGGCGCGCTACACGCGCTCGTTGTTCCTCGCTTCGGACTCGAGTTTAACATGCATCGTGTACTAGGCGCAGCCCATAGACTAGCCCGCCGAACTCATATTCTCGTAAACGCCGTTAATTCCCTTACTCACACTTTTGATATATTTCACAGTCCATATTATTTTTCGGTATTCAAAAATATATATCTAGGTTTCCGTAAACTAGAATTTTTTTCATTTTCCATTTAAAGAATTTGAAAAATTACAAATCTGTTGTTCAAAATTCTGTAAATGCGA
The DNA here is from genome assembly GCA_964007535.1 of Brachyptera risi. Lineage (NCBI taxonomy): Eukaryota > Metazoa > Arthropoda > Insecta > Plecoptera > Taeniopterygidae > Brachyptera > Brachyptera risi. Next base: position 10,253,669 of record OZ023335.1, read on the forward strand.
TAACCTCCCTCCTTCAATTATCAGCAGAATGCAAAAACAATCATATTGATATCTCAAAAATTACGGCCGTGAGAGTTTGCGGCGTGAAATACGAGCGCCTGCGGCCTCTTAATACCAGGCGTAACCGATTGAATCTCTCAAATGGAATCGAGTGAGTTTATTAAGTACTCTACAACTGAACTGAAGGTTCTAAAGGTTGTAAAGGATGAAAGGGTGAAGGTAGGTCTACGATTTCATTGATTTCTATATCATTCTTTCCATCAAGCTGGTTTCTATCAGAAATTCGATTCTCGTTCTTTTTTTACCTGCCTCTTTTGATGAACAAGTATTTTTCGTATTTCTGTAGATTGAATATTTGCAACATGAGATGAAATTCCCATATTGATTTCCCTCTCTGGTTTCAGATTTTGTGAGTACTTGGTTATTGTTCGATCAATTACCCCACCAACAGATATATAACACGGGGATTCGAGTTGACAATAATTGTTGAGAAGGCTCATGCCATTGATGGGACTGGAACCCACGTCCGACTTGACTTCAGTTCCAAATGCCGAGTCTTGAGTGAATCTTCATATTTCAACACTAGAATATTCTCCTCAGTGAGTAGGATGAGCGTGGTGTGTGACTCCATATTCTATTTCCATGACAAATATAGGAACGATAGCCATCTTCAATGAATATAATCATGGTATATTTTTGTGAGGGAAAACATTCAAGAGAAACCTGAATCTAGCTATTGACGTTTCAATACAATAAAGAACTGGAAACTAATTTTTATATGAAATTGAATTTTCATATCAAACTGAGATGAACATTTCACCCACTTGGGTAATTTTTCATCACAAATAAATTTGATTCTTCTGAAGATATTTTTTTTCCATCACATATCTTGGGAGGGACGCATGAGTTCAACAAGGCATATAAACGCAGCAAGGAATGACAAAGAGAAAAATTGAGAGAATAAAATGGAAAGAACTGATGATACACACACACACACACACACACACACACACGCACACATTGAATCATTCATTGATCATCGTTCATTAATAAGGAGAGAAAAGTTATTGAATGGCTGGAACGAGATAATGCAAATGCGACAATCACTCATTCAAGAGGACACCTATATCGTTTTCCCAATATTCAACAGGTGCAAAGGTCATAATTTACACAGATAACCCTGTCACTGTTTCCATGTATTTAATTTTATGCAAATTGAAATACTTCTCCTTTCGTTCAGTCAGTATTCATTTTGTTTTTGTGAAAGGTGTTTTTCATTTCTCAATCCAGACAAATTAAAAGTACGCATCGGTGAAATACGATGATGGGCATTTTAATTTGTATACAAATATTATTTCTGAAAATTAGGGTCAGCTGACCATATAATAATCACGCATCAGAGTCACTCAATGAAGGCCGATGATAATCTATCTTGAGATTTTTAATTAAGGTTAGATTGAAATATTTGGTAATAGCTCAATTCGTGCAGACAAATTACCATCGGGTTACGCAGTGGTGAGTCGCTTCTTGATTACTTGTCCCTAACGGATGCTCCAAGACGATTACTTGTCCCTAATGGATGCTCCAAGACGATTACTTGTCCCTAATGGATGCTCCAAGACGATTACTTGTCCCTAACGGATGCTCCAAGACGATTACTTGTCCCTAACGGATGCTCCAAGACGATTACTTGTCCCTAACGGATGCTCCAAGACGATTACTTGTCCCTAATGGACGCTCCAAGACGATTACTTGTCCCTAACGGATGCTCCAAGACGATTACTTGTCCCTAATGGACGCTCCAAGACGATTACTTGTCCCTAACGGATGCTCCAAGACGATTACTTGTCCCTAACGGATGCTCCAAGACGATTACTTGTCCCTAACGGATGCTCCAAGACGATTACTTGTCCCTAACGGATGCTCCAAGACGATTACTTGTCCCTAATGGACGCTCCAAGACGATTACTTGTCCCTAACGGATGCTCCAAGACGATTACTTGTCCCTAATGGACGCTCCAAGACGATTACTTGTCCCTAATGGACGCTCCAAGACGATTACTTGTCCCTAACGGATGCTCCAAGACGATTACTTGTCCCTAATGGATGCTCCAAGACGATTACTTGTCCCTAACGGATGCTCCAAGACGATTACTTGTCCCTAATGGACGCTCCAAGACGATTACTTGTCCCTAATGGATGCTCCAAGACGATTACTTGTCCCTAATGGATGCTCCAAGAGGATTACTTGTCCCTAACGGATGCTCCAAGACGATTACTTGTCCCTAATGGACGCTCCAAGACGATTACTTGTCCCTGATGGATGCTCCAAGACGATTACTTGTCCCTAATGGATGCTCCAAGACGATTACTTGTCCCTAATGGACGCTCCAAGACGATTACTTGTCCCTAATGGATGCTCCAAGACGATTACTTGTCCCTAATGGACGCTCCAAGACGATTACTTGTCCCTAATGGACGCTCCAAGACGATTACTTGTCCCTAATGGACGCTCCAAGACGATTACTTGTCCCTAATGGACGCTCCAAGACGATTACTTGTCACTAATGGACGCTCCAAGACGATTACTTGTCCCTAATGGATGCTCCAAGACGATTACTTGTCCCTAATGGATGCTCCAAGACGATTACTTGTCCCTAATGGATGCTCCAAGACGATTACTTGTCCCTAATGGATGCTCCAAGACGATTACTTGTCCCTAATGGATGCTCCAAGACGATTACTTGTCCCTAATGGACGCTCCAAGACGATTACTTGTCCCTAATGGATGCTCCAAGACGATTACTTGTCCCTAATGGATGCTCCAAGACGATTACTTGTCCCTAATGGATGCTCCAAGACGATTACTTGTCCCTAATGGATGCTCCAAGACGATTACATGTCCCTAATGGATGCTCCAAGAGGATTACTTCCTCCATATTTGGTCGATCAACATCAATTGATTCGAGTTGATGAAATAATCTGAAAGCTACTTTTGAGAACTTTGGTTTTTTGTTTTTCGAGATTGATTGTGTGTTTCATGATCAATTGGATGCTGCAAGGATCACGAGATTATTCGGAGTGGTTCTTATCAAACAATATGTCACATTTAGAATTTGGTGATTCCACTCCTCGTAATACAGTGTGATTATTTTTGTGCATATTTTTTCAGACGCAGTTATTTCCGAATATTATTCTTTCGAATCTCGATACTTGATCTCTGAAACTAGCTGAGATAAGCACTCCAAATTGTCACCACATGTGGATATAGGTATGAGATACTGGATCTCTGAAACTAGCTGAGATAATCACTCCAAATTGTCACCACATGTGGATATAGGTATGAGATACTAGATCTCTAAAACTAGCTGAGATAATCACTCCAAATTGTCACCACATATAGATATGGGTATGAGAAACTAGATCTCTGAAACTAGCTGAGATAAGCACTCCAAATTGTCACCACATGTAGATATAGGTATGAGAAACTTGATCTCTGAAACTAGCTGAGATAATCACTCCAAATTGTCACCACATGTCTATATAGTATGAGATACTTGATCTCTGAAACTAGCTGAGATAATCACTCCAAATTGTCACCACATGTGGATATAGGTATGAGATACTAGATCTCTGAAACTAGCTGAGATAATCACTCCAAATTGTCACCACATGTGGATATAGGTATGAGATACTTGATCTCTGAAACTAGCTGAGATAAGCACTCCAAATTGTCACCACATGTAGATATAGGTATGAGATACTTGATCTCTGAAACTAGCTGAGATAATCACTCCAAATTGTCACCACATGTAGATATAGGTATGAGATACTTGATCTCTGAAACTAGCTGAGATAATCACTCCAAATTGTCACCACATGTAGATATAGGTATGAGATACTTGATCTCTGAAACTAGCTGAGATAATCACTCCAAATTGTCACCACATGTAGATATAGGTATGAAATACTTGATCTCTGAAACTAGCTGAGATAATCACTCCAAATTGTCACCACATGTAGATATAGGTATGAGATACTCAATCTCTGAAACTAGCTGGGATAATCACTTCAAATTGTCACCACATGTAGATATAGGTATGAGATACTCGATCTCTGAAACTAGCTGAGATAAACACTCCAAATTGTCACCACATGAAGATATAGGTATGAGATACTTGATCTCTGGAACTAGCTGAGATAATCACTCCAAATTGTCACCATGTGTAGATATAGTTATGAGATACTTGATCTCTGAAACTAGCTGAGATAATCACTCCAAATTGTCACCACATGTGGATATAGGTATGAGATACTTGATCTCTGAAACTAGCTGAGATAAGCAATCCAAATTGTCACCACATGTAGATATAGGTATGAGATACCTGATCTCTGAAACTAGCTGAGATAATCACTCCAAATTGTCACCACATGAAGATATAGGTATGAGATACTTGATCTCTGAAACTAGCTGAGATAATCACTCCAAATTGTCACCACATGTAGATATAGGTATGAGATACTTGATCTCTGAAACTAGCTGAGATAATCACTCCAAATTGACACCACATGTAGATATAGGTATGAAATACTTGATCTCTGAAACAAGCTGAGATAATCACTCCAAATTGTCACCACATGTAGATATAGGTATGAGATACTTAATCTCTGAAACTAGCTAAGATAATCACTCCAAATTGTCACCACATGTAGATATAGGTATGAGATACTAGATCTCTGAAACTAGCTGAGATAATCACTCCAAATTGTCACCACATGTGGATATAGGTATGAGATACTTGATCTCTGAAACTAGCTGAGATAATCACTCCAAATTGTCACCACATGTAGATATAGGTATGAGATACTTAATCTCTGAAACTAGCTGAGATGATCACCCCAAATTGTCACCACATGTAGATATAGGTATGAGATACTTGATCTCTGAAACTAGCTGAGATAATCACTCCAAATTGTCACCACATGTAGATATAGGTATGAGATACTTGATCTCTGAAACTAGCTGAGATAATCACTCCAAATTGACACCACATGTAGATATAGGTATGAAATACTTGATCTCTGAAACTAGCTGAGATAATCACTCCAAATTGTCACCACATGTAGATATAGGTATGAGATACTTAATCTCTGAAACTAGCTGAGATAAGCACTCCAAATTGTCACCACATGTAGATATAGGTATGAGATACTGGATCTCTGAAACTAGCTGAGATAATCACTCCAAATTGTCACCACATGTAGATGAAGGTATGAGATACCTAATGTCTGAAACTAGCTGAGATAATCAGTCCAAATTGTCACCACATGTAGATATAGGTATGAGATATTTGATCTCTGAAACTAGCTGAGATAATCACTCCAAATTGACACCACATGTAGATATAGGTATGAAATACTTGATCTCTGAAACTAGCTGAGATAATCACTCCAAATTGTCACCACATGTAGATATAGGTATGAGATACTTAATCTCTGAAACTAGCTGAGATAATCACTCCAAATTGTCACCACATGTAGATATAGGTATGAGATACTTGATCTGTGAAACTAGCTTATATAATCACTCCAAATTGTCACCACATGTAGATATAGGTATGAGATACTTGATCTCCGAAACTAGCTGAGATAATCACTCCAAATTGACACCACATGTAGATATAGGTATGAAATACTTGATCTCTGAAACTAGCTGAGATAATCACTCCAAATTGTCACCACATGTAGATAGGTATGAGATACTTGATCTCTGAAACTAGCTGAGATAAGCACTCCAAATTGTCACCACATTCAGATATAGGTATGAAATACTTGATCTCTGGAACTAGCTGAGATGATCACTCCAAATTGTCACCACATGTAGATATAGGTATGAGATACTGGATCTCTGAAACTAGCTGAGATAATCACTCCAAATTGTCACCACATGTAGATATAGGTATGAGATACTGGATCTCTGAAACTAGCTGAGATAATCACTCCAAATTGTCACCACATGTAGATATAGGTATGAGATACTGGATCTCTGAAACTAGCTGAGATAATCACTCCAAATTGTCACCACATGTAGATATAGGTATGAGGTACTGGATCTCTGAAACTAGATGAGATAATCACTCCAAATTGTCACCACATGTAGATATAGGTATGAGATACTGGATCTCTGAAACTAGCTGAGATAATCACTCCAAATTGTCACCACATGTAGATATAGGTATGAGGTACTGGATCTCTGAAACTAGATGAGATAATCACTCCAAATTGTCACCACATGTAGATATAGTTATGAGGTACTGGATCTATGAAACTATCTGAGATAATCACTCCAAATTGTCACCACATGTAGATATAGGTATGAGATACTTGATCTCTGAAACTAGCTGAGATAATCACTCCAAATTGTCACCACGTGTAGATATAGGTATGAGATACTGGATCTCTGAAACTGGATGAGATAATCACTCCAAATTGTCACCACATGTAGATATAGGTATGAGATACTTGATCCCTAAAACTAGCTGAGTTAATTACTCCAAATTGTCACCACATGTAGATATAGGTATGAGATACTGGATCTCTGAAACTAGCTGAGATAATTGATGAGCGTAGCGAAGTCTCCATCCCACTCTTATAGGGCTTTGTCTGTGTGGTTTTTTTTTTTTTTTTTTTTTTTTTCGTTTTTTTTTTGTAAGCACTCCACAGGTCGCAAGGGTTGACTGATCAACATAAAACTTTTTTTGTACACGCAAACTCATCCAACTTAGAACTGTATAGTTTTTGGGATGAATCGGTCAGACCGATTTTGAGAATCATCATCTCAAAGTTTCTAAAAACCCCATAAGATTTGGCTGGGCGGAAAATGTTGAAAAATAAAATCTCTCCAAATGGGATGAAATTTTCTCTAAATGTGTATACATGGATTTTACACATTATAACGATTTTTTGAGCAATTCTGATCAGTCGTTTTGGAGAAAAAAAATAAAATGACTGATAATAATCATAAAATATATCATAAAAATTATGACAGAATTAAGTTGTCGAGATTCACTGCTTTCTAGATTCAAGAGTTGACCAACAATGAAGTATTTTTTATATGCGTCAAGGTGTGTAGAATACCAGAGTCAATGAAGTGGCAAGAGTAGAACTTCTTCAACGACTTTTATAGCTTATTCAGATATCAAGGTGTGTAGAATACCAAAGTCGATGAAGTAGCAAGGGTAAAACTATTTCAAGGACTTTTATACCTTATTGAGATATCTCGCTCATCTTACAACGCATATTTCGCGTTTGACTAGTTACTCCAAATTGTCACCACATGTAGATATAGGTATGAGATACTGGATCTCTGAAACTAGTGAAGATAATCACTCCAAATTGTCACCACATGTAGATATAGGTATGAAATACTTGATCTCTGAAACTAGCTGAGATGATCACTTCAAATTGTCACCACATGTAGATATAGGTATGAGATACTGGATCACTGAAACTAGCCGAGATAATCACTCCAAATTGTCACCACATGTAGATATAGGTATGCGATACTGGATCTCTGAAACTAGCTGAGATAATCACTCCAAATTGTCACCACATGTAGATATAGGTATGAAATACTTGATCTCTGAAACTAGCTGAGATGATCACTCCAAATTGTCACCACATGTAGATGAAGGTATGAGATACTTGATCTCTGAAACTAGCTGAGATAATCACTCCAAATTGTCACCACATGTAGATATAGGTATGAGATACTTGATCTCTAAAACTAGCTGAGATAATCACTCCAAATTGTCACCACATGTAGATATAGGTATGAGATACTTGATCTCTGAAACTAGATGAGATAAGCACTCCAAATTGTCACCACATGTAGATATAGGTATGAGATACTTGATCTCTGAAACTAGCTGAGATAATCACTCCAAATTGTCACCACATGTAGATATAGGTATGAGATACTTGATCTCTGGAACTAGCTGAGATAATCACTCCAAATTGTCACCACATGTAGATATAGGTATGAGATACTTGATCTCTGAAACTAGCTGAGGTAATCACTCCAAATTGTCACCACATGTAGATATAGGTATGAGATACTTGATCTCTGAAACTAGCTGAGATAATCACTCCAAATTGTCACCACATGTAGATATAGGTATGAGATATTTGATCTCTGTTAATAGCTGAGATAAGCACTCCAAATTGTCACCACTTGTAGATATAGGTATGAGATACTTGATCTCTGAAACTAGCTGAGATAATCACTCCAAATTGTCACCACATGTAGATATAGGTATGAGATACTTGATCTCTGAAACTAGCTGAGATAATCAGTCCAAATTGTCACCACATGTAGATATAGGTATGAGATACTGGATCTCTGAAACTAGCTGAGATAATCACTCCAAATTGTCACCACATGTAGATATAGGTATGAGATACTTGATCTCTGAAACTAGCTGAGATAATCACTCCAAATTGTCACCACATGTAGATATAGGTATGAGATACTGGATCTCTGAAACTAGCTGAGATAATCACTCCAAATTGTCACCACATGTAGATATAGGTATGAGATACTGGATCTCTAAAACTAGCTGAGATAATCACTCCAAATTGTCACCACATGTAGATATAGGTATGAGAAACTGAAACTCTGAAACTAGTTGAGATAATCACTCCAAATTGTCACCACATGTAGATATAGGTATGAGATACTGGATCTCTGAAACTAGCTGAGATAATCACTCCAAATTGTCACCACATGTAGATATAGGTATGAAATACTTGATCTCTGAAACTAGCTGAGATAATCACTCCAAATTGTCACCACATGTTGATATAGGTATGAGATACTAGATCTCTGGAACTAGCCGAGATAATCACTCCAAATTGTCACCACATGTAGATATAGGTATGAGAAACTTGATCTCTGAAACTAGCTGAGATAAGCACTCCAAATTGTCACCACATGTAGATATAGGTATGAAATACTTGATCTCTGAAACTAGCTGAGATAATCACTCCAAATTGTCACCACATTTGGATATAGGTATGAGATACTGGATCTCTGAAACTAGCTGAGATAATCACTCCAAATTGTCACCACATGTAGATATAGGTATGAGATACTGGATCTCTGAAACTAGCTGAGATAATCACTCCAAATTGTCACCACATGTAGATATAGGTATGAGATACTTGATCTCTGAAACTAGCTGAGATAATCACTCCAAATTGTCACCACATGTAGATATAGGTATGAGATACTTGATCTCTGAAACTAGCTGAGATAATCACTCCAAATTGTCACCACATGTAGATATAGGTATGAGATATTTGTGCAGAAATTGTTCCGCTAATATATGAGATAAGATAGGAGGTGAACATTGTTGTATGCCCGAAAATGTGTTGTTTTTTTCAGACATATTTCAAAAGGAATACAAATACGAGACTTTTTTTTAAATGTCCCAGCGCATGTGTACACAGCTCAAGTACCCACTGTTAGCATTTTGTGTAGGTCACTTTCATAGTTCATACCGTAATGTGTATATTCAACATTGTATAAGTATGGGGCTTCCAAAGTCACCTTGATTTTACTCTCGATCTGAATGTACTCAGGTTGTACATGAATATGTATCACAATTAATGTTGAATTTAGTCAACTACAGAAGGCAAATTGAACGTCTATATGCCTATATTGTCTGAATATTTTCCCAGTGATAGATACATTTTTGGATATATACTTGATGGTAGAGTTCATGTTATCATCCGTACTTTTCATTCTTTTCTCAATTTTGTTATTATTCTTCTTGTTGTCGTAATTAAAAAAAAACTTGAGTCAGCTCACGAGTAGGCTTTACTTATAAACTCATGATCGACCACTCACAAACATTTGGATAAGAATATATTCGTTACAAATGAATAATGATCATTTTGTGATGCTTGAAATATTTATATATATATATATATATATATATATATATATATATATATATATATATATATATATATAAATATATATATATATATATATATATATATATATATATATATATATATATATATATATATATATATATATATATATATATGACTAGGAAAACGCGGGATGCGCGTTGTGAGATGAGCTTAGAAGTATGGCAATCTAGAATGAAAAATAACTTGTCAGCTCAATTTACATCTACAAACCTTGACTTACTTCAAACGTTCAAAAACCTCACCTGCAACTTGTTGATATTCATAGTAACCTGCAACCTGTCGCATAAACACTTTGCAAAACCAATTGATCCAAATATTCAATAAAATGTACACGTTTATTGCGTTTTCTTCATTATTTCTCATTCGATTGTTGTAAAAATCTCTGAAAAGGTGTTTAATAGTATTTTTCATATTTTGTGGGAATTTGAGAGCTTTTGAAAAATTCTTGTTTTTCAAGTATTTTTCCTCCGGGTTATTCTTATGAGGATTTTCCAAACTTTCCGATCATTTTTCGGAAAAACCTTCCTATCGATTCCTCTGAATAACAATCCCAACCTATTCTGGTATGACACCAACGTCGAGAAAAAATTTCAAGTTGATTGATTCATTTCTCTGACCTGTATGCCGCGTACATAATTACAAAAAAAAAGAACATAAAAACGAAGCCCATTTTTTTTCATGGTGTGAAATGGAAAGCTTTGCTACGCTCATCTGATCACTTATATATATATATATATATATATATATATATATATATATATATATATATATATATATATATATATATATATATATATATATATATATATATATATATATATATATATATATATATATATATATATATATATATATATATATATATATATATATATATATATATATATATAATAATAATAATGTTACATGTGTGTATGTGGTACACGTGTTATGTGCGCCCGAATGAAATCCACTCCATAGCAAATTTTCCCGAGATATTTCGACATATTCAGCGATATGTCATTGAAGAAACCATCCGGAGAAGTAATTAATTCTTCTCAATTTCTATTCATCCTGATTGAATCCAGATTCAGCAGAAATCCGAGTGAGAATATGAAAATTCTGTGCATAATGCAATACAAGATTGTATCATTCCCTGTTTATAAGATCTGTGTGTCCTCCAGATTCTAATTCAAACGTTCAGAAACTTCCAAATTCCAGCCCAAGATATCATAAACTTACGATAATTCATGTTTAGATATCACTTTCATCGTAAACAATTCAACCAACAATCTATTTACTGGAAAATAATTTAATTCAACGTTTATGGGTTATTTCACGATATTTTACAACGTCTAATGCTGATATAATAGGCATGCCATTTGAAAGAGAGACTTGTGAATCTGCCTGAATGTATCCTGTCATAAATGATCAGGGTTTAACAAGTGTAATATTGTTTGTTGTGTCAGCCGTGACGCCTGAGTAGCCACTTCATGAACAGTCGGATCATTATGAGACTTGATGTGGATTTACAGGGTTTATGGGGTTATAGGGCCCTGTTGAGATCTGGGCCCACGGGGCCCGGGCCTCAGGTAACACATTTTCAAGGGGGTCAGCCCCTCAGTAATCAAATAATAAAGAGCATATGTTTTGTAAATCTGATATTTTCAAATGATCTTGTTTTGATATACCAACTAACGCACGGAGAGCATAAAAACAATGTTCTCCATTGCTACGGTTTTCTCCTATAGTGTACAATATAGTCGTTTCAATATTCTTGTTTTCCGTTCTTATTATTTCGACTTAGGCCTATTATTTCGTGACGATCAAAGTGCATATATTACGATCCTCTTCATTGACGGGTCGTAGTAAGCCCAACATGATGATCATGGACGAGCTTCTGAATAGGAATCCAGAGCTCGTCATATTATATACGAGGTAATGTGCTATCCTGAATTGATTACTATACTTGAGGGAGGGGGAAGGGAGGGGGGGGGGGGGGGATTGAAAGATTTCGGGGCCGAGGGCGCAAAATATCTTGATACGGCCTTGAGTGCAGCAATTAAACCAACATGAGAATAGCTCTAACTGGCAGTTTGCTGTGTTATCACCATGGTTACCCATGTCATTTCGTTCACCATCTTTCAGAATAAGACTAATTAATCGGAGCTCGTGATCTGGAATCGGATGGAGGGTAACGATTCGGATGAATGAGGGAGGAGGGGGGGAGGAGGGGGGAGGGGGGTAGGTAGTGGCTTACAGGATAGGTAGGCCCATGTTCACATTACAAATAGCAACAATATCTCTGATTTAAATTATTAGATCTGAATATTAGATTTAAATAATACGTAAAATACAAAAGTAATCAATACGCTCTTCCACAAAGCCAAAAAGGCTTATCTGTGGGATGAGAAATAGAATTAATAACTTGGACAAAAATCAGGTTTATATTATGAAACAATGAAACAAGGTCACTTAGCGTCTGCTTTTTTTCACTGTCTTATAAATCAAGGGTTAGGCCTACTTGAAATACAACATGTGCCTATCATCTATTTCCATTTTCACAACTACCAAATTATACAGGGAAAGATAACTTTTCGATGGTTAAAGGACACAAGATCAAATATATATATATATATATATATATATATATATATATATATATATATATATATATATATATATATATATATATATATATATATATATATGATAATGATTGGATATCTTTATGAATCCGACGAAGTTAAGCCAATGGCCAATCATTTCTCGATTGGTAACAGTTATTTTGGGTCATGAACCTTTTTTATTTGTGTATGATCAGTGGTGTATTCGGGCCAGGCCGGCCGGGGCGGTGCCCTGGTACTTTAATTTTGGGGCAGGGCGCGCCCCGGTACCTTTTTTCTTGAAAACCATATTTGAAGACATATATAGCTTACTTGAACCAGCTGACTTGTAAACGCACAATGTTAAAAATGATGCATCCTGATGGATGAAATCTGCCAATATTTATTTGCGACGTCAGACTTTACAATAATGACAGAATCTTGTAATGTAGTGTAGAGTCAGTTTGGAACATTTTTTGAATGTATTTTACTGGGATTAAGCGCAATGAACTTGATAGTAACCGATCTTCGTACGAAACTGATTGTTAAGGATGTTGCCTCGGTTTTTTTTATCCAACTAAATGGACCACCTCTAGTCAAGTTTGATACTACACCTTATGTGAAGACTTGGCTCCTAAGTCATCGATCAGCTTAGATTCAAAGGTAAACCACATCACTTTTATTCTATATTTGAATACATTGTGGCATTTTATGGCTCACAAGTCCCCCCCCCCCCCCCCGAGTTGAATGTTTTTTTCAGTTATCACCGCCTTGGTACCTTTATTTTTACGAATACACCACTGTGTATAATCACTTTCCAATACATAAATCAAAATAATGACAGAAAGAAGTCTGAAAAATTTGGTCCACTGTGTGTCTGAGCATCCAACAATAATTCAGTACTCAGTGAGTGGACTGGAATAATATGTATTGACAGCTAGATGGCGAGAGAAAGAGAGAGAGAGAGAGAGAGAGAGAGAGAGAGAGAGAGAGAGAGAGAGAGAGAGAGAGAGAAATGTAATAAATATTCGTGTTCTAAAATCTCTACGAAGACGAAGTGTGATTGGTTTTCTGAAGAAACGCTTATGAAAATAAAACTATTGACTATATTTGAAGCTCTGAACACGCTGATTGATTGAACCAACGTGAGATAAAATTGATTCAATTGATTCAACTGATTTATATCATGAGCGAATATTTCAATGTCAACTTGGAATGTTCAATCGCATTAGAACTTTTACTTCAATCCATTGACCTTGGTAATCATAATCTCTTACATTGTTGACAACAGGTACTGGTCTTTTGGTTCGACATCGACAGTAACTGTTATCTATACTCAAGGCAATGACGCAACCAGAAGCAAGGAAATATCTCTGGTTACTTAAGGGGGGCAACAAAGCACTTTGTTTTTCATTTCATGAACGATTTTCTTGTACATTTTATGACTGAGAATAATATAAGTTAGGTTTCACAATCTAGCATACGTATCCTCGGAATAATTATACTCTTGTAGACTTTCCCATTCTTACTTTCAAACGTGTTTATTCGTTACCCAAATTTCCAAATCTTATTAAATACCATGGAAACTGTACTATATATTATAGAGTTCTTGTGTTGGTGGTTTTGGATTCAGCAATGACTGGAAAATTCATTTTTCATGACTTGGTAGACACTATTCTCATTGGAAAAAAAGATGGTGAAAAAAAAATACTCCACTTTTTCTTGTCTGGGAACACATATTTCCTGCAATGTTTGTGTTGAAGAGTTGAAATTTTCAACATTCAACGATGGATGAAGTCATGAATTGACCATAGCTGGTGTGCAGGATTTTCTTTTGAAATCCTTATGAAAATAACAAATATTGTTTGGTTGAATGTGTCATAGAACATTCGATTGTTACTGAAAAAAAAATCGGAACGCAATATCATTTTGACCAACAAAAAAATGCTTCACAGAAGTTGTTGCTCAAGTATGTATGTAGGCCTACTAACAAAAAAAGTTTTGTTACTCTTAGTTGAAAGAAGTCTGAGAAAATGGTACCTAAATATTGGTATTTTAACATTGTCAGTTTATGGTCTTCCTGCTCTCCTTGATAAAAGTGAACTTTGGATGAATATAAACATGTCTGGAATCATTGTGAGTAGAATTCGAATCAAACTATTGCTTGAATCTCGAGTGGGAAAACAGCAAAGACAATTATTCAAGATTTAAATCAATATGTATTGGACAATATCGAGCATGATTCATTCCACTGACATCTAACACTTGACACAAAGTCATGGTCCCCAATTAATTCCAAGGTCCACAGAAATCGCTCCGAGGGACAGACAATCTTGCCAACCCAATGGCTGATATAATGTTGGCCATTCAACAAGACACAATGAAGAAAACTAATAAGTTCAGGTAAAAAGATCGATCCAATCCGATTACTATTCTCCAATTACTATAATATTCAGCCCAATTATCATCATTATTCTATCATTCATTCACCATTGATATATTCGAAATTACTGCTTGAATATTTAACCAAATATTCATATATCACTGTTGTTATTTTCTATTCTACTAACTATTCTCTCATCAATTGTTGTCATTTATATTATTTCGATCATTCATTGTTCGTATTTCCCCCTCTCTTGGATACTTTATACTGGTCAACTTCATCCCCTCCCTTCCCAAACACAACACAGGCTTTGGCTTATCTGGGTCTTGCTTCAATTTATTTCAGTACATTCTTCACTGATTTCAAACCAATGTGTTCATCATATTTTGTTCCCCTCATTGTTTTTACACAGGAATTATTGTTATATTATTGATAATATATGTATCAGATTTGAATTTATTTTATATCATCATTATTATTTTCACTATCATTTCTTCTGTGACTGACACATCTGTATTATACAACTGTATACAACTGTAAACAACTGTATTCAACTGTATACAACTGTATACAACTGTATACAACTGTATGCAACTGTATTCAACTGTATACAACTGTATACAACTGTATACAACTGTATGCAACTGTATTCAACTGTATACAACTGTATACAACTGTATACAACTGTATACAACTGTATTAAAACTTCAGTCAAGGTTCATCATTCATATCAATTTTTTAGAAGCAAATAATTAAAAAAACATGTCTGTTCATTATCTAATTCACTTTTATGTGTATCCCACAATTAAACCCTTTCAGGGTTTAACTGTGGAATCATGTCCAGTGTCAATTATATATTGTTATCCAATGAAGAGCCTTGAAAAAAAAAATCCATAACTAATAATTAGTTATACATTTTTTTTCAAATATACATCAAATTACATCAATTATTGATATAATTTGATGTATATGTGACATTACCACTGAATGAAATAAAAATGAGAGAATCGTTCATGTTGGGAAAGAGAAATCTCGTATCTTATTCATCTTAATATATTTTTCTCTGATCAATTCAAATTTGGAATTGATTGCAATGATTGTATTTCCTTACAACAGCAATCCACCCTGTGATGATGAGAAACATAAGCTCCACATTGCCGCACCTGTGCGAAACAAAACAAAACAGGTTCCAATTGAAAAAAAAACTCAGTTATATGATGTTGATGAGATACTAAGTGTAAAATTCACTCCGGACGGTTCAACATATGAATCTATTCACACTGTGAATAACATTTTCAGCGTCAATAAAACATGAAAACGATCGTGTAGTGGCCGGCTTTCCGGCCACACAATTCAGCAGAGAATATCTTCCGAAATACTGTCGATTTGTAATAATCATCCACATCAGTATAAGGTCTATATGTCATTTTCATTCCACCGTTCGTGTATGTGGGGGAAAGATGGAAATCACCAATGATAATTCAGCTTGTCTACACAATTGATCTCTCCATATTTGTTCAACACACAGAACAATACACATTGTTCAGTGGTAAATGTGGGGAAATATTGGAATGCGAGGATTATTATATCTTTCAACATCTTTTTCAAATTGTTAAAATCATCTGTTTTTCCCGAATTAGAGTTGTAAGATTCCTTACCGTTCAGAACTCATCCCAGACACCAGATGATCGCTACCAACTCCCACAAACTGAAGTAAACTCTCAGATCAAGGTGAGAATACAATATCTTGATGAGTAGGGACAAGGCAGTCTCGATCAGATCATTTCCTGTTCGGAACATTCCGTAAAGCCGAGCATTTCCAAGTCTGCGTGACGTCAGCTGGGGTGGGGAGTATCGATCACTTGTTGAGTCTGCAGGCTGTTCTCAGATTACTGGTTGGTGATTTCTGTAGTTGATTTGATTGGTCGAATTTGACAGTAAAAAATGAAAATTCACATGGTATCGTAATACTTGTATTTATATATTTTCATCACTCATATACTGTGTATATCAATTACTTCGGAATGAGGTCAGCGGTCAAATGAACATACACATATACATTTTACGTCACTCACTCACTCGTGAAATCAACGCCCTCCACATTTCAGTGGTCCTGATCAATGACCACAATTAACAATGGAATTTTGTTGGAAAAATAAATAATTAACAAAAATCAATAGGCAATAAAATAACCATGCCAGCAACTGGTCAGTATATTAAAAGTTGACCTGTACAACATAAATATTGAATACACTTCTCTAGAACAATATCAATGCATTAAATGTTTGGAAAAGTGAGAAGTCAACTCGACCTCCACAGCAAGCGTGAGCTTACATCTGCTGGAGATATGCTGAGCTCTCGCGTCATGTGACTTATGGTCCAGCCAATACAAGCAGGCAAACAACAGTCATCACAACATAACCAAAGGAGGCATGAATTTGCCTGGAAGAGTTGCCATCTCCTTTCTTAGTGGCAGAGTGTGCCACTACCGGGATATTCGCACTGAGTGTTGTCCTCGTTGATTCTTGGTCAAAGTATCCATAAGAAGAGCTAGACGTTTCCTGGATATCGTCTCCATATGCTCCGTCTGTGTCGTCTCCAGAAGAATCTCCAGACGTTTCCTGATCAGCGTCTCCATATGCCCCGCCTGTGCCTCCAGAAAAATCTCCAGACGCTTCCTGATCAGCGTCTCCATATGCCCCGTTTGAATAGTATCCAGGAGAATATGCGGTCGTTGTCTCATAATATTCTGCAGTGTTTCCAGAATCTATATCGATTGACCCATCACCAGATCCACCTTGGTCCCCATTGTCGTCATAGTCGTAACGCTTCTGTCGGCGATTAACTGTGACGTTCTCATGCAGGTCGATGTCTGACGCATGCTCACTCATCACCATGGCATCCTGAAATTGGAACATATTGGTATAGTAATCATCCGATTGGATTGAATATTCTCAGTTATAACATAGTTGAAGTTACGATTTGCATCGGTTTGACAAATGACCGTAAGTCAAACAATTGAAACAAATGATCTTTTGGAGAAACATCTGATAACTTCATCAACCACCGATGACACAATATCTTGAATGTCTCAAGTTGATTATTCATAACTTGAAGAAAATAATTTCTCAAATTTGTTCCGTATCACATAGACAAAAAACTATGATAAGACATTACCACAAAATTGTACACAGTCTAATTAATAATTCAATATTTTTGTTGCAAAATTTGTTCAAAAATCAGGTTTCAATTATACACTTGAATATATCATCACCATCACTCTTTCATCATCGTCAGATTCTCTAGAATCTTGGTAATCATTCGACAGAAACAATCAATTCAATTGAAATAATAATAAATGGATTTATTTATTCATTATACCAGTTGAAAATCACTGTCTGCAATCGAATCAGTCGAGTCGACGGTCAGCACATCTGAAAGAGAGTATAGACATTATAATGTGTTGCCCATTCGACTGAGAAACGTTGAGGGAAACATGTGGATATTCTCTTGTTGATTTCTTCCTGTGGGATGTATCATCGTGACAACGCAGTGGGTTTGACTGATAATCATATAATATGATACGCTCACCAACCCCACTGAAAACACCGGTATGCTCTTAGTAATTCTATTGTTATTCGACATTTTTATATTATTTGACTATTCTTGATAACATTTACACAGTGTACGTTTGAAATATATCAACCGTTAACAAATGGCTGGAAAAAACAGGTCATATGGGGGTACGAATAAGCGAGAGAAACGATACAATTATGATGATCAGAAAGATGATACGAAAGCTCACTAGTATAATGAGCTGTTCCATGAATCTGGACACGAACCCACGCTCACCTAGCCTCGGATTCCAAGGCAGTGGCTCAGCTGTCTGAGCCAAGAAGACAACAGGATAGAAACGCATTCAAGTCGATTCAGCAAAATCAGCGAATCATAGCTATTCTGGTGATAACTTGTTAACGGTATGAGATATCAAAATTGAGGGGGTTGGTGCAAAAACAAGTCAAGTCACAAATTTCATATCTGAAGATATTCAAAATATTAGATTTCAAATTCCAAAATGAATATATAGCTTGAATATTATTCACTTTCATAAGTATAGTAATACGAATACATTTCCACTGGAAAAATATTTGGGGTGAAACCTTATTATGTATCAATTGCTCAGTAAATTGTTATATTAAATTTCAATACTTGCAATCTGATTCAAAAGTTAAAATGAAAAATTTCAGTTTTCAATTATAATTTTTATTACATTCAAAACCCTCACACTCATACAGAATAATATCTTATAGGTAAATAATACTATCACGTGGGTAACACCCCTAATGAAACACATTCTTAATACAGTTTTGACTAAGGAACAGCGAAAGAAAACACATGCAGCCCGTCTAGCATTGCTTCCAGACGGCTGGTCGTTTATCCATCATCAGCTATTCAAATCGAAAGACCTATGTATGGGAAAACTTCTTCACACACGGTCTCTGGTTCCTCCTCTCCTTCGCCAATATCTGGGGTTTCTTCCAATATTTCTTTGTACCATGCCAGAGATTGCACTGTTGCCCATTCATTTCCGAAGTGGCTTTTCAGGAGTGACTCTACGTCTCGAAGTTTCAAGGGGTTAGGCAAGTTTTTGTTGCAAAGTTCGGCTGCACTGATGTTACCAACAAATTTTCCCTTCCGACAAACAGACTTCGAGTTTACCAAGCTTGTGCGATACGTTTCCTCACCGCACCTCGCACCGTAATGGTATTGGCTGTTCTATGCAGCATTATTCGTCGAGCTTGTTTGAAGCTTGTTTGGCCACTGGCCGGGTGGTTCGATGATTTCTTGAGTAGCCTGTTTCCAGTCACAAACTGGAAAATCCTGCCCAACTTTGACTACAGTTCCATACCTGGAAAATATTTCCATATATTTTTCCAGTTGCAAGATAACTTCCCTCTTCCTGAGTTCTTTCTCGATCTGACCAAATATACGGTCCGGCGGAATGTATGAGTGCCCCGACACCGTAAAAATGAGTTCAACTGTTTTCACGTTCTTCTGTGCATGATCTTTTAACCACTTCATACACATACCCACCATAATTGTATTCTTATTCTGGCCTGCGCACCCCTCGGCAACCAGTCGGACTGTATCTGTTACACTCATCTTGTCACTATTATCCAACAAGCAATTAGACACACAGGACGCAACATCGTTGGAGCCTTTTGGTCTCTGTGTTTCGCTCCAGCAACAGATTCGCACTGTTTCTGTGTTGAGTGGACTTTTCGAAGTACCGCGAACAATTCCAAAATTATACATATACAGTTGCCGACTGTAATACGCGCTCTGATCGGGAACTTTTGGCAATACCAGATTCTTCTGACAGTCATATGAAAATGTCGTTAAACCCGGTCTCTCTTCTCGAAGGAGTTGAAAGAATGCATTTGCTCGAAGCTTATGCACCCTTTTCTCAGTAATAAGCATTCGTTTTTTTAACACACCATTCTCATGCTTAATTCGTTATGTGAGCGACAGGCACGTAGAACATACATCGGTTCTGGGAGAACCAAAGCCGATATTGTATTTGACATATATATTGCGGAAATAACATTGTCGGACTTTGAGTGCATTGTCACACTGTTCATTGTATTGCCACCACATTCTTGTAATGTTCAGTCCTGGTGGAAGATAATGCCTCTGATCCGTTTGCCCACGACTAGTGCGACTCGACAGCTTTATACTTCTCGATGAGAGCTTGCACGGCGGTGCTCTCATTCATATTTTTGGCATTAAGACGGTCCCCTCCACGACTTTCCTCGGGCATTTCTTCCGAATTATGGTGCCGACATGTTATGCCTGAAAGCCTACTTCTGGTTATCCGCAGGGTGTCCATGAAAGCTTGCTTACAGACTGGTACATGATTACCATTGGCATCACGGATAACATACATAAGAGTCATAGACTTTGGTCATCTTGTACCCGATGTTGGTCGATGCCTAGTAACATTCTTCGAAGTGCAGAACTTGAGCATGAAACTGTCTTGTTGTAGCTTGTTCTTGGTAGCACAGAAAGATTGGTGGAACTCACGGAGATCTCGCATACACAACGAACGACATTGCACTGCCTTCGTATTGTGGTAACAAACCGGATAAATGGGAGGCCCATGTGCAGAATATCTGAGCAAAACAAGAGAAAGGGCGATGAGACAGTGTTTATATTTGGCTAGACAACAGTCTATCCACTGAACTCAGTTGGCAAGAGGCCTGCCAAAAACCAGATGTTGATATCTTCAAAACACACAATACATTAGTTTCTACAGCATTAGGTGGTAGCCCTAAATATGATCCATGATCCAAGAAACCATTTCATTCGACATTGTTTAATATATTGTAATTTGTAATAATACTATGTCCAACCTGGGTCTATAATGTTAGGTTATAATGAACCAGCAGCTTACCTCTTTACTTTGTCAATTTCCCGTTTCCAGCACGACGGATTTCGCTGCCTTTTCCTTCCTCGTCCAACATCTGCTTGAGTAATCGGCTGATCCATAGTCAGGCCAAATGATGATAAATAAATGTTTGATGATCATAAAACTATCACAATATTCATATTTGATCAACTTCCTAGGACTAAGGCGGCCATTTTGGTTGTTTATATCTTACTGAAATCTCATTGGGCCAACAATGTTAATTGAGTTCTGAACTGTGATTGGTCGATGGAGATGGCTTGGTTTTGAAAATGAAAGTTGTGGGATATGACTGTTTTTGAATCTGATGCATGATTTCAAATAGCTCCTATCATGGGATATAGATGGAATTTGAATCTGAACTGTATTTCAACAGATAGGAAATGGGAAAATTCATACAAAACCATATCTAACTCGATTTTTTTGAAAATTGGAGATGGCAGGTTTTGAATCTATACCCCTCTAAAATATTATATACAATTTTGTATTATTCTTATCGGATCTAACGACGCACTGTACTGATGACCACGATCTATTGGCGTCGGGGAATGATATATGAGATGATGGAATGATGAGATGTGTTTTTTTTCATCAATTGTTTTCAGATGGTGAAGAGGATTTGGTGGTGGCCTGTTGTTGCAAAACCATCCCAGTATTGACCTGGACGACAGAAGGAACCCTTGTCAGTAGGTCGACTACGGCGGGATTCGAACCCTGGTCTATACTGAATGATGGTTCAGTGTATTTAACACCCGGTTACTCGTCTCGGTAAGCCATATGTATGTATATATATATATATATATATATATATATATATATATATATATATATATATATATATATATATATATATATATACATATATATTCATATATATATATATATGAATATATATATATATATATATTTATATATATATATATATATATATATATATATATATATATATATAT
>OZ023335.1:10278757-10286257 GCA_964007535.1 Brachyptera risi
TCTCATTGAATTCGATTGGGTGGACATCAGTTCAAGTTTCTGTCACTAGCAAACTTGTGATCTGTTGTAAACTTTGTTGTTAGAAAAAGTTGTTTCCGCACAATTCATATTCCTGATATATCGGAGAACTGATATAGTATATGTTACATCAATTGACTTTATTCAACTTATACCTGAATAATCCACTTTCCACCTTTTTTTCATCCGCCTAATTCAATCCTACACGAATTTTCGCCTGAGCTTCTCTCACTATTTTGTCCGTTGACCATCACTCCTAAAGTGCCAACTACATCGTTGTCCCGAGTGATTACACTTGCCTCTAAGACACCAGCGATTGGCAATTAATCACCAGGAACGTGTCATTAGTCACAGCTCCAGCGCGTCAAGCCATGGCTACTGGCGATCCCAAAGACTGGACCAAGACAAAAACATTCCCACCCTAGATTATCAGTCACTCTCGGAACGCTAATGCGACTTTGACACTTAAAGGCTTTGATCATCACGTGATCTATTGTTTCGAATGAGTGAAGATTGCGTGAAAGCATAATTTTAATGACGACATAAAAAAAGGATGAAAAAGGTTGTCTAATTGAATTCCAGTTTTTTGTTAGATGACGTTTGATTATAACAGTATATTCTTTCCATTGTTATCATTATTAATGCGACCTGCTAGTTTCCTAGCGATGTGAGAAGATGATATATTTCAATATTCATTCAATAATCACACTATAGTATAAATGAGCGATAAAACCGAAAATTGAACTATAATGAGTCCAAGTATTGGAAAGGAAAAAGTTTTACATATAAGAACTATTTTCATTTTATAAAATGTGTGATTTACTTCTCTGATAATTGACAGTGGGCTGCGTCAAACGATCAACATAATTGTCAAGATACTCTTTGGGAATGAAACCGTTAAATAATAACTTCAAATGCATTAGATGAAACATAATTATAATATCTATAATAATATAATAATAATAATTATAAGTACATTGGACGTGCAGACCATTCCAGAAATATTCCATCCCCAGTTACCGTACATACATCTGGCGCCAATCAATCCTGGGTAAATCAATAAGATTGTGGAACCGGCTCTCAGAAGATGCTATAGAGAAGACTGAAAATATAGCTTACTTCAACCAGATGTTACAGTTATGCATAATTGTTTGAAATAAGTCGATAGATAATGCATACCAAAGACTATACAACCACCTAGGGCATTATCCATAAGTTGTACAAATTCAAACAAATAAAATAAATAAAAATAAAACTTTTCTGGAGAAAGTGAAGGCAAGTTGGGCGTGGGTGTTCGCATGAGCCACGGGCAGTTGTAGATATATGATATAACATTATATAACGTGAATAATAGTATAATACATTCCATTCTATTATATGGTCTCTTGTAATTTGTGTATGTACCTACAACCAAAATGTTCAATGACCCTGAACTGAAATAGATTTTTTTTCACAGTTGGGAATCAAATCAATCATGAATTCTACAAATATATGTATATTCTCGAGATCGTATAAAAGTTATTCAAACGGCTATCAGAACAAAGCGTTGGCTCTTCTTTTAGCTGTTAGTTACCAATTGTAACCGTAATAAAAGGTTTGCCTACTAATGATCACGCTGAGACAAACAAAATTACACAGCTATAAAATGTTGCTACCCCCCCTGGCCCCCCTGGCCCCCTGGCCCCCTTCTAGGGCAGCTGATGAGAGCAGGATCGTTGGGAGGCTGTGGATGCGAGATGGGATGAGCAGCTTGGACCACTATCACACGTACTGCAGCAGAGCACGCTGCAGACTGATACAGGTGGTTACCAACAGATAGGCTGATTCAGGAATCAAGCTATCCATGTACGAATGTATGTAAAGGATTCAGGTCTGATTGAATTTGGAAGAAAATAATGTTTCATCGACAACTTGGATTTAATTGTGATGTTTTTTTTTAAGCTCAAGTGGTTCAATAATTAATATGGAACCTAAAACTATAAAAGATACAGAAAAAAACATTCACTTGAACAATCGATATATAGACCCACTACACGTATACCATAATACACTGCACAGTTATTACTTGCTTTTCAAAATAATATTATATTGGTGATAATTGTATCTATGGTTTCATTAGTTTCATTGGTTTCAAAGTTCTTCATATCTGCATTGAAAATGCCGTATCTTTCATGCTAAGCATCAATATTCGACTTTGTTTGTTTTCAACCCATTATGCATATATTGATTTGATCAAATCACAATAAGCACACCTGCAAGCGTATCAGATGATCGAATGTATGGTATACCCATTTATCTGCTTTTTCAAAATTCTAGTTATTTGATGTAAAAATTAGTAATCATGAATCAAACGATGAATTTAATTCTTCTATATCAACTTGTATTAATTGTGGGTCCACGTATTTGATATTGGAAAAACAAATCATTTCAAAGTCGATTAAACTGGCATACGGAAGAGTAATTCGTATCAACTTTATAGAACTAACATGCAATATGTGAACATGAAAGAATAATACATATTCACAGCCCTCATCTCATTCGATAAAGTGATCAATTCCATGAAGTAAAATAGAGCCCTCTCTCCACGTTTTCAAGCGCATCTTCTCCTTATTCAGAAATGTTATCAAACTTTTCCTGCCGCTTATGAATATTTCACCAGTGAAAACATTGTACATGCGTATACCATCTATATTCAAGTGCAGGGTGGAGGCAATGCTATCTGTTGCTGAAAATCAATTTCAGAATTCATTCATTCACAATTCATTGAAATCATTCAATCAATCAATTTTATGATCACGAATCTTTTGTCAACACAAACAATTATATATGGCCAACCGCGGAGATATATTTTTTCTACTTATGATTGTGTATTAAAATGAGTAGATGGCATATCATCTAATATGGACCAACTATAGAGTTCCCGGCTGAAGAATGTCTTCGTCCCAAATATCCCCGCTTCCCGCATTCTCCACTTCTCCACTAAACTAGACCATGCACGTACTATTCTCCACATCCCACCAGATCGCACCACACCCGCGCATCTCGGTCTCCTCCGTCCACGGCCTTCTCTAGCCTCACCACATAACAATGACACAACATTATATCATGAGCCATTGTTCCCATTGTGCCTCGCAACAATCCATATCGCTGTTGCGTTCAATAGGCTCTCAAACACTGGATCTATTCCGCCCAAAAGGCGAAACAATTGATAGTTAAAACGATGTTTAAACTTTCACCTGATGGTTGATGGTTGATGGTATGTGGTGTAATCGTGTGTTGATGCTACGATGCTCTCTTGGCTGATAAGTTGATGTGTGCGATTAGGAATAAACACATGGCATTGAATGTATATGATTTATGAGGAAGGTGTGGAAATGTTATATTTGAAATAAACAGTAATTGATTTCTTCTAATCTCGAATTTATTATTCTGGAGAAGAGTGAGGAAAGTATATTCTATAATACTGACAAACGGTTGATGCTCGTATGCAGTATGGTATAAAGCAAAATTGATAAAACATTTTTTCGTTCCGAGAAAAAACCATGGGATATGTAATGTGAGATGAGTGGTATAAGCATATTTCTATATATGAAATGTGAAGAAGAGCCATATACAAACCTCGATTTTGAAACTACCATTTCAAAGCATTCCTGTAATTGAATTGTTCAACCTGTTGCTCCCGATGAAAGCTGTGCCTCTAATTGATGTGGGAGAAAAATATGGTACGTCAGACCCCATCCACGTGAACCTTCCAGGGAATAATGTGTCATACTTTTCCTTATATTCTGTGAAAATTTGAATACATCTGAAGAAATTTGAGGTCTTTCTTAACTTCTCCCAGCTGGGTTCTTCTTATGGAAATCTTCAGAATTTCGTGATAGTTTTTCTCGAAAGTGTTGCAACCGATTGCTTCAGAAGTATTCAGTATCGAGTTCATGACGACATTTGTGTACGCCAAATTTCATCAGAATGTGTTTGTGCTTTTGTTTGACATATGAAATGCTAAAACAAAAACTGTCAACTTATTTGTTGAATTTGTTTCTTCCATAATTTTCAGTCTTCATGAAGAATCGTGAAGAATCACGTTATTCAACATGAATGATCGATGATTTTTGAACACTCAAGAAAAATATATCGGGCTCGTTATTCTATTGCTGGTGCACGAAATGGAAGCTTGTTCCGCGATATTGCTCTGACACTTGCGTCGCGCTTTCATTTCGTCAGCAGTTACAGAATCAGGGCCGCTGTTCATCGTGATGAAGACCTACAAGTAGCATGGGGGGTCAGCCTGGTGAACCATAAGAGTATTGGAATGGATCAATGAAACAACATCTCACTTCGGGTACGGATGCGCATGAGCCCCAGATGCGATGACATTTCCAGCGGTTTCATGTTGATCTACCGGTAATGATATGTTTGATATTCTCCTAATCCTTTTTACCCGACATGTTTACAAACTTCGAACCATCCTGAATAATGAAAGCCAGAGAATTATGAGTAATTTTCTTTTTCTCATCATTCCCCAATTTGAAACAAACTTGTCAAGTGTATATTAAACATTCAACAATGGAATGAATTTCACAGAATTTCATTTTCAAAAATCATCATGAAAAAAATCATGAAAAAGGAGATAATGGGATTAGAGAATGAAAGTGATTCAAGCCTTGCGATGATTTTCTCCAATTCGACCGAATAGTTGGAAGGAAGATTCAATTTCACCATATACCTAGGCCTACTGAATGAATTAATGTTACCATGAAAAACGTATTTTTTCAACTCGTTTTTTTTTTACTTCTGTTCGCGCTTCAACGGTCAAACGAGATACAAAGTCAGTCGAAACTTGGCTTGTGCCTTCATTTAACTCCGTACTGTGGAGATTAGAGGCACAATCGGTTGGACCACTTATGATAAATACCATTGACTTATCGTCAATTCTGATTCTTATTTCTTCTATAATCCATATAGTTTTATTCTGTTGTCCACGAAGAAATTGTGATTGACAGCAGGATCTGTGATGATTCAATCAAATAAAAATTGTTCGCTTCTTTTACCCTCTCTATAATTACCAACCATAACCATAGCATCCCTCGATACATCTCGAATTGAACTATATATCATTGCGCACAAGATATATATGTCAATTATCATACTTTTTTGCACTCCTTATAGAAATCAGCTGACCAGAAAACAATGATTGAACCACAGCAAGTAGAAAAACATTATTCGATGAAATAATAGTAATAAAGTGTACTCAACAGAGCGGCCATTAATTCTTATTGATTACTGAAAAGTGTATTTAATTGCACTTGAAGACCAACATCTCGAGTAAATGGATATCAGGTTTTTTCAAACCATTCTCAGAAACGTTCTTAAAAATACATTCGACTATAAACTTCAAGGATTTCATACTTTTATGTGTTTGTTCGACTTTTTCAATTCACGATTGTATCTTGTATACAGATAGACGGAGTATCATAAAAATGGAAGAACACTTAAGTAGTTAATTACCACTTAGTGAGATCTGATGCTTTGTGTGCTACATTAATTGTCTGTATTACATCTTGACTAATCTCATAATTCAAGAATGATTGGAAGAACCAAAAATACCATATGAACTGAGCAAGAATTGGGGACAATGGATGTGTGTCAAATTTCACAGATGATTTTCTGTCGAGATAAGTCTGAGAGAAAATGTGCCATGAT
This sequence comes from Brachyptera risi, assembly GCA_964007535.1. Classification (NCBI taxonomy): domain Eukaryota; kingdom Metazoa; phylum Arthropoda; class Insecta; order Plecoptera; family Taeniopterygidae; genus Brachyptera; species Brachyptera risi. Next base: position 10,284,479 of record OZ023335.1, read on the forward strand.
ATATATATATATATATATATATATATATATATATATATATATATATATATATATATATTCATATATATATATATATATATATATATATATATATATATATATAAATATATATATATATATATATATATATATATATATATATTTATATATATACATATATATATATATATATATATATATATATATATATATATATATGTATATATATAAATATATATATATATATATATATATATATTTATATATATATATATATATATATATATATATATATATATATATATATATATATATATATATATATATATATATGTATATATATCGTATATGGATAGATAGATGGATGGATGGTTTCTTGTGGTTAGCGCAATTACTTGATGAGGAATAATTTCCGTACCCGAAGTGAGATGTTGTTTCATTGATTAATTCCAATACTCTTATTGGTCACCAGGCTCACCCCCCATGCTACTTGTAGGTCATCATCACGATGAACAGCGGCCCTGATTCTGTAACTGCTGACGAAATGAAAGCGCGACGCAAGTGTTAGAGCAATATCGCGGAACAAGCATCCATCTCGTGCACCAGCAATAGAATAACGAGCCCGATATATTTCTCTCAAGTGTTCAAAAATCATCGATCATTCATAAATATAGACCTATCCATATCCAGTTTCGATTGTATGCAAATTGGTTGTAGATATGATCCTCTCAATGTAATGTGTTTGTATTTTTGTATTTGTTATTTGTATTGTTCTTTCAGCTCTCTCATATATTATCAGCATTTGATTATTCCCAACACCAGATATACCTCTCCATGCATTTCATTTCATGTTGTATTATCAAGAATCTCATTCAAAGCTAACTCCGAAATGAAGATACTCCGTTTCCATCCACATCGATCATTCAAATTGTTCAAAATTCATCCCGAAGAGCAAATAATGTTTTGACCAAATGTATCAATTATTTCTGCCTTATTTTGTCCTGAAATCTTGAGAATACAGATTTGCTGAAGCTGCAAGAAGAAACACAAATGATTTGACTTGATTTATACAACACTGATAGTAATTTGAGAAGTGTTGTTGTTGCTAATGAAAGCACAAATGAGGTGTGAGCAATAAACAATGATTGTAATTGGTGGACATTGTTGGTTGTCTCTTCTGACAGCGAATAACATCACTTATTAACAGAAGCATGCTCTCACCATTTGTCTTTCCATTTTGGTTTAGTCAGATTGAGATCGAATAAACGTTGGTCTATACTAGAAAATACGAAGATCCATAGTTCGAACGTGTTACATTTAACCATATGGAGGATAATATTGGAAGCATTTTGTGATTGAATAGTTTATGTTAATTTATTGCTTTGCAATTTTCATTATTTTTAAGAATAACAACACAAATTGTGCTCTTTATATATAAATGCAGAATAAACCAATAAACCTAATCATTGGAAGTCGGCATACAAATAAGTGACACGGAGTTCGGACATCATATTCGAATATTTGACAAATACTATGGTATAAATAGAAACAAAACAAAACAACGAAAATCAAATTCTAAATCGACACCAAAACATTCTTCCAGATATGAATTCCGCCAACAAACAAAAAATCCATCCACGTCTTTCCTATCATCCGATAACTAACTAGAACAACCGTACGTATCAAATCTCGAAATAATCCAGGTAGGGTATTATACTACATCCACCCCCGCCTCTTCTCCGCCCCCCCCCCCTCCCACCGTCCACCCCCTATCGCATACACAGTATGCTGTAAATACTT
>OZ023335.1:10296257-10297923 GCA_964007535.1 Brachyptera risi
CCTCACGCCTTCCTTCGCCTTGCTTTTCCTCACGCCTTCCTTCGCCTTGCTTTTCCTCACGCCTTCCTTCGCCTTGCTAAAAATGAATCTGTCTTGTTCTGTCAGCTTCAATTGATACAATTAAAGCTGCACTGAGTCTCTTTTATGGAACAAAACAATATATAAACATATGAATTGGAAACAATAAATTATAAATCATCGTCTCAGCAAATTATGCCAGTCTCAGTGGGCCCCCAGAGTGAATTTAGTCGTGGGCCTCTGTGCCACTGCACCGCTTGCACCGCAGATATTTACGCCACTGTACATATACCAGATTGGTCACATGGGTATAACACTTAGGCCCGGTATTACCAAGTCCAGTTAGCCTCTATCTGACAATTCAAAGTTGTTATCACCATGGTTACCCATGCTATTTGTTTTCACCAATTCTCAGATAAATACTTACTGGCCGTGGTAATACTGGGCCTAATTAGAAATAGCATTTCAAAACAAATTGTATCGTCAAACCATAAGTTTTAGACTGATTCCACGTCATTAGTCATTTTTGCTTTGATTTAGTATGTTTCGCAAAATCCTAATACTTTCTGATCTAAAATCAATTCTGCGTATTTTTACGGTATTTGACTTGTTTTTACTCGTTTTATGGTGTTGTGGTGAGTTTCAGGCTATTAAATCATTTCAACTGTTTTACTATTTTTCAGTCAGAAATTATTTATTCACATCTTTACGTGGTAACATCGTTCTGAAAAAGAATATTTGTAAGATGATATCGATTTTCATTCGAAAAATTATTCAATATTTATTTGATGGAAAAATACCGATTGATAATATTGATGATATGAATTTAATTGAATGAGCGAAGCGAAGACACAATTTCGCCATACCCGAAAAAAAGTGACTTTTTTTTTGTTTTGGTTTTTGCGCTCCACAGGTCAAACGAAAATTCAAAATCAGTTGAAACTTGGCATACACAAGTGTCATTATCCAATTCGATACTGTATAGTTTTGAGCCGCAATCGGTTAAACAACTTCTGAGAAAACTCATTTTGAAGTTTTCAAAAATCCCTTTAGAATGACCCAGAGGAAAATATTCGTGAAATAATTTTCATCCGAGTCATTTCAAATTTCCAGGGAGTTTCAATATAATAATGATACACATTATTCCGAACTTTCACTCAAATCGGATCAGCCGTTTTGATGTAAACGAATATATAATGTTATTTTCTTAAATCACTCAAAGCCATTAAGATACCAATTAAATCCAAGCCACAGGTGTCACCTCTCAAATGTAAACGATTGAAACAAAGCCATCTTAATTATCATAGAAATTATCAATGGAAAATAAGATGGCAGTGATGTAATGGATTGGATCTCAAGGTGTATTTATATATAATAACCAATCCAAAGATAAGTTGATATGTTCCAGCTCATCCATCAACGCGGCAACACATAACGCGTTTGCCTAGTACATATATTAATATTTTCAATTTTCCAGATGCATATTTTCAATGTTACGGAGATGCCGTCCCCCGTGGCTCATTCAGCCAAGGCAGGCTGCTTTGCAAACGGGAGTCAAGACAGGCGAGGGTTCGAATGAAGTCATGAGTTTGCGTAGCATCATATATCTACTATCCACTGATTCGTACCCCCAAATCACCCAAACTGT
>OZ023335.1:10298123-10325623 GCA_964007535.1 Brachyptera risi
CGTTGTACCTTGGGTTAGGATCACAGCTATCGTGCCGATAGATAGACCTTGTAGACAACGTTGTACCTTGGGTTTAGGATCACAGCTATCGTGCCGATAGATAGACCTTGTAGACAGCGTTGTACCTTGGGTTAGGATCACAGCTATCGTGCCGATAGATAGACCTTGTAGACAGCGTTGTAACTTGGGTTAGGATCACAGCTATCGTGCCGATAGATAGACCTTGTAGACAGCGTTGTACCTTGGGTTAGGATCACAGCTATCGTGCCGATAGATAGACCTTGTAGACAGCGTTGTACCTTGGGTTAGGATCACAGCTATCGTGCCGATAGATAGACCTTGTAGACAGCGTTGCACCTTGGGTTAGGATCACAGCTATCGTGCCGATAGATAGACCTTGTAGACAACGTTGTACCTTGGGTTAGGATCACAGCTATCGTGCCGATAGATAGACCTTGTAGACAGCGTTGTACCTTGGGTTAGGATCACAGCTATCGTGCCGATAGATAGACCTTGTAGACAGCGTTGTACCTTGGGTTAGGATCACAGCTATCGTGCCGATAGATAGACCTTGTAGACAGCGTTGTACCTTGGGTTAGGATCACAGCTATCGTGCCGATAGATAGACCTTGTAGACAGCGTTGTACCTTGGGTTAGGATCACAGCTATCGTGCCGATAGATAGACCTTGTAGACAGCGTTGTACCTTGGGTTAGGATCACAGCTATCGTGCCGATAGATAGACCTTGTAGACAGCGTTGTACCTTGGGTTAGGATCACAGCTATCGTGCCGATAGATAGGCCTTGTAGACAGCGTTGTACCTTGGGTTAGGATCACAGCTATCGTGCCGATAGATAGACCTTGTAGACAACGTTGTACCTTGGGTTAGGATCACAGCTGATAGATGGGCAACAGCGTTCCAGAGCTGTGCAATCAGCTATATTCTGAATACCAATAGAAATGTGCTGTTACCGCGGTACAAATCACACCTGTTTCTTCTTGATTGCAATACGCGGCGGAAGTTCGGGCCTACTCTGGAATACTTCGTTGCATAAAACTGGAGGGTAAAAGAAACGTGAAGAAGCATGCAGGGCTTACGACTTTCAAGAACAAGTTGTATTTCTCATCTCAACCATTGTTCTGAAGAATCTAAATACCCTGAAAATACCGCCTTAATATATTCAGATGAGGGACGACCTCTTATTTCGTGGAAATATGTATAGGCCTACATTTCGCTCATCTTACAACTCAAATGATGCGCTTTTCTCAATAAAATCTACCAATTAGCCAATGGACTCTATACCAAGTACCAACCATATATTTTGTACACCCTATACACTAATCAGTCTATTGTATCACTGAAAAATACATATTCATATTTTAGCTTCATTTGTTTTCTCAAATCGTGATTATATCCAGCTTTTATTTCTATTCTTCATTCAATCAATTAATCTCAATTCATCCCTCCACGCAGTGATACCACCACAAGCAGACCCCACCTGACTAGTGACGATGCGATCTCGCCGAGTTGTATTGTATCATTATGTTGGTACGGCGTGATCTTCGTTGTCCGGCCAGAGCGATTAGTCGGCCCAGTAGGCAACTACATTTACCCCCCGTCGTTGATAGGCGCGTCGTTAAGAGTAGGGGATAAATCATCGGGCTAACCACACATCAAAACCAAGGTGGTTAGAGGTGAGGTATGCAGGTGATTATATAGTGACAGGAGGGGACTGATCATTGATAGGCCACCTAGATCTATACTTCATTTGAGCATTTAGAGATACCCTGATTGGTATTGTCAAATTACCCACATAATAAACAGCCCATTTGATTGGATGTTTTGCTCTGTGACGTTTGTGGGCGGGTCAATCACTCTAGTCGTCAATTAGGAAGCTTATTCCAGTTGGGTCTGGATTTGAGAGTATTTAATCTTTCGGTTGAAAAAGCAGAAGAGTCGATGAAGCGAAATATCAGTTTTTATACCGAGACGCGTGGTCGAGTGGTAACACACTAAACCGTCATTCGGGAGACCAGAGTTCGATTCCCGCCATGGTCAACCATCTTGACAGGGGTTTTTCGTGGTTTCCCTCTATCGTTCAGGTTGACACCGGGATGGTTCCTTAACAACAGGCCACGACCGACTCCTTCCCACCATCCATAACACCTAATGAAATAACCTTCCATCTCATCATCCCATCATTTCATTCATCATCCACCGACGCCAATAGATCGTAGCCATCAGTATAGTGCGTCGTTAAAACCCAATATAAAAAAATAAATATCAGTTTTTGATAACTTCTGAAATATTGAAATTCTGATACAACAGTCACAGATTTTTCAATATTTTCAATCATATGTGAAATCGAATTGTCAACTGTGGATTTGAACATTTCCACAGGTGTGCAGCTGTGGTGTGTTTTATCACAGCTGCACACCTGTGGTAATTGTGTGGTCTGAGGTGAATAGTTCCAAGTACGTCATCTGGAAGAAATGCAAATATCTGTGCTTCTGTCATTTTCAGATTTGGGCATCTCATCCGGTTCAAATATATCAACAAAAAAACAATTATAGCGGATTAGCTTGTTACAAGTCTTGTTTACCGATGTTCTTTCAGTATATTGATGGTCAATTACCCCATTTGGAAACACATCTTTGATGATGGAAAGAACCGGGAATGATGCTGAAAGTGAGCCATGCCCTCGATGGGGGAACTCTGACCTAGAGCTTAGTCTAGCCGGAGCGCATACATGGACTTCGATATGTCTAGTGGAGAATCTGAGTTTAGTTGATACCAAAGGTTTGCTATTGGCCTGATGGTCACCACGGTCACCGAATCTCATGGCAGCCATATTGCAGGAACACGAATTCCGGTTCAATTATACTTTAATTAGAAATTACTTGTTTCTCAATGGGTTTCCGTAAACATCGTCCCCCCTATCTTCTCGCCATCGTATCATCACCCTCGCTTTTCTGTCCCCCCGATAATCGAGCAACATAAAAAAATGCAGATATTTCAGAGAAAAAGTGACGAATAAATTACTTTTGATCCCAATTTGTGTTCAAACTGTATTGTGACCACAGTAAATAATAATAAGGATCAGGAAATTCTTTTTTTCAATCACATCGAAACTTAATTGATATAAAATCATTGTTTCCCTATTGAGGCAGAGGATGGAAAATAGGGTCATTCAAACGGGGCACCACAAGGGCGATCTTACCACCCCAAAGAATCATGACATATACATTAATAGGCGCTATTCAAGATTCGATTCAACAACAAAATATCATAACCTAACATTAAAGCTTCAAAATAAGATCTCAGTAAAAGACAAGGAATGTATTCAACTATGAAGCTACACCATTTGAACTTCAATATTGCCTTGTCATCCCCTTGAGTCCCCGGCACTCAGCCGCACAGGTGTACTCGTGTGTTGGGGTGTCGACACGTCCGATCGGTCAATGTTATCCTGTAGGGGAGACGGTCAATCGGGACCTTCAGCTGAGAGGTGCCGAGTGTGCAGCAGTGATCTTGAAAACGTCACTATATCCTCCTAGATCGAGAACGATTCATCGATTCAGTTTCTGCCTGCTGTCTCGATTGGACCGTGGCCCCCCATGGCCCCCCGTGGCCCCCCCGTGGCCCCACTGAAGGCTCTCGCCCACGGATAATGGCTTACATACACAGGGATGTGCTACTCTTACTGTCGGAACATAGATATACTAGGCAAACGCAGCATTTGCGTTGTAAGATCAGCGATATATCCAAATGGAGTATAATCTAAAACTCTACACACCTTGACTCCTATAAAATATGCTTCATTCCGTAAACAGCGAATCTAGAGTGCCGTGAATCTCAGCAATGCTTCTACTATTATTTCTATTCCCACCAAAACAAAATCTTGTAAAAACAGGGAGCCAATTGACGACTAGTACGTGATTGACCCGCCCACAAACGTCACAAAACAAAACATCCAATCAAATGAGGTGTTTGTTATGTGGGTAAATTGACATTACCTATCAGAGTATCTCTTAATGCCCACATCAAATATATCAAGGTGGCCTGCCGATGAGCCACGCCTATCACTAGTGGTCAATTCCTTACTAACTTATTAAAACACTTTTTCATATAAAAGTGGTGATATAAAAAGTGTTGGCCAAGTTAGATCTTCAAGAAAGGAGGAATGCTTATGTGAGGATAGATAGGCCTGAGAAACGACTACTGGATTGAAGATACTTCCAAGAGTGAACGTGGCTTGGCGTGTTTACTTAGAAAGAGGATGGCCTATTCGAGGAAACGATCATAACCTAACCCCAAAACCCTAACCAAAACTCTTTTGTGTTCTAACCAATTCCCCGAAGTAGTTCGTCTACGGCATTCCTACACGCCAAGCCCTCCTTTACTCTTAGGCCCGGTTTTACCAATCTTAGTTAGAGTGCTAATCCACTAACTATTAATTAAAGGTACAAAAATAACATATGTAACCAATGGTGATAACAAGTTAGTCCACTAACTATTGCCTAATCCAGTTTCGTAAAACCGGGCCTTAGTGGTATCGCTATTCCAGTATTCGCTCTTCAGCGCTCCCTTTTGGGGAGGGGGGGCATATGATGAAACGTTCGGTAATTATAACTGGGCTTGATAGAAATATACAACAATGTCCACCAGTTGGAACTGACCAATCAGAATGTTTGGTAGTCCACCAGTTCGCTGCATTACTATGGTAACTATTGTTTGTCATTTGCTACTTGACAGAAGCGTATAGATATGTCACTTGCAGACAACAGCTCCTTACAATCATATCCCTCCGCAGGAGAGGTATAATCGTGGCTTCAGTTCCCGGCCCCTCAGAGATCGACATAACGTGAGCAGTGCTGTTGAATAGAGGAGGCCGTGATCAGCCCGCTGTTTCACCGGCCAGGGTATTACATTCTGTTTTGGTGCCTAATGGTATTTTCAACCTTTTATTACATGTCATAAATCGTTGGTGCGAGAGAGAGAGAGAGAGAGAGAGAGAGAGAGAGAGAGAGAGAAAGAGAGAGAGAGAGAGAGAGAGAGTGGATCACGTTTCAGAATGAATTAGTTGATGTATTAGTTGGTGATCAAAATTTAAAGATCGACTCACAACAGTTTTATCGACATTTTTAGTTTTTTCTGTCTTCTTAGCGTTAGAAATCGATCATGGAAAAGAATGCCATGGCTCACAACCGTCCTAATATCATTTTTAGTTTTGGGCTTGTCGTACGGTCATACTTAATTCCATTTCGTTACGACCACGACAAGGTCTGAGCCGCCACGAGCCAATCAGAAGTGTGAACATAATAGTACGCTGGTCACATTAACAACAGCACGGAAATCAGTTCTGTTTCGACAGGAAATAAAACATTCGAAGAACGCAACAGTTTTGGCGGGAAACATAATTTGTGGCTATGTGTATATACTCTCTTGAAAGTTTTGAGTTCAGTTACAACTCATGTAAATCGACGTGGACTTCTTAATTTAGTCATTAGGAACTAGGCAAACGCAACATATGTGTTGTAAGATGAGCGAGATATCTGAATAAGGTCTCTCATCGTAAAGCATAGAGAAGTAACTTCTCTATGGTTGAAGTAGTTTTATCTGTGCCACTTTATCGACTTTGGTACGATTGAAAACTCTACACACCTTGAATCCTATGAAAAATTCGGTGAATACCGAATCTAGAAAGCAGTAAAACACAGCAATGTTTCTGCAATAATTTCCCCTCTATTTGTCGAATTAAAAAAAAATATTAAATTATTTTCTTCAGAACAGCTCGTCCAAATTGCATACAAAATTGTGATAATGTGTATTATCATTGTATTCAGTGTTCACATTCAGGAATAATTTTTTTTTCTTTAGAACTTTTAGTTTTCAAATTTTCTTGCCCAGCCTGATCTTATGGGTTTTTATACATTTTGAGATGATATTTCTCGAAATTGGTCGAACCGATTCATCTCAAAACCTATACAATTCTAGGTTGGATGAGTTTGCGTGTATAAAAAAGTTTCATGTCGATTAGTCACCCTGCGACCTGTGGAGTGCTTACAAAAAAAAAAAAAACACAGACAAAGCTCCATAAGAGTGGGATGGAGACTTCGCTACGCTCATCTAATAATACTAATGATGAAATAAATAATAATAAGTATAATAATAATATAATGATAGTTTTGGTAATTGCTTAGTGGGCGTTATTCATTCATTTGATCCAAACATATCAACGTTTCCAATCGCTTTCATGATTATTGCCAGAAAATATGACAATAACAATTGATTTGGGAAAATTACGAATAGTTGAGAATCATTGAGGGAGAATAATGACCACTAATGAAGGGAAGGTCAAAGTGTGATTCGATTCATTATTTTTGATGACTAAAATGTTCATCTTCCTTCAACCCATCGATCACAGTCGAACAAAACTAAACTTTGAACATTCAGAGCCCAACATTATTACTGAAGAAGAAATGATGTCAAATCAAGATAAACCGCCCATGAACGCGAATTGAATTGAATTACAGAACAAGAAGTGTAAATTCACTATAACTACGGAGTATTCGCTAACACAGTCGTCCATGATTAACTTGAAACATTTTCATTCCTATTTATACAAAAAATCGTGACGAATTCAATTGTAACTCCGACTTGCCTGGTTTAACAAGAAATATGTGCAGAAACCCGACCAAAAACAAAACACGAATTTGTTTTTCTTATTTAAAAAAAAGTCCAACATGGAAACGTCACCGATTTGGCAAGAAATACGTCTAATTGAACTGCACCAAGGTTTATGGAGACGGTGTGTAGTTACGGCACACCCCACTTGGCGCATCTAACTGCCCGTTGTTGTTGTTGTTGTTGGTGTTGAGAAGCGAGACGAATGTGAAATGAGCAGCGATTAGATCCACGACTACTGACTGATGAGAGAGTCGATGTTTCGATCAAGTATAGATCGATAATGAAGAAGAAAACTTGTCCATATATATTCCGAGGTTCTATTCTGATGATGTCAGGATTTTTATAGTTTTTCTCTGTCGTTCAGGTCAATACCGGGATGGTTCCTTAACAACGGGCCACGACCGAGTCCTTCCCACTATTCAAAAACACAGAATAGAATAATCTTCCATCTCACCATCCCATCATCTCATGCATCATCCACCGACGCCAATAGATCGTATCAGTACAGTACAGCGCGTTGTTAAACTCAGATATAATGATGATAATTGTCCGTACATCACAGGCGCCTCTGTATCCCATACAGCTGAGCAACGATTTGGGAAATGAAATGAAATCGGACTTGGGTTCTATTCTCGAATACGGCGTGGGTTTTTGTGAGCGTCATTTCACTTTTCACCATGCACTTTATACAATATGATTATATAGTATCATTACCACTAGCTCTATCGTACCCCCATGTGACCTGGTGGTTTGGGTGGTCGTTGAGAATCATACAAAAATACGCACTTGCCTGTATCAATTACTCTTTTTATCGATCCGACATCAAGGAGTCACGCGTTCTTTAGAAATGACGGTTCTGGATAATATTTCCAACACAAACAAATTCCAGAACGAACTGGAAAACAGGCCAACATTTGATATAGTTTGTATCCCATGGATATACTCGTATTGTAAATATGTGAATGAGATTCAAGAGTCTATAGTTCAGACAAATTCATTGTTTTAAGATTTGAGAGACCGGCATTTGGAACATCTTCGACATGGTTAATCACGGTTTTCCACAATAGAAAACTGGAATCGTGGGAGAGAATCATAAAGCTGTCCTCACGGAATCTGATAAAATATCTATTCTTCTAGATAATCTGTATCATTTAAACCGACTCGACTGGTTTAACACAGGTGGAGAGGCCGGGTGTGTACCACTGTGAATCATCTGACCGAACGTACTGGTGAGGGGTGAGGAGTGAGGGGTGAGGGGTAAGGGGTGAGGGGTGAGGGGTGAGGGGTGAGGGGTGAGGGGTGAGGGGTGAGGGGTGAGGGGTGAAGGGTGAGGGGTGAGGGGTGAGGGGTGAGGGGTGAGGGGTGAGGGGTGAGGGGTGAGGGGTGAGGGGTGAGGGGTGGGGGGTGAGGGGTGAGGGGTGAGGGGTGAGGGGTGGGGGTGAGGGGTGAGGGGTGAGGGGTGAGAGGTGAGGGGTGAGGGGTGAGGGGTGAGGGGTGAGAGGTGAGGGGTGAGGGGTGAGGGGTGAGGGGTGAGGGGTGAGGGGTGAGGGGTGAGGGGTGAGGGGTGAGGGGTGAGGGGTGAGGGGTGAGGGGTGGGGGGTGAGGGGTGAGGGGTGAGGGGTGAGGGGTGAGGGGTGAGGGGTGGGGGTGAGGGGTGAGGGGTGAGGGGTGAGGGGTGAGGGGTGGGGGATGGGGGTTGAGACGAGCCAATGGTTATAGGAGGGTGAACTCCTAATTGAAGTGATAATGGAATCAAATATTCACAAATAAATATTATTTGGCTTGAAACTTTTTCATTTTTCATACGACAATCATACGACATATCATACGACATATCATATGACATATCATACGACAATCATACGACATATCATACGACATATCATATGACATATCATACGACAATCATACGACATATCATACGACATATCATATGACATATCATACGACAATCATACGACATATCATACGACATATCATACGACATATCATACGACAATCATACGACATATCATACGACAATCATACGACATATCATACGACATATCATACGACATATCATACGACAATCATACGACATATCATACGACAATCATACGACAATCATACGACATATCATACGACAATCATCCGACATATCATACGACAATCATACGACATATCATACGACAATCATACGACATATCATACGACAACCATACGACATATCATACGACAATCATACGACATATCAAACGACAATCATACGACAATCATACGACATATCATACGACAATCATACGACATATCATACGACAATCATACTACATATCATACGACAATCATACGACATATCATACGACAATCATACGACATATCATACGACAATCATACGACATATCATACGACAATCATACGACACATCATACGACAATCATACGACATATCATACGACATATCATACGACATATCATACGACAATCATACGACATATCATACGACATATCATACGAAATATCATACGACATATCATACGAAAATCATTAAACATATCATACGACAATCATACGACATATCATACGACATATCATACGACATATCATACGACATATCATACGACATATCATACGACAATCATACGACATATCATACGACAATCATACGACATATCATACGACAATCATACGACATATCATACGACAATCATACGACATATCATACGACAATCATACGACATATCATACGACAATCATACGACATATCATACGACATATCATACGACAATAATACGACATATAATACGACAATCATACGACATATCATACGACAATCATACGACATATCAGACGACAATCATACGACATATCATACGACAATCATACGATATATCATACGACAATCATACGACAATCATACGACAATCATACGACAATCATACGACATATCATACGACATATCATACGACAATCATACGACATATCATACGACATATCATACGACATATCATACGACATATCATACGACATATCATACGACATATCATACGACAATCATACGACATATCATACGACATATCATACGACAATCATACGACATATCATACGACAATCATACGACATATCATACGACATATCATACGACATATCATATGACATATCATACGACAATCATACGACATATCATACGACAATCATACGACAATCATACGACAATCATACGACAATCATACGACATATAATACGACATATCATACGAAATATCATGCGACATATCATACGACATATCATACGACATATCATACGACATATCATACGACATATCATACGACAATCATACGACATATCATACGACAATCATACGACAATCATACGACAATCATACGACAATCATACGACATATCATACGACATATCATACGACATATCATGCGACATATCATACGACATATCATACGACATATCATACGACAATCATACGACATATCATACGACATATGATACGACAATCATACGACATATCATACGACATATCATACGACAATCATACGACAATCATACGACATATCATACGACAATCATACGACATATCATACGACAATCATACGACATATCATACGACAATCATACGACATATCATACGACAATCATACGACATATCATACGACAATCATACGACATATCATACGACAATCATACGACACATCATACGACAATCATACGACATATCATACGACATATCATACGACATATCATACGACAATCATACGACATATCATACGACATATCATACGAAATATCATACGACATATCATACGAAAATCATTAGACATATCATACGACAATCATACGACATATCATACGACATATCATACGACATATCATACGACATATCATACGACATATCATACGACAATCATACGACATATCATACGACAATCATACGACATATCATACGACAATCATACGACATATCATACGACAATCATACGACATATCATACGACAATCATACGACATATCATACGACATATCATACGACAATCATACGACATATCATACGACAATCATACGACATATCAGACGACAATCATACGACATATCATACGACAATCATACGATATATCATACGACAATCATACGACAATCATACGACAATCATACGACAATCATACGACATATCATACGACATATCATACGACAATCATACGACATATCATACGACATATCATACGACATATCATACGACATATCATACGACATATCATACGACATATCATACGACAATCATACGACATATCATAAGACATATCATACGACAATCATACGACATATCATACGACAATCATACGACATATCATACGACATATCATACGACATATCATACGACATATCATACGACAATCATACGACATATCATACGACAATCATACGACAATCATACGACATCATACGACATATCATACGACATATCATACGACATATCATGCGACATATCATACGACATATCATACGACATATCATACGACATATCATACGACAATCATACGACATATCATACGACAATCATACGACAATCATACGACAATCATACGACAATCATACGACATATCATACGACATATCATACGACATATCATGCGACATATCATACGACATATCATACGACATATCATACGACAATCATACGACATATCATACGACATATGATACGACAATCATACGACATATCATACGACATATCATACGACAATCATACGACAATCATACGACATATCATACGACAATCATACGACATATCATACGACAATCATACGACATATCATTCGACATATCATACGACAATCATACGACATATCATACGACAATCATACGACATATCATACGACAATCATACGACATATCATACGACATATCATACGACAATCATACGACATATCATACGACAATCGTACGACATATCATACGACATATCATACGACATATCATACGACAATCATACGACATATCATACGACAATCATACGACATATCATACGACATATCCTACGACATAGCATACGACATATCATACGACAATCATACGATATATCATACGACAATCATACGACATATCATACGACATATCATACGACATATCATACGATAATCATACGACATATCATACGACAATCATACGACATATCATACGACATATCATACGACAATCATACGACATATCATACGACATATCATACGACAATCATACGACAATCATACGACAATCATACGACATATCATACGACAATCATACGACATATCATACGACAATCATACGACATATCATACGACAATCATACGACATATCATACGACAATCATACGACATATCATACGACAATCATACGACATATCATACGAGATATCATACGACCATCATACGACAATCATACCACATATCATACGACAAACATACGACATATCATACGACAATCATACGACATATCATAAGACAATCACACGACATATCATACGACAATCATACGACATATCATAAGACAATCATACGACAATCATACGACATATCATACGACAATCATACGACATATCATACGACAATCATACGACATATCATACGACATATCATACGACAATCATACGACATATCATACGACAATCATACGACATATCATACGACAATCATACGACATATCATACGACATATCATACGACAATCATACGACATATCATACGACAATCGTACGACATATCATACGACATATCATACGACATATCATACGACAATCATACGACATATCATACGACGATCATACGACATATCATACGACATATCCTACGACATAGCATACGACATATCATACGACAATCATACGATATATCATACGACAATCATACGACATATCATACGACATATCATACGACATATCATACGATAATCATACGACATATCATACGACAATCATACGACATATCATACGACATATCATACGACAATCATACGACATATCATACGACATATCATACGACAATCATACGACAATCATACGACAATCATACGACATATCATACGACAATCATACGACATATCATACGACAATCATACGACATATCATACGACAATCATACGACATATCATACGACAATCATACGACATATCATACGACAATCATACGACATATCATACGAGATATCATACGACCATCATACGACAATCATACCACATATCATACGACAAACATACGACATATCATACGACAATCATACGACATATCATAAGACAATCACACGACATATCATACGACAATCATACGACAATCGTACGACATATCATACGACATATCATACGACATATCATACGACAATCATACGACATATCATACGACAAACATACGACATATCATACGACAATCATACGACAATCATACGACATATCATAAGACATATCATACGACATATCATACGACAATCATACGACATATCATACGACAAACATACGACATATCATACGACAATCATACGACATATCATACGACAATCATACGACATATCATACGACAATCATACGACATATCATAAGACAATCACACGACATATCATACGACAATCATACGACATATCATACGACATATCATACGACAAACATACGACATATCATACGACAATCATACGACAATCGTACGACATATCATACGACATATCATACGACATATCATACGACAATCATACGACATATCATACGACAAACATACGACATATCATACGACAATCATACGACATATCATAAGACAATCACACGACATATCATACGACAATCATACGACATATCATAAGACAATCATACGACATATCATACGACAATCATACGACATATCATACGACATATCATACGACAATCATACGACATATCATACGACAATCATACGACAATCGTACGACATATCATACGACATATCATACGACATATCATACGACAATCATACGACATATCATACGACAAACATACGACATATCATACGACAATCATACGACATATCATAAGACATATCATACGACATATCATACGACAATCATACGACATATCATACGACAAACATACGACATATCATACGACAATCATACGACATATCATACGACATATCATACGACAATCATACGACATATCATACGACAAACATACGACATATCATACGACAATCATACGACAATCGTACGACATATCATACGACATATCATACGACATATCATACGACAATCATACGACATATCATACGACAAACATACGACATATCATACGACAATCATACGACATATCATAAGACAATCACACGACATATCATACGACAATCATACGACATATCATAAGACAATCATACGACATATCATACGACATATCATATGACAATCATACGACAATCATACGACATATCATACGACAATCATACGACATATCATACGACAATCATACGACATATCATATGACATATCATACGACAATCATACGACATATCATACGACAATCATACGACAATCATACGACATATCATATGACATATCATACGACAATCATACGACAATCATCCGACAATCATACGACATATCATATGACATATCATACGACAATCATTCGACATATCATATGACATATCATACGACATATCATACGACATATCATACGACATATCATACGACATATCATACGACAATCATACGACAATCATACGACATATCATATGACAATCAGATGGTGTTGAGTATTTATGAAAAATAACACCATACTGTGCATTATGAAATGAACTGGTATGCATAATTTTTTCAAATATAAGATGTTCGCGTTGACTAGAGTAAACGTGAAAATAACACGTTAATTGCTATATTATTATTATTAATATATTCTATGTAATATTCCTGACCTGCCATATATCGTGCATTCACCTGATTTCTGTATGTTCACGTTAGTCAGAAATGTAACTATCAACTTGGAAAAATGGAAAAAAAAATCTGAATCCGATCCACTTTCTTACTTTAAATTTATATTGATTGAGTTCAAGGAAGAACTGAAGTGATGAATAGGATCTATTGGCGTCGGAAATGATGAATGACGTTAGGGGAAAACGAGTTGAGAATGATTATATCCGGTGTTTCTCGGTTGCAACCTGAACGACAGAGGGAAACCACGGAAAACCCCTGTCAGGGTAATCGACTATGCGGCTGAAATCAAACTCCAGCCTCTTGGGTGATGGTACAGCGTGCTAGCCACTCGACCACCCATCTCAGTTGAACTCAAATATGACGTTCCAATTCATTGTGTTTCTTTACATCATTCGATGTATCTTTATTTCTATTTTGTGCGCACATTGCCCAGTGAAGAGTTTAATAGCTCGGTCCCAGTTCAGCCACCCAGTGAGTCCTAACCTAATAACATCACCGACTCCCGGCTTTCCATGCACGAGAACCAATCACCTCGCAGCGATCACAATGGAGACTCGAAATAAGTCTTTTCGACTCTTGTTGTTCGTTTGATTGTTAAGTTGTTACACCTTTTGATGCAAGCTTTCGTCACGCCGCGATGTGATTGGTGTTTCGGTTGGTAGCAATGCGAGCTAATGTATCACCCTGATCAGGTTGGTGGTAATTTAAAGGGAATTTTGTTGTTGTTGTTGTTGTTTTTGTTGTTGTTTGAAGGAGTATCAACGATATGAGTGCGAGATATTGTTAAATATGAATTTCAAGATACCAAATAGAAGGCATACGAATTTTCAAAATTGATGTTTTTTTTTAAATTCACCAACATGACATGTATTTTCTGTTGAAATGATGATAATTTGGGGAATCAAATGTTCCTAAAAATTCAAGTACATGACTATAGAGAAATTATATGAAAAACAATTGATGAAAGAACTGAATTGCAAAATTGGAATGACAATATATTTTTGGTTGATGAATTGAATAATCTTGCAGCCTTCTGTTACCATCACAATTCACCTCACCACTTCCACACCCACCAGTTTTCTACGATCTCTAAGAATTTAATCTTGAATCATTTCAATTCATTGATTCATCGATTTATCGGGGTCAATTCATTCATTCCAATTCAAACATAGAGGTAGGAGCTCTCTGAATGATCCAAACACTTTTATGCGACTCCATTTTTTTTCAACAGTGCCTTAATTTTCATTCTCTTCATACCACAACGTCCACTCCATCGGCCTATTTCCCTCTGTGAACCAAACCTTACACCTGCATCCTTGACACACGATAAAACCTCTAAATAAACCCGAGCCAGTTCTCCCATAACTCTAAACTATAGTGGGAGTTAAACAAAACCATATCTAATTGATGATCCACGCCTCTGGTCACCCGTCGATCGCCCGTCCCATCACCACTCGGGTGTCTCGGCTTGTTATTAACGACGGGTACCCATCAAGAACAGCCCAAAGACATTTTATAAACTAACGTCGCGTCAGATTCGAACGGATAGGTTGTAATTAAACTACAATTATAAATGTAGGATATTTAGGAGTGTGCGTTATTAATTGCGAGGGAATAAAATATCTAAGAAAAGGAAATTTCATAATGGATAGTTTGGTTAATTTGGCCCGAGGTGAAATAGTTTCTTGAGGTTTATTTCAGAGGTTTGACGTTGGACCGATGTATTCGGAGCTCTGAAACATTCATAGAGAAATATAAAATACCCCACACATGTCAGTTAGCAAGAAGATAATAATAGGCCTGCAAATATAATATATTGTATTATATGTTGTTGTTTGTCGGTTTTTGGTTCAGAATATTTGTACTTGGAAGTACAAAGAAATCTCTATAGATGGCATTAAATCAGAAAGTTTGGGTGATCACAGGAACACAGTGATCATGGTCATATACCATCAATAGACCACTCTCAGTGGCGTCAAGCTATTTATTGACTGACACACAACCACATGGAATGGACGAATAGTATCTGAGCACAATTTGTTAGATTGTTTCTCATTCTTCCATTTTTTATTCATGAAGCAATTTTTCCACTATTCACCGGCACATGCAGTGTAGTGGTTGACGCACTTGCTCCAGGTGACCCGGGAAGCAGTGGGCATATTGGGCCTGGTTCGATCCCCGCCACCGTCCATCCTTACAGGGGGTTTTAGTGGTTTTCATCTGTAGTCTAGGCTAATGCCGGGGTGGTCCCTACAATATAGCCATCGATTCCAAATCAATTCACTCCATTTCCATTTTCCTGTCTCTCTAATTTTCTCATTCCACTCTTAACTACATGTTATCATTGTAGTTTATTATCCATCATTGTAGAGCTGATCTGTTTGAGTGTTTCTGTACATTTTTAGGGGGATATCCTGTTTAATCATCTTCAAACTTCTGGTGAAATGAGAAGGAGAAGAAGGTGGTGACCTATACTGGGAACTCTCCCAATATCAACTTCAATGACTGAGGAAAACCGAGAAGACGACAGTCAAAACGGTCAATCATGACGGCAATCGTAACCCGGTCTCCTGAATGTAAGTTTAGCGCGCGAGCTTCCTTGTGAAACAGTTGTTGTAAATCAACGAGTGATAATATTTTACATTTTCCAACAGTGTATATATTACGTCACTGTAATATTTTCTCGTACGTTAAGCTCAAGGTGAAAACGTGATATAAATATTCTCATATATAACTGATTCCATATCACCGCCTGCCTTGAGCTACAACAGGGTCTTCATCAATTGCATGGCCTGTCTTGAAGATAGCAATTACATTTCAGAACACATCTGTGTCATTAATTATCTATTTATCATGAAAAATGCATCGAAATCAAGAAAATGTTATATTGATAAAATTTGAGTATTCAGCTATGGATCAATGCTGTATGGTCAAATCCAAGATCTCGATGGTAAAAAAAAAAACAGCCGAAGAAAAACTGAATGGATTGAAGAAGAGGATTCCTTCTTCCCGACACAAATGATGGGAATGTAATGGTTGATTATCCCCGAAATTTCATATTTACAATTTGAATGAAATGAAATATTGATAATTCCTGTACAACGTGACTGCATGGAGTGGTTACTCAATATCACTGTCGTATCTTCAATCCTCATATTCATGAATAGGATGTGCAGTGAAATTCATCATTCAGTATTTGGGAGAGTACAATCACGTATATTTCACTCTTCAATAGATTCATGAATGAGAAATTATTATTATTTTATTTTATTCCAAGGGACATATAGATTTGACGACTAAAATGTAACATATATGGAACGTCAATTGACCACTAGTGATAGGCGTGGCTAATCGCCAGGGCCACCTTGATCTATACTTCATGTGGACATTTAGAGATACTCTGTTAGGTAAATGTGAATTTTCCCATATAACAAAGCCCATTTGATTGGATGTTCTGTTTTGTGACGTTCATGGGCGGGTCAATCACTAGTCGTCAATTAGTGAATAAAAAACAGTTGCACAGGTAAAAAGTAAAAACTAATACAATCTTACAATTTCACATATACAATAATTCATACTGTTTCATATACACATTCATACGTACATTATTACATATAGTACTCAACATGCCATTTCACCACACAGCTAAATTTCAATCTTCGTTTTCATACATTGTACCGAAACTATATAACGAGGTTCCATCAACTTACAAAAAATTAGAATATCAAGCATTTAAATCACGAATAAAATCAGACTTACTGGCACAGCAAAAGAGAAGTGAAGACAATTTCTGGTCATCTTAAATATAAAATAAAATATAAGGTTATGTGGTAGACCAGTCACTGTGACACCAGAATGAAAGCTGGTGTCATACACTGAACATCGCCTTCTTGTATATGTATTCTTATATGCAAATGAAGAAGATTCATTTATTTATTTATTTATTTATAGTCAGTTTAATATGAAACGTATCAACAGATGGCATGATGGATGATATGAATTAAGATGAGCCAGTTAGGTTGGGAGATCACTAACGACATTATATAGGCCTACTGGAATGAGGCCAAAGTTCATTGTTGAGAGTTCGTTTAGGTACTGATTGTAACAACAGATGCTTGATAAATCAAGTGAGAATCAGCGAACCAACCAGGGATTAACCTTTTATCACCCTTGATTACTTGTGCTATTTTCTCAGGAATAATTAACTGAACAATATTCAAGTATCGGTAGATAAAGCATCTCTGATTGGGTGATATTAAGGGCGGTGGGATCACCGCTATGTTACCCCAGGTGCATTAACTTAATCCCCCCACAGAAAAATAAGGGGGGTTGGAGGATGAAAAATAAATGTGCTCGTTTTGTGCTGAAATGTGCTGCCAACATTTCGTTTTGTGCTGGTACCGTTTACAGAGTATGTACAAGTACGTGTGGGGGGGCTAACTTAATGCAGAGCCCCCCACTTTTTCCTTGTTACCCCGTGTGACCGTTCCTCCCTTGTCATCCTTATCGCGAGGAGCGGCTAGTAGCAAATATACCCATTATAATGAGTATTAATTCACTGGCATACATGCTCAAGGTGAGACCGTGAGTAGGCTCTATCTGCGGATCTGGATCCAGATTCCCATGTGTATAAGTCAAGTGTGGCCTCAGCCAAGAACAGTCAGCTGTCTGGCAAGGTAGCAATTACAACTGCTAAGCTCGGCCTGTACAATTACAGCTGACATTAACGGACTAATTCATTACCTCAGCGTTATTAATGACAGTTTCAGATGGTTTTCTTCTTCTGTTAAACAATCGAACGTGTTATTAGTAAGTCGTACCCTTATCAAAGATAAGAGAGAGGGGGTTGCGCAATGGTGGGTGATACTTTAGTTATTTCCGAATTTTTTCCGTGTGTGTGTTTTCTTGGAATAGATTTTATGATAGCTTTGTTTCAAGTTTTGATAGTGTAATTGATGCCTTTTACTGTGTAAATAATTGAATATCGGAAGTTGATTTCTCGAAGAAACACATGCATCCTCAGCAAATGCAATGGAAG
This sequence comes from Brachyptera risi, assembly GCA_964007535.1. Taxonomy (NCBI): domain Eukaryota; kingdom Metazoa; phylum Arthropoda; class Insecta; order Plecoptera; family Taeniopterygidae; genus Brachyptera; species Brachyptera risi. The sequence continues at coordinate 10,317,752 of OZ023335.1, forward strand.
AGTACTGAAAAGTCGATACGACCGACAAGTTATTCATCTGTTGAATAATCGAAAGTGTAATTAGGCCCGATATTATAGCTCTAGGTGGTATAGTAGCTCTAACTGGCAGATACAAGTTGTTATCATCATGGTTACCTGGGGTATTTGTCGAAAGTGTAATTAGGCCCGATATTATAGCTCTAGGTGGTAGTAGCTCTGACTGGCAGATACAAGTTGTTATCACCATGGTTACCTGGGGTATTTGTTTTCACCAACTCTCAGATAACTGCTAACTGGACTTGGTAATACCGGGCCTTAGTAAATTGTACCTCATCAGACGTAAGGCGTGGCAGGGGGTGAGTTTGGGTGGGGGGGGGTGTGTAAGGGTAGGATATGGTTGTTCTTTGTTATGCATTCGATACTTTTTTTCTTGTTGGTGTGAGTCAATCAGTTTTTTCATGTACTAATATGTAATATTTTCAATCTACTTCTCTTTAATAATCTCCTTTTTATATTGATTGCTATCCCATTTTCTAATGTAGTCAGAGACCAATACAGTTTTATTTTCTTCAAATTGCAATTTCAAATTGAATAGATTATCGATAAAAATCACTATCGGAGGAATCAGAGTCAAATTATCATAATATATTACTAATGTGTACCAGTCAAGGAAAATAGTGATAGAAAAGCTTTGGATTTTTCGTCATTTGAAGGAAATACAATTTTTAAATGACGAAAATTCCATGAGAAAATTAAATACATAAAATCCCCCCAAAGCTGAGAATCAAGTGTTTATCCTTCACCATTTTCAATCCGTCTCTACATAAGATGAGTCATCATCAAACGTTGCTACAAAACATCAAATAGCATATTTATTACATAATTGTTAATAATTTAATTTAGCAGACAGTTTCGTAAAGTCGATCTGTTATTCATGTTTGAACGTATTATTAGCAAGTCGGACCCTCATTGTAGGCGGTCCCAGCTCGTAGGCCACAGCCTTCTAGATACCACCACCTTTTCCTGCTATTCCAGGAACTCATTTCAATACCATTGTTTCAAGGATTTTTTTCAAACAATTGAATTAATGTGTAATTCAAGTTAATGCAAAATGGTGCGGTGTTTAAGTTGAGTTTATAAAAACATGGTTGTTAATGTTTTGAAAATCTTCAAGTATACGCCTTTAGTCTCTCCCGTTCGAATCAGTCAGCTATAAGAAGTTCTTCAGAAACTAAAGTGAAGTAGGAGGCGCGGGTTCGAGTCTCGCATGAGGTATGCGTGTTTTTTCAACAACGTTCATCTATCATCCGCTCATTTGCATAATGGGACCGGATATGATGAAAAAGTTGAATCACAATTCATCATTCCTTCTGTATTGGGTTTAACGACGCACTCTACTGATGACTACGATCTATTGGCGTCGGTGAATGATATATGAGATAATTGGATTATGAGATGAGAGGTTAATTTATTAGGTGTTTTTGGATAGTGGGAAGGAGTCGGTTGTGGCCTGTTGTTGAGGAACCATCCCAGTACTGACCTGAACGACCGAGGGAAACCACGAATATTCCCTACCAGGATGGTCGACCATTGCGGGAATCGAACCCCGGTCTCCTGAATGACGGTTCAGCAGTCTAGCCACACATCCACTCGTCTCAGTCCACGGGAGTCGATTTAGCGGAATATCATTTCTTGTGATAACTTTCGAACGGTACGAGAATGAGATGCTTCTGATTGAGAGGAGTCACAGATATGTTGAACACCTCGAGAATAACATCGCATTAGCGTCACGCGTAGAGCTGAAAAAACAGATTTTTCATCATTTTATCTATTTATATTGGGTTCAACGACGCACTTTACTGAAGACCATAGTCTGAATATATTCTTGGTACCAAGCATATATATACTTGGACCATGACTGATGACTACCATCTCATGGCGTCTTCCTCTTATTCAACGTATGAGCGTGGCAATAGTCCAATAGGCCTACGGGACAGAGACTTATTACTACTTGTCTTGAAGGTATTTAAAATACGTGTAGGCCTATTTTCAATTGATTAGAATTCCGATATCTCATACCGTTCAAAAGTTCTCCCCCAAAAACGAAAAACATGAATAGTCTGCTTTATCGACTCTCTTGGACTCTTAGCTGGGAGTTTCAGTCCGATTGATGGTTCAGAAGTAAGCAATTGAATATGGAGGTGGAAATGTAGTTGGGGGTTAGTTGGGGTGGAGATGAACACTTTCATCAGACCAAGGTTGATGAACAGAGTGACTGAAATATCACTTGTATTTCAACCACAACCCTCTGTCCGAGTGGTCTAGTTAAGTAGGCCTACGAACTTTGAACCTTGACCCTTCGGAAACTGAGCCAATATAACACTAGACTCACTCTGAAAATGAGGAGGTTTCAATCATAATGAAGAAGAATTATATCTCATTTGTGTTCTTTTTGTCTCGTATATGAAACGGAAACGTGTGTGCACAGTAGTACCCCCAAATAACATAGTTGTTGGTGGGCTCGTATAGTTTGTTGACGTGTTTCATGTTTGTATTTTCAGCAATGTTCCGGTTTATAATGTGGTTTCGACTATAAGTAATTTCCACTCGGTTTGTCACCTTCTATCCTCGAAATCAAATACAAATCCATACACTAAATAATCTATTTCCATTTAAAACCAGATCACAGTCATGATGAGTGTTTACTTTTGTATTTGTGAGGTGTACGAATTATTGGAAGAAGAAAGGCAACAACACGATTGTGGAGATAGTATGTAAATCATGAAGTATTTAGATTGTGAAAATAGCTTATTATATCAACCATCATAATATACCACGAACTAGACTGGTGAGGATGTTGAATAAATGGCTATCTTCAAAATGATATATCATCAATTTTATAATCAGATGTTGCTCTGTACAATGGTGGTGTTCTGTGAGGCGAAGTGTCCGGACCTTAAAAAAGTGTATACATAACATGTCTCTGTAATATGAGTGAAAATAAATTATACATACTTATATAAATGTATGAAGTATAAGGTCCCGTTTTACGAATAATAAATGTGTTGATTAAGCGATGATTAGTGGATTAACTTGTTATTACCCTTGGTTACCAATGGTATTATTGTACCTTAATTAATAAATAAGCTCAATTAACACATTTTATTATTGATAATATGGGGTCTGATAACCATACAAAATTCAAGTTTAATCCATCATTATCGACAAGTTAAACTTCGCACACAATTATTGTGAGTTGTTTGTTATATGAGGGACACCACAAGGGCGATACCTTACAAGGGCGATACCTTACAAGGGCGATACCACACAAGGGCGATACCTTACAAGGGCGATACCTTACAAGGGCGATACCACACAAGGGCGATACCTTACAAGGGCGATACCTTACAAGGGCGATACCACACAAGGGCGATACCTTACAAGGGCGATACCTTACAAGGGCGATACCTTACAAGGGCGATACCTTACAAGGGCGATACCTTACAAGGGCGATACCACACAAGGGTGATACCACACAAGGGCGATACCTTACAACGGCGATACCTTACAAGGGCGATACCACACAAGGGCGATACCTTACAAGGGCGATACCTTACAAGGGCGATACCACACAAGGGCGATACCTTACAAGGGCGATACCTTACAAGGGCGATACCTTACAAGGGCGATACCTTACAAGGGCGATACCTTACAAGGGCGATACCACACAAGGGTGATACCACACAAGGGCGATACCTTACAAGGGCGATACCTTACAAGGGCGATACCACACAAGGGCGATACCTTACAAGGGCGATACCTTACAAGGGCGATACCTTACAAGGGCGATACCTTACAAGGGCGATACCTTACAAGGGCGATACCACACAAGGGTGATACCACACAAGGGCGATACCTTACAAGGGCGATACACCACAAGGGCGATACCACACAAGGGTGATACCACACAAGGGCGATACACCACAAGGGCGATACCACACAAGGGTGATACCTTACAAGGGCGATACCTTACAAGGGCGATACCACACAAGGGCGATACCTTACAAGGGCGATACCTTACAAGGGCGATACCACACAAGGGCGATACCTTACAAGGGCGATACCTTACAAGGGCGATACCTTACAAGGGCGATACCTTACAAGGGCGATACCTTACAAGGGCGATACCACACAAGGGTGATACCTTACAAGGGCGATACCTTACAAGGGCGATACCTTACAAGGGCGATACCTTACAAGGGCGATACCTTACAAGGGCGATACCTTACAAGGGCGATACCACACAAGGGCGATACCTTACAAGGGCGATACCTTACAAGGGTGATACCTTACAAGGGCGATACCTTACAAGGGCGATACCACACAAGGGCGATACCTTACAAGGGCGATACCACACAAGGGCGATACCACACAAGGGCGATACCTTACAAGGGCGATACCTTACAAGGGCGATACCACACAAGGGCGATACCACACAAGGGCGATACACCACAAGGGCGATACCTTACAAGGGCGATACCTTACAAGGGCGATACCACACAAGGGCGATACCTTACAAGGGCGATACCACACAAGGGCGATACCACACAAGGGCGATACACCACAAGGGCGATACCTTACAAGGGCGATACCTTACAAGGGCGATACCTTACAAGGGCGATACCTTACAAGGGCAATGTATTACCACCCCAGAAAACATTCATTAATATCACGAACGATGATAGATGAGAATCGCCCCGAACCATATAAATCTCTAAGTGTACTCACTTTCGATTATCATCTGTGAATAAATCTTTCACTATAAGAAAACAAAAACTGAAGACACGTATTTTAATATAGCAAATCGGGCCCACTACATGAAAAAAAGGGAAATTAGTCCCATTATCAGAATTACGTAACACCATTTACGCATTAGGTGTAACTAGATATGTACCCAATGATTTAAGTACCCCAAGATGGCCATGAGGGCAGATGTGAGAGAAATGATATTATACTCAATTGTTTTCCATTTATTTATTATTATTATTAACTCTTGCAGTTGCACATAAATGCGCGGTGGCAAGTTCCCTATCAATCCTATCCTATCGCCTCCCTAACCTTCTGACGGAATAGCTTCAACCCTATTTCATCCTCCTCAAGTATACTTCTATTAAGCCCATTCCAATCCCTACCTGTCCTATTCAAGAAAGAGAACTTACCGACATCTAATCTAGCCCCCTTTATAACTACTGCTCTATCATGACTTCGCCTACCCCCATACCCTGACTCATTCCTTTCAATCAACCTATTCAACTCTCCCCAGCCCCCTTCTCCTTCCATTACCCTGAAGAAATTACAGATCCGATCCTCCTTTCTCCGTATTTCCAATTCCCGCCATCCCAAGTCTCGGATCATCTCAGATGGACTCTCCAATATTCTCACCCTCTCCCCCCTTTCATTCTCCCCCCATTTCCACCTCCTAACCCTACCTGTAACCCTTCTAACTGCAATCCTTTGCACCCTTTCCACATCCCTTATCTCACCTAATCTATAAGGATCCCAAACTGAACTAGCATATTCCACCATGGGACGCACTAACGAGAAATAAGCCTTTTCCTTTATCTTCATACTTGTCCCCCTAAGCTGCCTCATTACAAAGTTTAGTGCATTTATACTCTTTTTTACTATTCTCTCAATCTGACTCCCCCACCCTAGACGTCTATCAAATACCACCCCCAAGTACTTGTAATTTTCCACTGACTCAAGTGACTTCCCTCCTACATCATACACTACATCAGCCCTCACTCTCCTCCTACCAAAGGTGACTAACTTACACTTCCCTTCATTTAACCCCATCTTGTTCAACTGAACCCAACAATTAAGTGCCGTCAAATCTGCCTGAATAGCTACTACATCCTCCTCTGTATTGATTTCCCTATATACCACACAATCATCTGCAAATAACCTTATTCTCGAATTAACAACCCTAGTCAGATCATCTATATATAAATCAAATAATAACGGACCTAGCACACTACCCTGTGGAACTCCTGACGTAACCTTAACCTCACTTGAAACCTCCGAACCTACTCGAACCGTTTGAACTCTATCCTGAAGAAAGTTTCCAATCCAATTAACTAACCCAGCATTCCCAATGGACAGTTTCAACTTCCCTAATAGTATAGTGTGATCTACCTTGTCGAAAGCCTTTTCAAAATCTAAAAACACTGCATCAATACAGCCCCCCTTGTCTACTACCCCTGCCAGCTCTTCCGCAAAACCTAACAACTGTGTCTCACATGAATACCCCTTCCTAAACCCATGCTGCACTTCCGAAATACCCCTATGTTCATCTACTTTCTCCATTATTCTCTTTATAACTACCCTTTCCATCATCTTACATACATGTGACGTTAAACTGATTCCCCTGTAGTTGTCTACCCTGCCCCTTTGCCCTCCCTTTGAAATTGGAACCACCTCCGCTTTTTTCCAATCTTGCGGTACTCTACCTGCTGTGAGTGAGGCTTGGAACAACCTTAGCAAATAACCTACAACCCCCCTACCCGCTAATTTCAGGAGATCGCTTTGCACCCCATCTATGCCTGGTGACTTCCCACTTTTTAGTTTCCTCAATACATTCCACACTTCCCCCTCTGTAAGCAGGACTTCTTCCCCCTCCCCCTCCAGTGTTGTTTCTCCCTCCCCTATAATTCCAGTCACATTGAACACTTCCCCGTAGAATCTATTTAATGCTGCTGCCTTCTCCTTATCCGTTTTCCACTCATTCCCTCCCTGATCAACTAAGGTGGGCAACTCCTTACTACTACCCTTCTGACTAGAAACAAACCTGTACATTCTATTCCAGCTACCCTGTACATCTCGTTCATTAAACATACCACCCATGAAGTTTTCTTTCGCCTCCCTCTTAGCCTTGTTTAAGTCCCGCCTCAGGTCCCTGATCGCTTCCTTTCCCTCCCCTGACTCCCTCAATTTCCTACTCATCTTTCTACCCTTTCTCTTAAGCCTCCTAACCGTACTATTATAGTAGGCAGGATCTGCATTTGCCTGCAACACCTTATAGGGAACCAACATATCTCTAACCTCCTCATAAACTTTCCGAAAATTGAACCACAGACCTTCAACATCACGCTTATCTATCTCACACCACTTCTCAAACCTATCCTCAAAAGCTTTTTGAACCTCTCTTGCCTGCACCCTTTTGTACCTCCAAACTTTCTTCCCAACGTTATCGGTTTGCATTTCATCGCTAATAGACCAATAGACTGCTACAAACATACCCAAGTGTGAGACCATTCTCTACTGTATCTATATTACTAGAAACAACCTAAGCGTTTATCCATCCCAGTTTGGTGTCCTAATTGTTTTCAAAAGCGAGAACAAGAAAATTATACCCAGTCCCGAACAATACCTAATATTTGATCATAAGAAAAACAAAAAATTAAACAAAACCAAGATGACCACAACACCTTACCACAGATCACGACTGCCAACACTTCGGTAAAAACATTTTCAACAATTTTACTAATATTATATTCATAAAAAAAAACTCTACATTCGATCTTCGTATATATAATATAGAATTATCTGAAATGTTCGTTGATGTATTCTACCACAAACTGAAGCCAGGCTGGATATTAGATGTCCGAGGTCACTTAAATTACATATTGTTTTTCTATATGAGGAGAATAATATACATCTTGAAAATGTGTGTGTATAGTTTTATACTAAGTTATATATAAATATTCTGGGAATATTCCAGATAGTTTCATCCAATGTACTATAATTATATTTCATTAAGTATTGTATTCTCACTAATATATCAACGTCTCTTCTCCTAATGTTATAGAAGGCAGAGTGAGAGTTTAGTAAAGA
>OZ023335.1:10334199-10446699 GCA_964007535.1 Brachyptera risi
CAATTACGCATTACCGTCTGTGTTACATTCAAATCTTGAGATATAAAGAAAACATGAGTCACGGTCACGAATTGTTCAAATAATCGTTAACAAAACTTGAAAAAAAAAAAATGTTGCCAAAAATAATTGTTATGCTGTGGCCACCCCCTCAAGACGGCATAATCATGGCCATTCTACTCATTTGGCATCATTCTCGCATGCGCTGTGATCAATCTATGTGACTGTGCGTGGATCATTCATCACCATTCTGTTTCTATAAGCGGTGATATGTAATCAAATAATTAGATACGAATAGTTTTTAGTTTGAGGAATGGTGATTATTCAGAGGAATTCTGTACGGTGAGTCAAGAGACTGTTTGTTGATTCCTGTAATAGATGAGGATTTATCGGCTGAATTGTCCAGAATCAGTAATTAGTTGTGTTATTCTAATGAAGATTGATGTGGGGAAGGACCTGTGTAGGCCTATAACTGAAGAGTGTTTTTTTCTATCTATACGTGTATGAGATATGAGTTGAATGGTTTCCTCATATATCATGTCTGAGGCATATAACATATCCACGTTCGTCCCATATTCGAATTTTGATCTCATATACAGGCATAATATACCGTTCAAAGTATTCATGAAAAAACTGATATATCTTCAAATCGATTCCCATATGGACTCCCATGAACTCCCATCCAACAGCCAAATATACTGGGAATAGGAATAATCCTGGAGTCATATATGATTATATACCAAGTATAATTGTCAAGGATGAAAAGGTAGGATCGTTCGGACGAATCTCAGCGAGCACGATCTCAGCGTCCCAAAGGGAATATTTCATTGTGATGTTACTTTCACATATAAACTGTCGAATAGTAGGCCTACTCACTGGAGATAGTAAACCAGGGTTGGTCCGGCAATAATCAACATCTCAGAAACATGTCATTACAATGCAGATCGAGAGACAATATACTGAAACAAAACATTCGAAAATTTGAATACACTCTTAAGACTTGACCATCCTCATGGCAATGGCTTCAGATGAGGTCCCCCCCTCACGATTACATCGCCCCCCCCCCCCTCCGCTGAGATAATGACTGGTCTTAAACGCGATTTATCAATCCGTGTTTGGAAGTAATTGTAGACAATTAATCGCGCGCTGAAATGAAGGATCGAGACGGTAGGTCGATGTGGTGAAGTATAGCGGAGACGGACGATCGACCCGTCAGTGGAGGTGAGTCCGGGATGGTGGATTCAAGGTTGTGGATTGGTAAGGTCCTGAAGGGTTCTCTCAGTTCGATATTTTCGAGATGTAGGCCTATGGAGTCGTGAAATGTTCTATGATGAATTGCTTGAGATCTTGTTGGAACAAGAACGCCTGAGGACATCGACCTAATGTTGTTCATTTCATCTTTATAGGCCTATATACCGTGAACTGGAATTAATTATTCTCATTACTGTTTTTGGATACGAGTATAAATCTCTGTTGAGTGTGATCCATTTTGAATTATACTTTTGAATGATTATACTCGCTGGAGTAGACCTTCTTTGATTTCATGAAATCATGTTTTTGATAATGTTGTATATTTTCTTGTTTTCTGGAAAACAGAATCAAAACGGGTTTATATGGATGTATGGAGTTATATTGCCGTGCGAATTAGGCTTACCATCACGGGTGATTGGTAAGGGCACAGAGGAGCTACATGGTTACTGGTTAGGGTTAGTTGGGTCGGGTTTGTGTATTTTGCTCAGGTCTAGTTGAAGGAGGTTCACACTTCATCTTTTTCAAAGAAAGTCATATTCTACTGTTTATTTGCAATAAATGATTGAAGCTAATGAAGCTCTTGAGTTGGGTCATTGTTTGCTCAACGACCCCACCAATAGCCAGGTTATAAGGGGGCCCTGCACGAGGTTGTCAAGTCGCAGCCCAGGAGATACGACCTGGTGATGATAGATGAGACTCCATCGATACGTCATTTTCCGTCGACTAAAAGACATGGCATCGCCGCAGCCAGAACTCTTCGTATCTTATATATATATATATATATATATATATATATATATATATATATATATATATATATATATATATATATATATATATATATATATATATATATATATATATATTCATTTGTATATATATATATATATATATATTCATATACATGAGTAAATGATTAGCATGTATTCAACACCAATGGCATGTAGAAGACTGTGGCACATTTCATTTGTCTTCCATTAACCACACATACAATTATTACAACAGAAAGATAAAAGCTCATCCCAAGTCGACATTCTCTCTCTCTCTTTGATTCAACCATCCATTCCATTGTAATCACACACCACATAAAAACTAATTGAAGACTTGAAAGAATAGTTTATACTACTGTCAATTTCACAAATCCTCGCATTGATATTCTCCTATAGTCGTCCCCTCGGGGCGCAACAATACAACAACGGTAGCTAAATTATTCAGCTTTTCAACCCAATAAACCAATAATAATACAGCGAAGAAAGAGCAGCTACCGATCTAATAGGGGACTACACCACCACGCGCACGGTTCAATCTTCCTAATTTCATCGAGATTCCAAATGAGTACCCGCACGGGTAGATGGAAAAACGTTACCTTTTACGTCAATTAACGTTGTGAATGTAGTAGTGTACGTTTAACGAGCGCGTGATTATAGGGCTGAAAACTGTTTTATGTAAATCTCCATTTAGAGTGTAAGTCGTGTGTTTGAACATTTGCAATTGTAATTTGTTGAAGATTTTATTATACGAGTGTGTTCGGGAATTTGCTGATGTGATTGTGCGTTTGGCAGACGGAAAGATGGGAGAGGGAGTGGCGGTTATGGGAAGGGGGGGGGGGGAAGGGGGGGTAGTTATCTGTCATTGTTCAATGTAAAACTGCATTCACTCGAAGCGGAATAATTAGCATCTTTTTGTGTGTGCATCAAATTGTTCTAGATAATTTCAGTGTGTTGATAAAATTGTTTTATATTCGGGAGGAATACTATGTTATCCATTTTCAAGCGGGAAAACATTTACCGCCATCACACACCCACACACATAGGCTACACACACCCACACACACACACACACACATATATATATATATATATATATATATATACATAAATATATATATTAATATATATACACATATATATAAATATATATATATATATATATATATATATATATATATATATATATATATATATATATATATATAAATATATTTATATATATATATATATATATATATATCTATATCTATATATCTATATATATATATATATATATATATAATATATATATATATATATATATATATATATATATATATATATATATATATATATATATATCGATATATATATATATATATATATATATATATATATATATATATATATATATATATATATATATATATATATATATATATATATATATATATATAGTGAACGAATATATATATATATATATATATAATGGATGAATGTTTGTTTGTCTGTTTGTTTGTTTGTTTGTTTGTTTGTTTGTCCCTTGTGCGTTCCTATACCGCTCATCCGATTGCGATAACACTTTGGTGGGTTGTTGTACTCGCGTCCGCGAAGGTTTCGCGGGGGATTGGGGGGTCGGGGGGGGGTGACTTGTGAGCGGGGGCTGGGGGGGAGGGGTACACAAAATATTGTATATCCAAAAGCACTTCAATAAACATAATTGAAACGCAAACAGTTTCTTTCTTCCACTGGCATTGCAACGTATGCCGGGTACTCGCTACTTTGGTTTGAAATGCGTATCAAAAATTTCACAATGAGTACAAAAAAAAATCAGTAGGCCCATCCTTAGACTTACAGATGTTTTGGAAGAGGAACGATGGTAAAATCAAATTTAACATTGCAGGCATAGGCCTTCCCATCTCCCTTTAATGGGGATTGGTGTTCGACCAACAAGTCCAACAGCCAGGTCATATGGGGGTACGAACGAGCGAGTGATGATGAATCGATTGAGGGATGATAAGTGCATGAAAGACTTCAGTAACTACCACAGTGTGATAGTTGACTGAGCCACGGATGCAGCAATTTTAAAATTGCTAAACGCGATGAAATCGAATTAGTATTAATTATTTTCTCTGTGGTGGTATCATCGCCCTCGTCGAGCCCCGACCGAACGATACTACCTTGTCTTCCTGTACTCCGTGTCAAGTCTGACAAAGCAATCACGGAACGAGGCGATAATTCCATCCACCCACACATGTGTGTACATAATTGTCTAATTGAGTGTAACGAAAGAAGTACGAATAACTCTCATCCAATACGTACAAACAGAAATAGCTCACTTGAGATGACTTGAAGCAATATTGTGGCCCTCAAGGAAGGAACAAATTAACTCACTCTTCGATTCGATTCGGATAATTTGATGTAAGTCAGAAAAGGTGAAGATATGCGTTGAAACACAATTCAAACCGTAATTCGGTAGGAATTTTTATCTTTGTTATTTTGGTATGTTACACAATTCAGTGAACTGCAATTATATTAGAAAATGACCACCCGGTTTGTTCACGGAGATTATATATCGGAGCAAAAAATGAGAACAGTTAATTTTTAAAATTGAATATTTCAAGAATGAACTTACATATACATTTCCATTATGAGCTTCAAAACGTCCTCTCCTTCACTAACTTTTCCAATATTGCATACCAACATTTGTACAAATTTTATTCAACCCCTATCTTATATTCCAACTGATTATTGTTTGCTGAACGGCTCTCACGGTTTCAAAAGGGGATGCTGGCATCCCTAGCACCCCTTCTTTTCAAATGAGATTTCGGGGCAGGAGAGCAGCACAAACGAAAATTTCAACTACACAAACCGGCACAAACGTAACACAAATGATTGGCGATATCAAATATCAAATTATGTGAAATGGGTACTGGCGTAAGCCCTATAGCACCCAATTTTTTGAAAGGCGTTTTCGGGGCAGAATTGGGGCAGCACAAACGAAAATTATAACGGCACAAACCAGTACAAACATAGCACAAACGATTGACATAGTTCCATGCTCAAATTTGTCAAAAGGGAGAGCTGGCGTACCCCTGGCACCCCCTCTTTTGAAATGGAAATGTCAACACCACGAACCGGCACAAACGTAGCACAATCGATTGGCGACATTAAAAAGTTGAGAATGTCGAGAGGGGGTGCCAGGGGGGTACATACCTCAGTGGCTATTGCAGCTATAGGTTGAATGAGGGTGGTAATGAGCGGATGATTTGAAAACCAATGCCTCATACGGGATTCGAACCTACGTCCAAGTTGACTTCAATTACTATGTCAGTTTTACTTGACTTAGCCAGGGGGTCGGTAATTCACTCATTTTTACCTCACTTCAATCTGACATTACTTCCAAATTCATCCAGACTATTCCCTACATTCCTTCCCACTCCCCACCTCTTCATCTTGGGCTACTAGAGTATGATTTGTAGCCCCTTCTATTTCACAGATCAAAGAATTCAATCGAGTAGGTTGTTCATATTAGGTAGAATTTTCGAAATATCCAATCAGGTTCTCTCAAGTTATGCATAGATCTAGGAGGCCGATTAATAAGCCACACCCATAACTAGTCCTTGGTTGGCCATACTGTGGTTTCTTGCTCGCCTTCCAGTGACGTCACTAAGCATAACATTCAATCAAATGTGCCTTTGGTGAGTTTTTTTCACCGCAATCAGGATATATCAAATTGTGTAGCTCTAGGTGGCCGTTGGATGAGCCAGGCTCGTTTCTAACCCATCTTCTTCTCTCTCTATTCTTCTCTAATATACAAATAAGTCCAACGGCCGGTTAATGTCTAGTTCAGTTAGCGAGTTAGTGAGAACAAATAACATGCGTAACAATGGTGATAACAACTTCAGTTAATCAGAGCTATACTACCACGTTGGTAATTCCAACAAATTCAAAAGCTTCTAAAATATTTCAAGTTCAAAACATTCCGAACTTTTTACGATGTGTTGAAGAATGTTGTAAAAAACACTTTTAATTCATAGCTTATCAGAAATGGCGGCGTCCAAAGGGGGCTCTGGTGTTACGGTTGTTACACACTGGTCTAGTATCCAGGAGACCGTGAACCAACAGGGATAACGTTCTAACCGTCTCGAGTGATCGGGATTAGAACAGGGATGACCAACTTCATGCAGAGAAAAAATACAAAAATGATACATTATTCTCAAGGAAGACCTTTTGATATTGAAAATGATGATGAGTAAAATTGAAATGAACAGCATTGGGAGGCATGAGATATAATGAAGTTCGGAGGAAATCATTCTGAAAGTAAGTGAAAATAGGCCCTAAATAGCATATTATGTGGGCGTCCTTGCTGATCTTTTCAATTCACATGTTTATCCGGTTTTTAGTTGAGCCTAGTGAAAATTTCCATCTCACACACCGAAAAAAAGGGCTCCGTTTTTGTGTTTGTGTTTTTTTATTTTTCATTTTATTTCATTTTTGAAAGTTTGTGCGAGGCATACAGGTCAGTAAAACATACCTATCGATTTGAAACTTTCTCTACATATTTATTGCACACCAGAATGAGCTGGGATTGTTTTTTCAGAAAAATCGGTCGAAAGGTTTTTCCGGAAAAAATTCGGAGAGTTTGAAAAATCCTCATAAGAATGCCTCCCTCGGTAGCTCGGTCAGCTGAGGCACCGCTTCAGAAACTGAAATCACCGTTGGGCGTGAGTTCGAATCCCGCATAAGGCATGGGTTTTCATGAATGTCCTCTCACTTATCATCACATCATAGTTTCATAATCACCAGCTCATTCGTACCCCCGTATAACCTAGCTGTTGGTGGGGTCGTTAAGCAAACAATAATCATCATCTCATAGAATAACACGGATGGAAAATACTTGAAAAGTGGAAAATTTTCAAAACTTCAAATATTCCCACTGAATATGGAAAACATAGCGCGGATATTTTCAGTGACTCACAACATTCGAATGAGAAATAACAGAGAAAACACAATAAAAGTATCCATTTCATTGACGGTTGAGATCAATTGGTTTCGCAAAGTGTATATGCGACAGGTTGCAGTACCATAAATATCAACAAGTTGCAGGTGAGGTTTTTGAACGTTTGAAGCAATCCAGGGTCCGGAGATGTGGATTGATCTGACGAAATATTTTTCATTCTAGATTTCCATATTTCTAAGCTCATCTCACAACGCAGATCCCGCGTTTTCCTGGTATATATCTACTATATAAACAACCCTTTGAGATGATATATTGTACACCCTTGTCCACTTGTACACTAGCTCGTATTGAAGACCATTTGAAGACCAGATGGCTTGAATCAGCCCAGCTATGAGATTACGTCTTGTGAGAAAGCGAAGAGGATCACGGGTTGAATGAGAGACTGTCGAGGGCTGTTGGGAGATCACTGGACCGCATGAGGCTGTGATATGACGCCAGTTTCACACGTTAGAAGCGTTCTATCATCTTCATCGCTTGCAATCACTGGACGGACCGGAGGATCTCGGCATGCTCCTGTCGAGCCCCTTTATAGGAAACTTTTTCATTTCGCATGAATACAAAATACATTGGTCTACATTATATATATATATATATATATATATATATATATATATATATATATATATATATATATATATATATATATATATATTCACATATATATATATATATATATATATATATATATATATATATATATATATATATATATATATATATATTTATATATATATATATAAATATTTATATATATATATATATATATATATATATATATATATATATATGTATATATATATATATATATATATATATATATATATATATATATATATATATATATATATATATATATATAATGTAGACCAATGTATTATGTATTCATGCGAAATGAAAAAGTTTCCTATAAAGGGGCTTGACAGGAGCATGTCGAGATCCTTCCGATATATATGTATATATATATATATATATATATATATATATATATATATATATATATATATATATATAAATATATATATATATATATATATATATATATATATATATATATATATATATATATATATATATATATATATATATATATTTATAGTCAGGTAAATAAGTACATAAGTCTTCACGGTAAATTTGCCACCGTATAGTGCATTTTGAGTTCTAAAAAGAACCTGTTTTTTGCGACGATTCGGCGGAATTTCACCCGGCATCTTCAAGCAACGGTGGACACCGTTGCTTGAAGATGGGTGATGGGAGCGGTATGAAACTGGATTGAAAAATAGTTCTACTTCTACGTACCCTTGAAACAAAAACAAAAAATAAAAAACAATACCTTCAAAGACAATACCCGCTACTACCAGTTGGTATTTAATATTCGTTACCGAAAATACCACTCGATTGTGAAGTTTCTCCCGACACCCGGTTGCCGTGCCTGTTTCGCTGTTGTATCGGCAACATGGACTTGTTAACTTCATCTTTCAAGTCAAGTTATTCTTACTAGGAAAACGCGGGATGCGCGTTGTTAGACGAGCTTAGGGGTATAGAAATCTAGAATGAAAAATAATTTGTCAACCCAATCTACATCTACAGACCTTGGATCACTCCAAACGTTCAAAAACCTCACGAGAATCAGTTATGTCACGGCCTTCCTCTTCATTCATTTCAATCGTTTTGAATTAATTGGTGACACTTGTTGCTATAGATTTAATTGGTTCCCGTAATAGCCTAAATTGATGGGAAAATGCTTTATAAATGCGTTTTCTTCGTTATATCTGATCCGATTGATGCGAAAAATCTCTCAAAATGTGCTTAATAGTTTCCTTTATATTCGGCGAAAATTTGAGAGGTCTTGAAAAATTTTGATTTTTCAAGTATTTTCCTCCGGGTTATTCTAATGGGGATTTTTGAAATTTCTAAAATTCATTAAAAAAAAAGTTACCACCCGATGATGCCACAAAACTGTACAGATCTAAGTTAGATGAGGAACCATGACGAAAAAAAGTTTGAAGTTGATAGCTGTAGCCGTTTGACCTGTGGAGAACCGACAAAAAAACATAAAAAAAAACATGAAAACGAACACCAATTTTTTTCAGTATGTCAAATTGAATCCTCGCTAAAGCTCGTCTAATGAAGTTCTTATTCTTATAAAGAGGGCATAATGAGGCAATTGCAAATGACAATGAATACATTATTAATTCTGGATTTCCATCCTTCTAAGATCGTCTCACAAGTCACAACACATCTACTGCGTTTTCCTACCCCAATATTCACGCAACACGAAAGCAGATGGGCCCCAGTGCCCCACGAATGGTATGATGGCAAAGTTGAAGTGACAGTCGGCGAAGTGCACCAATGTTATGTTGAAATGGAATCATGAGGATGAGGTACATGAGGTGAAGATAATGCTTTTTCCGTCAACTACCCTTCTGATTTGTTACTTCTAGATCCCAAGAAACGTGTTTGTCACAATTAAACTCAATAGGCTGAAAAGTCAACGGCAGACACATTTTTTGGTTGCGCAAAATGATGGTCAAAAAACGTCAGATACATTTTCCCCTTAGGTTTCTGAGGGTTGTTCGAGGACTCATCAAAAAAATCAAATCAAATCAACCAACGTATGGATGGGCCTAAATGCTAAACAAAATGCTAATCTTTTGAGAGCTCAGCCTGAAAATTTGTAATTGTTCAGCCTCTATTCAATTACAATGTCTAATGCACACACTTTTATGTGTAGGGCCTATATTTACATTGACTTGAAAATAAACATTCCCAGCAGCTTTTTTATTACCAAGTCAAGTTAGCAGTTATCTGAGAGTTGGTGAAAACAAATATCACAGGCAACCATGTTGATAACAACTTTTATCTGCCAGTTGGAGCTACTTCCACGTTGGTCAGGTCTTATTGTACTATATATTATTTATTCTCTCATTCTATTAATTTTATATTTACTTGTAAGGTTGAAAAAGGTGAACGAGTAACGCTACTACTAGTGACATCTAGTGGTTATATTGTCAGCTGTTTTCTTCACGGTGGTTCAGTCGGCTGCATGATGAAAGTTTAATGGTTTGGTTGGCATACATGTCTCGCGTGATCATGAATCACTTTCTGTTGTTGTGTCAGCATTTTCTGCATTAGCTGTCAGCTGAGATACGACGTTGTATTGGAAGTCAGTGTCTAATCTTATCGCGAACTCAAATAACCTTATAAAATATTACTGGCTTTGTTAATAATCTTAGTTTAGAATCTTCCTCCGCGAAGATGAATTGGTTAAGCATCTCTGTGCTGGCATTTATTTGCGGTAAGTTTTTCTTTAGAATGATTAGGCTACGTTAATAAAGAAAATTGAAAACGATTAACTGTCAGATCACGTCAAGTTTTACTCATAGCTTCGCGTCGTAATTGGATCAAAATAGGCCTAGAAGTCAGTGGCTTGAACAAAGGAATTGATGGGTTTCATCGATTCTCACCACAGTATACTCCTCGTATTATATAATATTTCAAGATTCGAAAAACAACCTCATATTAATTTGAATTGATAATTCACTCTCACCTCACCATAATGCAAGTAGTTTCCAATTATTTTCAAGGTCGTGCCTGATGCCTTGGCCAAGCCTTTATGAGCAATAGCACTAGGCCTCGCCATTGAGTTTATAGTGTCAATTGCTAACCTAGTAGGCCTAGTTACTCATGCCTATCTATATCTTGCCCTAACCATTGTGTAGGCCTAATAGTGTTGCCCTAACCTTGTATGTGCTTCCAGGTATTGGTTGAGTAAGCCGATGATCTGAAAAGCATTACACGTTTTCCATACATCGGCAGTTCAGATCAATGTTCTTTCTGAACTTTTATATGATTCTGTCTTTTTCAAGTCTTAAAATTCTGTCTTTGATTCCTCAGGTCCGATATTAGCAGCAAATTTACCTTTGAAAGCCAAAGAATGTTCTGTTGGTCCGTCATACTGGTGCCAAAATATAACGTAAGTGTTGACTTTTAATACGGTAATCAACTGTCAATAGATGCTAGGTCTTGAGCCTACTGACAAAAAAACATGGATGAAAGATATACTAGGGTACCAAGACATGTCATGCAATATTGGAATAATTTAATGACCCTCCACTTTCACCCGCCTACTTTATCCCTGCTCTCTTCTAGCCCCCTCTCCTGTGTGTCTTGTGATGGGACCTTGAAAACTTCCAGAACATTTTAAATTCATGGAAAATTTTCAATGAAAATGTTCAGAAAATTTCCAATTCATAGAAAAAAATCTCTGAATCTAGGCTAATGGAATTGACCAATGTAGATGGGCATGACTTATAAATACGAAGCAGGGGAAATTTTAGATGCCTTGATTGGTTATTTCCCTATTTTTCCCTGCTTCACTGTCCACTTAATTGCTTTTTATATTCTGTGACATCACGAGGGCGGACGATCTACATCGGTCAATTGAATGAATTGCATGAATTCATCCAATTCACTCTATTTTTTTCAATCTTTTCCCCCCAACAAATCATTGGATTTCTTTCAATGTGAACATTAGAAATGTTCATCATCTTTCCTCATTCACTTTCCAATTGAGTCATTTTCAGAGGACGTTTTAAATAGGCCCAGGTTCAGTAGGCCTACAATTGAGGACTGGCCCCACCTTCTGGTGATTGCCGAGAAGTGTGTGCACATTTAGTGAGAATCTATCAATGCATGTTCAAAAACTTCAAAAAGCCAGTTATTATTTTATGTAGACCCTACGATTGAGTTAGCTAGAATCTACCAGTATGGTACCGGTATCTTTTTTTCTAACTGTGAATTGAACGTTCAAATAGCCCTTGCCTAGAATTGGAATATTACAGATTGTTAGACGAGCTTTAGCGAGGATTCAATTTGACATACTGAAAAAAATTGGTGTTCGTTTTTATGTTTTTTTTTTTTTTTTTTATGTTTTTTTGTCGGTTCTCCACAGGTCAAACGGCTACAGCTATCAACTTCAAACTTTTTTTCGTCATGGTTCCTCATCTAACTTAGATCTGTATAGTTTTGTGGCATTATCGGGTGATAACTTTTTTTTTTATGAATTTTAGAAATTTCAAAAATCCCCATTAGAATAACCCGGAGGAAAATACTTGAAAAATCAAAATTTTTCAAGACCTCTCAAATTTTCGCCGAATATAAAGGAAACTATTAAGCACATTTTGAGAGATTTTTTGCATCAATCGGATGAGAAATAACGAAGAAAACGCATTTATAATGCATTTTCCCATCAATTTAGGCTATTACGGGAACCAATTAAATCTATAGCAACAAGTGTCAGCAATTAATTCAAAACGATTGAAATGAATGAAGAGGAAGGCCGTGACATAACTGATTCTCGTAAGGTTTTTGAACGTTTGGAGTGATCCAAGGTCTGTAGATGTAGATTGGGTTGACAAATTATTTTTCATTCTAGATTTCTATACCCCTAAGCTCGTCTAACAACGCGCATCCCGCGTTTTCCTAGTTCTAACTCAACAAAGATTAGGCCTAGGCCTATATATATATATGATTTTGAACCAACAACACCTATGATACCAATAGGGCCTGTGACCTCTTCTTATTAAATATTGAAAATTGACAGGTCTAATTATTAAATATAGATGTCTGCTCTTTACCTCGTTTCAATCAATTTCAGGACGGCGAAGAGTTGCGGAGCGGTATCACATTGTATTCAAACAGTTTGGGAACACAAGACAGTGCCTGAGGACAATGACAGCGTTTGCAAGATCTGTTTGGATATGGTCAAGCAAGCAAGAGATCAACTGGAATCCAATGAAACACAGGTAAGCTGAACGATGGCCACCCTCGAGGAACTAAGAATAGGCCTACTCGGGAAAAAGTGCGGTAGACCTACCGTATTGTCACGAATATAAGCCGACCCCTCAAACTTTTAGGTCAACAACTGAAGAAAGGATTTGTAGGTAGGGGCCTATCGGTAAATAGAAGTTATAATGTACTGGTGAGTAGGCCTAGACCTAGCCTACACAATTCGATTAAAATACAAAATAATTACGAATAACAAGAATGAAATTGGGTAGGCTTAGGCCTAATGTTGGTTAATCAACACGTAAGTTTGTCATCACTTGTCACGCACCCATGACCGGCACCCTTGTTTCTTAAAATCTTCTGTAATTATTTTGTGATGCGCAGTGAGGTGTCATTTCACAAATTTCAAGTGTCAAAACAACTGGTTGTCAGTGTTGAAGCATGGGACAGACAAGTAGCCTTAGAATCATCCCAAGTATCATTAGGCCTATATAAACTATTTGACAAGACTGTTCATGTTAGAAGTATCAGGTTCCACTTGATGAGTGACTGGGGGGGGGGAGGCAGCCCTCAGTCCTCATCCTGCCTTTTCACTGAAAACTTGCAAAGCATTTGACATTAAACAGGTGTCAGAAATTCCTGATTGCAATCAGAACTCACATCACTATTGTTGGGAAAATGTCAACACATAACGGATGATTTACAGTATTAGTGTAATTTAATCCCAGTCAGTTCTTTTCTTTGATAATGTTGATGTTTTAAAAAGAGAGAGAATGAAATTGAGAATAAACTGTCCATTCTATTCTCTGAATTGAATAAACATGTACCGGTAGGCCTTACCTAGCCTATACAATAACTTACAGAGTGCACATTTAGCATAGTAAGCCCAATTGTTTTGAAAGAAATGTGTTTTTGACCGATTATAAGGTGAGATTCGCATATAGGTAGATGGTGACTTTCGAACTTTAAAATGTAAATTATTGTAAAAACTCTGCTTATATTGGGGACAATGCTTGGTTAGGGACATTACTTGGTTGGGGACAATACAGTACCGTATTTGGGTCATCAGGCCTCTGAAAATCCGTTTTTTTCCTGCTGAAGTTTGTTTCTTATATCTATAGATCTTGGGAGTCCCTCCAGATTGAATAATATGCATGTTGGTGGGCCCACTGTAGGCCCTGATTTTTGTTTAAACCCGCTTTTGTCATGTTGCATGTGTTATAACTCGAGAAACATGCTCCTGTATGTACTCTGTTGACCTTGAAGTTTGTGTAGGCCTAACGTAATTGAAGTTGACTTTACATCAAGGTGCTATTATTTGGCTCATTTGCATGAAAGTTTGTTGACCTCATAAATTGCAGGTCAAAAAAGTACTACAAGAGTACTACTTCTCCATTATTTCTTATCAAATCAATGTAGAAACTACTGAAAATGTGTATGATAGTTTTTATATCCAGTAAACTTTCAGAATGACAATTTCCAAACCGGCACATGTAGCTGAGTGGTTAATGAACCCACTTCATGTGATCTGGGAGGTGAAGGGGCATATCGGATCTAGTTCGATCCCCGCCACCGTCCAGCGTTACACGTTTTTTCTGTGGTTTCCCTCTGTAGTCTAGGCTAATGCCGGGATGGTTCCTTCAATATAGGCCACGACTGCTTCCTTCCCACTATCCTTCTCAATACCTAAGAAACCTTCATCTCATCATCCCATCTTATCATCAATCATTCATTCGATGCCAATAGATCTCGTTAATCATTATAGTGCGTTGTTAAAACCCAATATGAAAAAAAAAGAAAAGAAAAAAGTCAATTTCCATGATCAATGACGATAGGCCTATGTGTGGCATATTTAAAAACAAACGTTCAACAGAATGGGAAATTTCCAAGAAAGTATCTGGAAAATATCAATAAAAGTTAGATTGGTCTAGAATGCCCTCATCGATTGTACTTTGGTCACAATTCATAGTAACTTACCGTAAATGTAGCCTTGAAATATGTCTCATCTCAAGGTTATAATAATTGCCATATTGAACTCCAGTTTGTTTACATAAAGTATCTGTTACTAATAATTCCAGTTGGTCAAAGGACTGGGTTACTCAACACATAAATTGCAGGCTTTTGACTGAGCTAACATTACTTCATCTTAACAATGATTCACTAGTGACTAATGTCTCAAGGTCATAATCTACAATCATTAATTATCACCGTATTTCTCAGTTTCATTATTTCGTGTATTGTAATACAAAATAGTGGTTATAATATGTTGAAACATACCTTTCAGTACCAGTATTTAAAAATAAAAACTGTTGTAAGGCTTTGAAGAAAGTGATTTTACACAATAATATCAGAAAACAGAACTTTGAAATGGGCAATACTGAATGACTAATTCTCAGTAGCAATGTATCCTTGAAAAAACTGAACCATCTGTAAATTATTTTATGAAAAATATCAGAAAATGTTGACCCCTGCTACTGGCGTGAAGTTATTTCTGAAAATTAGTTCATAATTTTAATTATTATTGAACTTTTACAATTGCACATAAATGCGCAGTGGCAAGTTCCCTAACTACCCCTATCCCACCATCTCCCTAACCCTCTGACGAAACAACTCTAACCTAATTTCATCCCCTTCAAAAACACTTCTACTAAGCCCATTCCAGTCCCTACTTATCCTATTCAAGAAAGAGAATCTACCAACATCTAATCTAGCCCCCTTTATGACTGCCGCTCTATCATGACCCCGCCTACCTCCATACCCTGACTCATTCCTTTTAATCAACTTATGCAGCTCCCCCCATCCCCCCTCTCCCTCCATTACCCTGAAGAAATTACATAAACGATCCTCCTTCCTCCGTATTTCCAACTTCTGCCATCCCAGGTCTCACATCATCTCAGTTGGACTCTCCAACATTCTCACCCTCTCCCCCCTTCCATTCTCACCCCATTTCCACCTCCTGACCCTACCTGTAACCCTTCTTACCGCAATCCTTTGAACCCTTAACACATCCCTTATCTCACCTAATCTATACGGACAAATTATCAATCCCGATGCTTGTGCCTACGAGATATCATTATCCCTATCATTATTAGGCCTATTGGTGGGCCCAATATTCTTTGTTTTGAGATATATTTGAGTCACGTTTTGAATTCTTTATCCTAAATATTTCTTAGTATTAGACCTATAGGCCTACGTAGGCCTAGTTGATTGTATAATTTAGTAGGCTCACAGTTTATGTGATTATGTATTCTTATCATGTATATAAAACCGTGTGTTATCGTGTAGCAACAGGAAAGAGCAGTTTTAACCAGTGTGTGTGTGTAACCATTAGTCTTGATGTTAAGAAGTGGATCAGTGTTTTATTCTGGAACCTCCGTCATGTGCTGACAGAAAGTGATAACGCGCTTGCCTTACTTGACCATCCAATCAATGACGTAACCCAGGTGGCTAGGGTGAACAGGGCCTCGGTTCGTTTCCGCCACTGTTCATCTTTCGTGGTTTCCCTAGCTGTAGCCTGGGCTAATGCAGGGATGGCTCCTACAATATAGGCCACAAACACTTCATCCCCACTATCCTTCCCATCACCTAGGACAAGTCCACCTCATTATCCCACCATCTCAATAATTATTCATCCATTGCATTATTCATTTCACATCCATATTTCATCCATCTTATACATCTTATGCATATATTATTCATTTCATCCATCTTATACAGCTACCGCTAATTACCTATTGGCAATTATTAATTATTAAAAACACACTAGCACAAATGAATAAACTGTCAGTGCTAGAGCCAAATATTGTCTTGTCACTGCCCATGCGTCTTATTATTGGACCCATGAGTATTCATTCATTCAGACATCATTTATAGTTTTTCCATCACTCATTGAGTTTCCAGAAATATCTGAATCTTTCCAGAAATTTCCCATTTAAATCCCTTTTTTTATTAACATCAAATCTTGATCTATCTTTATCTATCTTGATCTACAAACATTGTTGGCAAAGGACGAATTAGGAAGACCAATTAGAATGGGCTCGCTAAGGCTTGGAAGCTGTCTTGTTACTGAATTATAAATATAAATAATCATCTATAGATAGAGTAATATAGATTGCTAATACTTATTGTATGCCCATGGCTCATTATATTTCATTAATTTGATTCTATATACCATATATCAATTTGATTATTTCATCAGTCTGTAGTGAATCTGGGGTGAACGTAATTTGTTTCCTGTTCGTTGATCAAGATGGGAACTAATATGGCACAGTACAGTTCCCTTGGTTCATCTAAACATGCAACTTCTGATTAACAAGTGACTAATTCTTGCTCACTAAGCACTTCCAAGGAATGATTCATTGAGCTGGATGATGTCTATCTGACAGCTCACGTGTTCTATCATATTTATCCATACAGGAAACTAAAACAACCTTGAGTGTGATTACACACAGTTTGTGTTTAATGCTTTGCTCTTCATTACTACTTGGGCCTACTGCTGTTCATTGAACCATTGGCTGTGATAGATTGAACTGATTCCGTGTAGACTTGGCATCAGCTTGTGTTTCCGCAATATCTGAAATAATAATAAGACCTAGCAGAATGACTAGGAGTAGGCCTAATAGGACTAATTATAGATCATCTCTTGCTAATCATAATATTGTTGATCTCCAACAAGGACTTACAAAATATTGTACCTCCCTCTCATACAAGACCTCATTTTCTAAAATTATGTTGGTGTTTACTTTTTAGTTTCTGTTGTATGCTTCATGCGTTCTTGGTTGATTTTATTCAGATAAAAAGCAAAACACCAGTGTCCAATTTACAGCGTTTCATGTTTCATACCAATTATGGATCTTTTTGAAAGTTTCTGTTGTTAAAATTGTGTCTATTCTCAGTTTTTTGTATAGTTCCAGAAACTATATACCGGTACTCAATGGTATACTCAATTATTATCTTCCACTAGTTTTCAAATGATGTGATCATATGGTGGAGTGTTAATTTAGCCAATAATACTAGATCATTACTTGTCTTGATACAGAATTGCTGTATTTGCTGCTTTGCTTTCATTGTGTGCTTATATTTCAGATGTGTTAGGCCTATAGATAATAGCATTCTAAACAATAATATGAAGATGAAGAAAATGGTGATCCCAACTTTTCAAAATGAAAACAAAGCTCATCAAATGTCTCATTTGTTATCATTGGACCTCATTTCTGTATGTGTGTCGACATTGTGACTCATGCTGCAATTTTCAATTTTGGAACCCTATAGGCCTATGAGAAAGAAAAATTGCCTTTTTCGGATAGTTTATATTAGGGTTGTCAACAATAATCGATATATCGACATAGATCGATATTTTTTCAAACGATACGATAATCGATTGAATTTTGTCGATACGATAGCAATATGATTATTTTCAATAATCAAAATGAACATTATTTCCCTTTCAAACTAATTTTTTTCCCTTTACGTAATTGCTCCAATCAGTGCATGTGGCGCGAAAGTTCTTGGTTTCTATTGGGCACTCGAAAGCCAATGAGAAACGCTGTTTGCATTGACGTCAGAGTTGGTATGCGCAACAATAGACGAGAATATAGACTACCGCGCGGTCAATTGGCGAGACGTTTTTCACGCTACGTCGTAGTCAACGAGTGGTCCTCAAGGTCAGACGACGTTAGACCACACACAGTAGATAACACACACCATGCAGCTAACAGCTCAACGTGCTTGTTCTGTTTATTACTGCGCGTCAAATAAAAATGATGGAAATTGGGAAAATCATGCTTCTTCATGATGAAACATTCATTAAACGTGTTTTCAGTGGAATATCTCACGGGTTTCAAGTTGATTCCCTTGTTATGAGTGTACGGGTGAAGTACGCCCAATTAAAATGAGAAAAACGTATTTTTGACAGATTATAGGCCGAGATTCGCATTTAAGCCGAGGTTGACTTTTTGGCTTGAAATTTCGAGAAAAACCCTCGGCTCATATTCCAGACAATATGGATGAATTCCAGATGTATATTGTTACGTGTACTTTTATTACAGCTCATAAATCTGCCTCTTCCTCTATCCCGTTATCTTTCTACCCCTCCCTGCTAGGACCAAAGTCCCGCACGTAGTCCAAGGTCAACCACTTGTCAATGAATCAATCAACACAGCTGTTTAGCCGCAATTTTCAACACAATTATTCCGATGCCATACGATATTTAGACATTCAATATGATTATCGATTGGAGAAAAAATATCGATATAGTACGATTAATAATCGATGTTAAGTAAACGATAATCGATATGAGTTTTCACATCGAACGGCAACCCTAGTTTATATTTATATTTATAATAGGCCTAATACAACATGAATCTTGCTCTCCAATCTGAGTAGGCCTATATAGTATACCGTATTTATGAATAAGAAATTGAAGTTAGGACAGTTTCATCAGGCAAGTGTTCACTTACAACAGCCCCACTGCATAGGGATAAGGATCGTGGTTGTTTTATCAAATCAATTTAACATTGGTTAAATGGGAGCAGGCCTAGAGTAGGCCAAAATAAACAATAGAAACAGGAGAGCCTTGATCTAGTACGGTTTCACAGTATTTTTCCAATGAGTCTGAAATAAATAGCTCTAATGATGTTTCAAATAAGCCCGTGTACTATTTTGTAGACATTTTTTAGAGTATCGAAAAGTTGAGGTTTTCACTAATTCAGGAAGTGGACATCCTTTACTGTTTTAAATTCATTGCTATGCTACCGGTATCTCTTCAATACTGATATTTTTGTGTATCGACACTTGCACTCCAACTGTGTACCGGTATAGCCGTACGATTGGAATAGTCTCATCAAAATAGTACTACTGTGAAATCTCCATCCATCGTTTTCCAAGGGACTAGGATAATAGAACCATCCATGCAGGAAAACAATCTATTCAGGAAAATTTAGCTGATTTCATGTGAGTGGGGTGAGAAGAAATAAATGAATAATAGAAGCAGGTAAACTATGGATGCGGGAACCATGCATAGGGGTTTCACTGTATTAATGTATCATCATTATTAAACTTATTGAAACTATTAATGAAAACCCAAGTATTATCATCGTTGAAGCATACTATTCGTGTTTGTCCCCAGGAGGAGTTGAAGCAGGTGTTTGAGGGTTCGTGCCAGCTGATCGTGCTGAAAGCGATCGTCGAGGAGTGCAAGAAGCTCGCGGACGAGTTCATCCCGGAGCTTGTCGAGACGCTAGCCAGCCAGATGAACCCGCAAATGGTTTGCTCCGTCGCCGGGCTGTGCAACAGTGCTCGAATCGACAACATGCTGGCCGTCAAGGTACGCTAGCTCACAATCGCTTGCGTAATACGCTAGCTCGCAATCGCCGGCGTAATACGCTAGCTCACAATTGCTTGCGTAATACGCTAGCTCACAATCGCTTGCGTAATACGCTAGCTCCCAATCGCTTGCCTGATACGCTAGCTCGCAATTGCTTGCGTAATACGCTAGCTCGTAATTGCTTGCGTAATACGCTAGCTTGCAATTGCTTGCATAATACGCTAGCTTGCAATTGCTTGCGTAATACCGTACGCTAGCTCGCAATTGCTTGCATAATACGCTAGCTCGCAATTGCTTGCGTAATACGCTAGCTCGCAATTGCTTGAATAATACGCTAGCTCGCAATTGCTTGCGTAATACGCTAGCTCGCAATCGCTTGCGTAATATGCTAGCTCACAATTGCTTGCGTAATACGCTAGCTCGCAATCGCCGGCGTAATACGCTAGCTCGCAATTGCTTGCATAATACGCTAGCTCGCAATCGCCGGCGTAATACGCTAGCTCGCAATTGCTTGCGTAATACGCTAGCTCGCAATTGCTTGCGTAATACGCTAGCTCGCAATTGCTTGCGTAATACGCTAGCTCGCAATTGCTTGCGTAATACGCTAGCTCGCAATTGCTTGCATAATACGCTAGCTCGCAATTGCTTGCGTAATACGCTAGCTCGCAATTGCTTGCGTATTACGCTAGCTCACAATTGCTTGCGTAATACGCTAGCTCGCAATTGCTTGCGTAATATGCTAGCTCGCAATCGCCGGCGTAATACGCTAGCTCGCAATTGCTTGCGTAACACGCTAGCTCGCAATTGCTTGCGTAATACGCTAGCTCGCAATCGCTTGCGTAATACGCTAGCTCACAATTGCTTGCGTAATACGCTAGCTCGCAATCGCCGGCGTAATACGCTAGCGTCCAATTACCCGTGTAATACGTTAGCGTTCAATCACCTGCATAATACGCTAGCAGCGTAATACGCTAGCTCACAATCGCTTGCATAATACGCTAGCTCACAATCGCCGGCGTAATACGCTAGCGTCCAATTACCCGTGTAATACGCTAGCGTTCAATTGCCTGCGTAATACACTAGCAACAATCGCCTGCATAATACTCTAGCAGCGTAATACCCCAGCGTCCAATCATCCGCGTAATACGCCAGCGTCAAATCATCCGCATTACACGGTATTGTTCAATCGCCTGCGTAATACGCCAGCATCAATTGCCTGCATAATACGCTAGCGTTTAATTACCTGCTTAATATGCTAGCACCAATCACCTGCGTAATATGCTAGCAGCCAATCTCCTGCGTAATATGCTAGCAGCCAATCTCCTGCATAATACGCTAGCAGTAATCGCCTGCGTAATACGCTAGCAGCCAATCGCCTGCGTAATACGCCAGTGTCCAATCGCCTACGTAATACGCTAGTGTCCAATCACCTGCCTAATATGCTAGCAGCCAATCGCCTGCGTAATATGCTAGCAGTCAATCGCCTGCGTAATACGCTAGCAGCCAATCGCCTACATAATACGCTAGTGTCCAATCACCTGCCTAATATGCTACCAGCCAATCGCCCGCGTAATATGCTAGCAGCCAATCACCTATGTAATACTTCAGTTTCCAATCACCAGCCTAATATGCTAGCAGCCAATCGCCTGCGTAATATGCTAGCAGCCAATCGTCTGCGTAATACGCTAGCAGCCAATCGCTTGTGTGATACAATAGTGTGAATCTGGGATATGTTTGAACCTCTTTAGTACGTCTTTCAGGGGACCAGACTAACAATCTTACTAAAGTGATGAACGCATCGAAGAAACTATTCAAATACGGTAGCAAATGGATGGGATCAAAACATGGAAATATCCAAGGCAATGATTGTACTTAACCTTTCAACTGCCGAGTTTTCTGACAGCAGCTGTACACGTTGTACTGGGTTATTTCCCCAAAACTACAATAGTTTGGTCAATATGTTGTAGTTTGTAAAGATCACAGATGAATTAAAAAAATGGAAGGGTGATGGAAAATCACATGAGTAATTCATAAATATAGATTTACTCACCCTAGGCCAAGGTTGAGTAGGCCTAGGAATTTCTGTGAAGCTTGGATATCATCTTCATGTCCACTAGTGAATACATTAAATTATTGTTATCGATACCAGAAGTGAGATAAAAACCAGTGTCATCTTCAAATATTCATGTGTCAGGACGAGTTTTTCATTATCGTTCGAGAAAAGCATATTATATTGCCGAGTCGTTCATTCAACATCCGCCATTTTCACTCGACTCTAAATCAGTTTGTTCGTAGACAAGACATTCATCTGAATAAACGCTACTATTATAGAATAAATAGAAGGCCGATGTTATTCCGAAGAAGTACATATATACAACCAATAGATTGCGCAAGAGCAAAAAAAAAAAAATCAAGTCGATAACTGCAGTTTACTGTCCGGTAGAAAATGATCAGTATAGCGTGGAATTCCAAACAGGAAATCACGTGTGTAGCACGGTGGGCACGGCAAGTATATACGGGCTTTTGGGTGTGTATCAGTTAAAAGGTTAAGAGGTACTAAAGAGGTTCTACTCCATCAAGCAAAGTCTTAACCAAAGGTAACTTTGGTCAATCAAAAATCGTTCCATCGATGCTATATCAAAACGATTCTGAAAACTAAGAGCCCAATGGTGGTCGAAGTGATTTTTCACAGCGAAAATACCATATCTGTAGTCGAAAATCAATGTAGTACGGTAACTACAGTAAAGCTTTATCAATTCAAACTGATGATTCCAATCTTGCTGTCATACTGAAGTTCTAGTCCCTACAGAGTTTTCATTCAATTATCTAAGAGCTCAATAACCGAGACTCGTGGCCGAGTGGTAATACACTGAACTGTCATTCGGGAGACCGGGGTTCGATTCCCGCCATGGTCGACCATCCTGACAGGGTTTTTTTGTGGTTACCCTCTGTCGTTCAGGTTAATACTGGGATGGTTCCTTAACAACAGGCCACGACCGAATCCTTCCCACCATCCAAAAACACCTAATAAAATAACCTTTCATCTCATCATCCACCGACGCCAATAGATCGTAGCCATCAGTATAGTGCGTCGTTAAAACCCATAATAAAAAATAAATTATTCTGATAATTCAAACTTGAACATTTTCTATTATAGGCCCTAAATGACCAAATTGTGAAATAACATTTGTGTTTTCTTGTTTCTCTCGATAGATGGCCTATATTCGATCTCCGTGCTATTCTTTGAATCAATCGTTTATTAAAAATGATCCTCCGAAGAGATGAGTCGGAATTCAATTCAATTTATAAATCTTTTTATTCTTCATCTTATTCGAAACAGGATAACAGGAAAACAATACGAACAGTAATCAAGTGAACCAAACATGTACAGTGATACCTCTTTCCATCGTTTTTGAAGGGACCGGGAAAATAAAACCATCCATGCAGGAAAACAATCCATCCAGGAGAATTTAGCATTGATTATATGGGAGTGGGGTAAGAAAAAATGAATGATACGAGCAGGAAAACGATCCATCCAGGAGAATTTAGCATTGATTATATGGGAGTGGGGTGAGAAAAAATGAATGATACGAGCAGGAAAACAATCCATCCAGGAGAATTTAGCATTGATTATATGGGAGTGGGGTAAGAAAAAATGAATGATACGAGCAGGAAAACGATGGATCTGGGAATGATGCATAGAGGTTTCACTGTACATGTGTGTTAACATTGCGAAATCAAAACAGGAGAAAAGAAAGAAGCCTGCGTAAGAACTAAATCTTGTGTGCGGGCATTACTAGCAAAAGTTAATATTTATGTTGATAAAACTATAACAAATAATGATTCAAACCTATTTCATTGTCCTTGATTTCCCAAGTGTAGATAATGAAGAAATACAAACATACAATTATAAATACATAGAAACCAACTTGAGAAGAATATAACAAAACAATAATGGGCCTAATATTGATTAAATTAAATTGAATAATTCATAGATCAAGACACTGTCTCATATATTCATACTCAATGAATAAGTAGTAAAGACAACGTGCATGCAAAAACATATTACAATAGAGTACCGTATCAGCCCGAATATAAGCCGAGGGTTTTTCTCGAAATTTCAAGCCCAAAAGTCGGTCAAAAATACGTTTTTTGTTCATTTCAATTGGGCGTAGTACATCTGCACACTAATATCAACGGAATTGACTAGAACCTGCGAGATATTCCACTAAGAACACGTTCAATAAATGTTTTATCATGAAGAAGCATCATTTTCTCAATTTACATCATTTTTATTTGACGCGCAATAATAAACATGAGCATGGAGCTGTTTGCTGCATGGCGTCTATTATCCTACTAGCTACTACGCCGACGCGCTACTGGGTGACGTGTGTGGTCTAACCTTGACGTCACGAGACGTTCGTTCGTCCGACTCGAGACGGCCGAGCGCCAATCGAAACCGGCCATCTATGACGATTGCGTAAGGAAAGGAGAGAAACTCTTCTTCCAATTACTGATCTAAAAGTTTGGGGGGTCGGCTTATATTTGGGACAATACGGTAGTTTTGATGAATTCATGAAATGTCTTTGAATGTCATGAATGTTAGGGATGAATGGACACGTTTTGTTTCTCCTCAGGAGGGCGTCATCGAGGTGATCCCCGCTACCAAGCTGACGCAGGCAACCAAGCTGACGCAGGCGACCAAGCTGACGCCGGCGGTTGCCGTGACGTCGGACTCGTGCGCCGAGTGCCAGGTGGTCGCTACGGCTCTCAAGCAGCGGTTCCAGTCTCTGCCCCGCGACGACTTCCTCAACAACCTGATAGAGGTACGAACACTGCCGTCTGTGTGGGTTAATACTAGAGATGACATCGATTCGTAAAATCTGGGATCGATTCTCTGAGCTCCAGAATCGATTGAAAATCGATTTAGAAAAAGAGAAAGAAAAAGTTCACCTTCAAAAAAAGTTGTGTAGTTTCAAACTTTTTTTTTCAACTTTCCCGCGGCATTTTACGTGAAAAATAGCTGCTAGAGACTTGTTTAATCTGTACTGTACCATTCGGGTATTTCCGTCAACGTTCGGCTGTCAGACGTAACCGAAGGGATAGCTTGTGTGCAGATAGTAAAATCTCAACAATACAAATTAATATACGGTAGACAACGAAATGAGCACGCATTGCGACCTAAAGAAATACAGCACTGACCCAAGGATTTTTTTTTCATTATTTCTTTTTTTGAATCAATTTTTTGATTTGAGAATCGTTTTACATCAGAATCGATTCTGGAGGATTAATCGGTGTTATCACTAGTTCATACCTGCTGGACGCTGCCTACTTGACACACTCAATTTCCTTCTCACTGAGACGTGTGGTCGAGAGGACACTGAACCGTCATTCAGGAGACTGGGGTTCGATTCCCGTCATGGTCGCCCATCCTGACAGCCTGGGCCATCCTGAAAGAGGTTCTACTATACCAGTAGGCCCTACCTGTATACAGTAAAACCTCTATCCATTCATTTCCAAGGGACCAGAAAAATGGAACATCCATGCAGGATAATGATTCATCCAGGAAAATCCAGCATTGATTATATCGGAGTGGAGGGAGAAAATATGAATGATACAAGCAGGAAACGATGGATCCGGAAACGATGCATAGAGGTTTCACAGTATGATGTCTTTTCTCTCTCTAGAAACAATAATAATAATAATTTGATACTTCTCACTGTTATGGTCATTGCTAGAGTACCGGTATGTATCAAGATGCATCGAGGGTTGCGTTGATTTGCCGGTTGGAGATGTGACTTCACTAATTTGAAAACACGTTCCATTTCCTGAGTACTTTTCAGGTTAGTATTGATTGCTGCTCCATCTAGTGTTGTTTTGTGGAATCTCCTGAAAGGCTGGCAAACTTGATGACAGCTGTTATTAGCTGAGGTGACGAGAACATAAAGTTAGTTCCTTTTATCACCACTTATCTACACACAATCGATATTTCTTATAATGTGTAAAATGTGTGATTGGGACATATTTTCAACGTGAGAGGAATAGGAAGTGAGGAAACCATCTCCCAGCTGCAAACTAACGCAACCCTCAATGCATCTTGGTACTTAGGCCTATGTTGTCAATAGACCGAGAACTTCACAAAAGACAGCAAACTTTCTTGCGTCAGTGTTGGTGTTGCATTGTGAATGGGTGTGTGTTTTGGTCGAATGCTCTTCTCTTTGTCGCAGTTGTGCGGCCGCACTGGCAGCCTGTCTGACGGCTGTGCGGCGGCGGTCATCACGCACTTCAACGCCATCTACACGCACCTGGAGAAGAACCTGGACGCTGAGCAAGTCTGCCATCTTGCTGGCACCTGCGACGCCATGTGGCACACGCACGAGAAGGTGAGACTACCCCTCCCCCCCCCCTCCTTCCCCTCTACCCCTTCTCTGTAGGATGACCAACAACAGAGGGGCATCACAGTGTAGAAAAAAGCCAGTACCCTACAGTGAACTCTTGTTGATTCAAAATCGAAGGGACCCCCAAAAATGGTTTCAATTA
Organism: Brachyptera risi; assembly: GCA_964007535.1. Classification (NCBI taxonomy): domain Eukaryota; kingdom Metazoa; phylum Arthropoda; class Insecta; order Plecoptera; family Taeniopterygidae; genus Brachyptera; species Brachyptera risi. The sequence continues at coordinate 10,360,871 of OZ023335.1, forward strand.
TTATAAATTCGTATTACTCAAAAAAACTTCTTTTCCACGAAAATCCCGGCCAGACTTCCGTCAATTTGGTATGGTGCGCGAGAGAGAAAGCTACGTGTGAGAAACCGTTGAGAGGCCTCACTGACCGTGTGTACTCGGCTAGCTCCGACGACGCGCAATCATCGCATGACGCTCGGCCGTCCCAAGCCTTACTGACCAACGATTGTTTCAAGCTCAACATGGTCTCGTACTTGTCAAGGTCAGGTCAAATTTTGGAATAAACAAGTTTGGATCAACAAGTGTTCACTACCAAGATGCGTGGCCGAGTGGTAACACACAGAACCGTAATTCGGGAGACCAGGGTTCGATTCCCGCCATGGTCGACCATCCTGACAGGGGTGCATCGTGATTCCCCTCTGTCGTTCAGGTTGATACTGGGATGGCTTCGTATCAACAGGCTACGATCGACTCCTCCCCATCATTCAAAACACTAATAAAATAACCTTTCATCTCATTATCCCATCATCTCATTCATCATCCACCATAGATCGTAGCCATCAGTAGGCCTATAGTGCGTCGTTAAAACCCGATATAAAATAAAGTGTTTACTGTGGCGTCAGTCCTGATCGTAAGCAATACAATGACATGCTGCAATTGTGAAGCAAATTTTGACTATTCAAAGACCTAGTTACGGTATTTCTATAAATAAGGTCACGATTTTAAGAAAACCAATTTGTGACGGATTCGTGACTTCCTGTAGCTCCGCTCTCTCCACAAGCTTGCTCCAGACTTACCAATCCTTTCACCACTGTTAGCCTCCACCCTCTCCCATGATTCTCTTCTTTCTTCCACATTAGTGACAGCTCTCTATAGATATAGGCCTAACCTCATTTATACTTTTATCACATTCATAAGTTTTATTTTTTGATGCCACCCTTATGCTTCCCATTTTTAGTAGTTTCATTTATGAGTTTATAGTAGTTTACCGTATTGTCCCGAATATAAGCCGAGGGTTTTAATCGAGATTTCAAGCCCAAAAGTCACCCTCAACTTATATGCGAATCTCGGCCTATAATCGGTCAAAACTACGTTTTTTGCTCATTTTAATCGGGCGCACTACATCCGCACACTATTAACAACGGAATCGACAAGAAATTGCGAGATATTCCACTAAAAACACGTTCAATAAATGTTTTATCATGAAGAAGCATAATTTTCTCAATTTCCATCATTTTAATTTGACGCGCAGTTATGAACATAAGCACGAAGCTGTTTGCTGCATGGCGTCTGTCATCCTACTAGTCTACAGTAAACCCTCGTTAATCTAAACTCGGTTAATCCGAAATTTGACATATTTCAAATTTGAAGTCAGTCCCCGGCTGAAGGTATAGGCATTTCAATGTTGATGAATATGGTTAATCCGAATTTCAGCTAATCCGTAATTCGAACTAATATTTCGTCCCCTCAATTGCTTTAGCACTGTTTTCGGATTGGATAATCCGAAATAAATCAAGTGAATTCCTTGAATTGATCATTATTTTCGTAAATTCCATCCTTTTTATTTGACGCGTAACAATAGGCCGAAGCCAGCTCAGCTGTTCGCTGCCACTGAATACGTCATCCGACTCCGAGTGCGCTCGGGCCACTCTAAAGACCTTAGTATCTAACTTCGTTAGGTTAGGTACTAACAAACACTAAGGTCTTTGGCCGCTCTGTCTGTCATTGACGAGCGGTAAGCTCGGAGGACGGCCGAGCGCCAATGGAAGCTGGCCATCTAACGATCATTTGCTGTCGAAGATGGCCGAATACACACGATCAGTGATTCGGTTCCTCGCACATGTGGCATCTAGCTTTCTCTCGCGCTCAATACAAAATTGCTTCAATTTTAACCGGGAAGTGCGATGATTTTCGTGGAAAATGAGTTTTTTGGTTAATCCGAATTTTTAAAATCGAAATCACTTTTTGGGGTCCCTTGAATTTCGGATTAACGAGGGTTTACTGTACTACGCCGACGCGCTACTGCGTGAGTTGTGACGTGTGTGGTCTAACCTTGACAAGCACAAGACTGTTTTGGTCGGACGACTCGAGACGGCCGAGCGCCAATCAAAGCCGGCCGTATATATGACGATTGCGTGAGGCACCTCTCACCGGTTTCTCACAAGTCGTTACGGCCGGTGACGTAGGTTTCTCTTGCACGCAATACGAAATTGACTAAATTCTACCCAGGAAGACCGATGATTTACGTGGAAAAGGAGAGAAACTCTGTTTTCAATTACTGATCTAAAAGTTTGGGGGGGTCGGCTTATATTCGGAACAGTATGGTGATACCATTTTTTCAGTTTGTTTCCTCGAATAACGATTGAGAAATAAGGCATGAAATGAAGATGAGATGGAGATAGGATGATGGAAGAGGACAAAGATGGAATGAGGCTCCACTGTGTAATGTAATACGAACTGTTTGCCGACGAGAACACGGTATCGCTATGAAACGGACGGAACGTTGCAAGTGAAGCATGTGTTGCAGGCGGTGGAGGTGGTGCACGAGGCTAGTACCGGGGTGGTGCACCAGATGGATGACGACCTGCCGTGCGAGCTGTGTGAGAAGCTGGTGGCTCACCTGCAGGACATTCTGGTGGCCAACACGACGGAGGCCGAGTTCCTGCAAGTCATGGAGGGCCTGTGCAAGCAGACGGGATCCTTCGAGGACGAGGTGAGACCTGTTCACCGTTCACCGTTCCTGACGTTTGTTTATCATATCTTCTTAAACGTAGGCCTGCTCAGAGCTGGTTTTACATATTGATACCATCGAGTATCAAGTGGTAATTTATTAGTTGAGGTATGAAAATAACCGAAATAAAAAATGATAAGTAGGCCAATTGGAAAATTAAATGGGAAATAGTTGCGTCATGAAAGGTGATGAAAAGTCAATTTTTCCAATCTGCAGATTGAGTCTTGAATAATCAGTTGGTGACACTGGCTCTTAAATAATCAAAACAGATGCTGTACTGCATATTTCAGAAACTTGTGTGTATACTATCAAGGTCAAATTGGGGGGGAGGGGGGGGGAAATCAAGTTTTGAAGGAACGATCCAATTCACCGTTCTTCTGTTGGTGACATTTGTTTTCGTTTTTTTTTTTCAAAGTAGCCCAGAGCTGGTTTTACTAGGGGTGTTCGGGTACCCGAGATTTCAGGTCGGGTCGTTTTTTTTTACCCAACCCGACCTGATCTGATACTCATGTAACACTAAAATCGGGTTTTTCTATATTGCGCGGTTTTGGCACCATTTACTTCATTTGTTGACTGATCCACTGCAAACAACTACTAGAAGTTGAGTAGATGGCAGCATTGTGCACACAAAATTCAGATATCTTTGTTTCCAAAGCGTTTTGAAAACAAAGATGGAGGCGAAATTTTGTTGAAAGGTGTTGGAAATTGGTTTTAACTTGGAATTTTCTACCACGTAGGCCTAAGCTACGTCTATCTCGTGATGAGTGAGGAAGATATAGATGGGGATCTCTATTTGGAAGCAAATATGGATCACTTGACTGGCTCTAGGTATATACCTTCAGTAGGCCTAGGCCTGGATCCAGTATATAGGCCTATTTGCGCAACTTTTTCATTCCGAGGTTAAAATACCGTGTTGGTTAAAATACCGTGTTTTTCCTGAAACCCGAAACGAAACCAGAGTTTTTTTACACTACCCGACCCGAACCAAAAAACACTACCCTTACACCCTCAGGTTTTACATATTAATACCATTGAGTATTAATTGGTTATTTAGTAATAATGTTCGTCACAAAAGGTGATAATGAGTCAATTTTTCCAATCTGCAAATTCAATGGTAAATAAACAGTTGGTAAAATTTGCTCCTGTGTAATCAAAACAGATGCTGTACTGCATATTTCAAAAGTGTGAGTGAATTATCATTGTCAAATTGGGGCAAAAAAATCAAACTTTGAAGGAACGATCCAATTTCGGAAGTTGTAATAGGCCTAGGCCAAAGTCCAAATTTCAAGGAAAATTTAAAAAATGAGGCCCACAATTGAATAGTTCCCGAAATGTAATTTTGAAAGGGGATCGGTAATTCCAAGCAACATTTAGAATGGAAACAAACAATGCATTTCGATCGAATTTTTTAATTGTCAAGTAGACCCAAGGCCTGCAAGGAATGAATGTTGGTTGTTTCAGTGCCTGAGCATTGTGCAGCAGTACTATGGCATGATCTACAACTACCTGGTGAAGGCCCTCGTGCCGAAAGAGACTTGCGCCCTCGCAGGACTCTGCCCCCAGCCCGGCAAGAAGGTAGGTGTTTTACTTCTTCATCAAGTTGACGAAACTGTATCATCAATCAGTATTGGTAATTTCATTTAATAAAGTTCCTTATACATTCGAGTACTACAGTGGAACCTCTTTAGAACATTTTTCAGGGAACCAGACAAAAAAAATTACTGAATTGAAAAAACTTACCAAAGAAACTCTTCAACTGGTAAGAGCATATGGATGGGATCAGAAAATGAAACTTACCAAGGTGAAAAATGTACTAAAGAGAAACTTACCAAAGAGGTTCTACTGTTTATGTTAGTAATACTTTCTCAAGCTAAGCTGACGCTCACTCTTCGGCTTGTTCCCATGTACTGCCAGGTACACACTGCTTCCTGTCCCTGGTTAGTGGTTATACATGTTGCCAGCTTCAGTTAATACACTACAACAGTAGGACTTGACGACTACAAACTGACGACACATGTCAACATGGCAGGCAGAACAGTGGAACAGAATTCAACAACAAAATGGAGACAGAAAATGGAGAAAATGTAAAATAGGGCCTACACAACATTTTTTTTTCAAGTCAAAACTGGTTTTGAAATATGTTGTGTTGTAATTGATTGAAATGAGAGCAATTATCGACAAAATCGTGACACCGGATCTGTATAGAGGTAGCTTTCTCGCCATCTCAAAAATACTCTTAATAACAAAACAGGCTGGACCCTACGTGAATGTTCATCTCTAAATGTCAAGTCCAGGTGTACATCAATTGTACAAAACTACGTGTCACATTCTTGTAACGGAATAGTCCCATGCTCTGACACTTGTTTTGTTTCATCAGGTTGGCGGACCCATCTGGCCCCTGGTACCACTGAAGGCTGTGCAGAAGTTCAAAGCAATGACCTTGACCCCGGCCGAGAAGGTCGTCGAGGTGAAGCCCATCGTCCGAGTGTCCGTCGGCAACAACGGAGCTAGTAAGTCAAATCGACTAATAGGCCTGCCGCTCGAGCCAGAAGCAGATGACAGACTGGCTCACTGTACTTGGCTCCATTTTCAACCGTAGTTACACGCATAGGAGACGCACCCCTACTTTTCAGGTTCTATTTTTGGAAACTTTTTGTTTACTTATGCAAGACGCGGTATCATATTCCACACTGCCAGTGATGGCCAGCAGTCCTGAATAGCAATCAGTGACCTAGCCCAATAAACAGCAGCCATGTGGCTTACACAGGGAGAGAGAGAGACGGAGAGAGGCAAGGTTGTACCGAACGCGCAGCAGTGCATTGACAACCGTCCGTGCATTAAATCTGACGACGATTGCGGGTTCCCCCTATGCTTCAACATTGGACGACCGGCAGTGTTTCACGGGAACTGTTTTTGTCGGAGAAGAACAGTTTGCAGCGAGCGCGCGTGGTTCTGTGCAGCAGTATAGCTGTAGCACATACTAAAAACATATACCCAGCCAGAAATGTATCTCAAAATTTGACATTTTTTTCTCACCCACTTAAATTATAAGACGCATGTGACTTTTTAATGACTCGAAAATAGAAAACAAGTGCGTCTTATAGGCCTATGCGCGTAAATACGGTATTCCATTTTTTATTCCACAGATTTGCACATAGGCCTACCTGTAATACAAATATTTGAAATACAAAAAAACCTCAAACTGAAACCAAAACTAAGAACAAGTACACAGAAAGTGATGATTGAAAAGTGAAAAGATGTGATTAGCTAATCTTTCAGCAAGTTCATAATGAAAATCAAATGGAGAAACAGAAGTTCTTCACAGGTTTCAGACACTGTATTTTTAATACCAATCTGTCGAATGATGACAAAGTAGGCCTACAGTGAAACCTCCATGCATCGTTCCCGGATCCATCATTCTCCTGCTTGTATTGTTCATTTTGTCCAACCTCACTCCCATATAATCAATGCTGAATTTTCCTGGATGGATTGTTTTCCTGGTCCCTTGAAAAACAATGGATAGAGGTTTCACTGTAACAAGTTTATCTCTCCACTTTTGCTCGCTCGATATAGGTCGAGACCTGAAAGTATTGTGAGACCCGGAATTTCAAACTTGAAAAAGATATTTTAATTGAGTTCAAGTTTCGATCTGAGATCTGAGTCGTAGTGTAGGAACTTACACTGCCAACAGGTGTAAACAGGTCCTGGACCCCACCAGTGCTGGGTTATTTGGGGGCATGACCTGGCCTGACTGAATACGGACGTGTGTTCCAGAAGTGTCGTCTCAGTCCTCGGTTGTGGTCCAGCTGCCGATTGAGCGGACGATGCCGCAGGCTGCGATTGGCAACACTGTGGTCTGCACGATGTGCGAGTACGTGCTGCATTACCTACAGCAAGCCGTCACCAACCCCCAATCAGAGGTTAGTTGTGTTTGTACTTCAAATCAATATTCAGTAAACCCTCGTTAATTCGAATTCCAAGGGACCCCAAAAATCAAAATTCGAATTAAAAAAATTCGAATTATGAAAAAAATGTTTTTCCCTTGTATAGTACAGTAGTATACTGTGTGCGTGCAGTTTGAGTGACCATGTGCGCCTTGCACGTTGTTTGTTCCCTCCTACTTCCCCCTTGCTCTAAGGAAGCCAACTTTGACAGCCATGTGGTTATCTTCAAGTCAAGTGTTTTCTCAGCAATTTTAACAACACAACAAGGAGTCCCATTAATACTATATATTATCATGTCATTCATTAGGTAACACTTATCACAGTTCACAGTGTTGAAAGAGTCAAATTACCAAACTGGATGTTTGGATTAAAAAGTAAAAAGCAAGGCAATAAATATAAATATTAGGGCCTGGAATGAAATGAATGAATTATTCTCTCTACATGCACTAGCCAGCTGGTCTATTTATTATTGTTTCGTGTTTGTTCAATTTGAATTTCAGCAAAAATTACGAATGAAAGTTGACACAATCACATCCATTATCCTAAACATTACCGCTCGGGTGTCTCGACCAGCCAGATGTCTGTCTGTGACCCTGAAAAGACCCCCTGCCTCACCCCTCATCATGATAGCACGCGCTGCACATGTGGCTATGACGTATCTCTAGCTTGCCGGGTCGCCAGGAATGTTGATGACAAAGGATTTCACGTGATGAAATATCCAATTGTGAAAACTTTTATTCGTAATTTTTGCTGAAATTCGAATTAAACAAACACGAAACAATAATAAAACAGTAGTTTGGACTAATAATCAGTTTGAAATTCGAAATAATAAAAATTCGAATTATCGAAATGAATTAACATTGATATCCCTATACCAGCGGCCGGGGTCATTTCTCTGGTTCGAATTAGCGCGGAATTCGAATTAACCGAGTTCGAATTATCGAGGGTTTACTGTTGTATGTTGCAATATTCTTCCAAATTCAACATTCACAATGAGTTTACATTTAGACGATCATCAGACCTAATTTTGATTATTCTCAAAGCTGATAAACAGTGTATCATTCGAGATAGGGTTATTTGACCTCTGTGCTCACGATTCCTAAGGTCTTCCGAGAATCCAAAAACCGCAATTCCTCTTTTTTTGGTTTGAATGTTTTTGATTGTTACAAATAAGTAGAGACATGTAAAAATAGCAATTGCTATAAAAGCAATGAAATCTGGAAGTGCTTTTTTACATGTTTTTCCGATATTTCTTCATGTTTCAATACGTTTGATGTTCTATCATGTTTTTGAAAGGCAACAAAGCGCTGCAAATATCTGAATTTGCTATGTTTCTAATAGGGATGACATCGATTCTCAAAATTGGAAATCAATTCTCTATGCTCCCGAATCGATTAAAATTCACATAGGCCTATATGAAGATATTCATGATATTTATGAAAAAAAAATGGAAAAAAAAATTGGAAAAAAGTTAATTCTCAAAAAAGTAGTGTAATTTGAAACTTTTTTTTTCAACCTTCCCAAGGCGTTCACGTGAAAAATGGCTGCTAGAGACTTCTTTGAACTGTACTGTACTATTCGGGTATTTCTGTCAATGTTCGGCTATCAGACGTAACCGAAGGGATAGCTTGTGTCCAGATAGTAATATCTCAACAATACAGATCAATATGGACAGCGAAATGAGCACTTATTGTGACGTAAAGAAGTACAGCACTGAACCAAAAAGAAAAAAATATTCTCAAAAATCGATTTTTTGATTTGAGAATCGTTTTACATCAGAATCGATTCTTAATCGATTCTCGATTAATTGATGTTATCCCTAGTTTCTATGTATAGGCAATATGGACGCTATAATTGGAATAGAAGCATTACCAGTGTAGATGCTATTTTCCCCAAAATTATTTGAGGTGTAAACGAGTGAAGCTAACTTTGCAAAATTTGTGAAAAAAGTGCAGTTTCAAATGCAGGCGGTAGGTGAGGCGTAGGTTTAACCCACTTGTAGAGAGTATTTTTCTGAGAATATCCATTGAAGTGTTCCTCTTGTGTGCCTATTGTATGTTATATAATGGTTTCAAAGGTACCGTACTGTTGGTATGCTACAGAACGTTGTTGCACTACAAAACATCATGTTTCAAAATAATAGATGCACCAAAGTGCTACTTTCAAAATTCCAAATGCTATGAAAACCAAAAATGGAACTTATGTTTACATGTCTACAAATAAATCTCGCATCATTTGTATTGTTTGAATTTCAAACAAGTCTGTACTGCTCTTGGGACAGCTTTCAGTTTTGGGGCGTTACCAATAGAAACAGCGCCAGGCTTACAATCAAACAACTCGGGGCCCAGCTTATATCTGTTCGATCATGATTTGATTTCAACCTCTTTCACTATTTCTGTCACTATTTAAACCTTGTTCTCACTTATTTGCAGCTCACATGCATAGGCCTACTTGCAGTCACATCAAATGGAATCTTACGAAATTTAAATTTTGAATTAAATTAAATTTAGTGCCATCGGTATGCATAATTTACCTCTAGATTTTCAACACACTGTATGTGTAATCTATATTGCCTGATCTTCTTGGTAGGGGTGGGAAAAAAAGGAGCCCCAATGATTTAACCATTGATAATCTATTTGAGAATTCCAATTCTAGGCTATTTTATCAATGAAATCGAAGGTATTGTTTTATGGTTGGCCTATATTGTTCATCGTTTATCGTTCATCTGTCATGACATGTTCCAGGCTCACATCAAGGAGGTGGTTGAACACGCGTGTGAACATCTGCCCAAGTCCATCGAGGGTCAATGCGAAGAGTTTATTTCCACGTACGGCGATGCCATCGTAGCCCTGTTGGCTCAAGAGATTGACCCCTCACAGGTAGGCAATTTGTATCTCGTGTATGTAATGAGTGGTGCGTTGCTCAAGCCTCGACATGAGTAGATGTTATGTGAATAGGCCTATACCTAGAGGCATGAAATTATAGCATTAATTATTTCGATCAGTAGCATTAATTATTCTCAATTTAGCATTAATTTCGCGCATATGCTTTAAATGATCCACTCGCATCAACAATCTATCAAAATCAATGTATTTGTAAATTTTTCATGTACGTTAACAGAATTGAAACACATTACAATTATAGAAATCAATGTGTGACACTCTTAGCTTGAACACTGAGTAAAAGTTGAAAAAAGTAAGTGACAAAAATTATCCTACATACATAATTTTATCTTTACTTACTATGGTCAAACTAAGAGTATCACAATTTGCTTGCATACTACTGCTACCTACTGTTTCATTGAGTTAAAACAGTCCTGCAGTCTCTTCTTTCATAGTAGTTTCATAAATCCACCCTACGGCCTACATACATATTTGTGAATGACCTACTACCGTTTTTGAATCAAAAAATGGTAGGCCCACAGTTCTACATATTCCCAAAAAAATGCAAAAGTTATCAAAAATATTCATTTGGACACAGGTAGTTCTACCATTCCAAGATAAAAGTACCAGGCCTGTGCCTAGGCCTACACTGGATTGAACGCAGCATTTGATAGAAATAATGAAAGGGATTAAAATGTAATCAACAAGTGTGCAGATCGAACATACAATTGATGGAAACAATCGGAGGGACTCAAATAAAAATCTATGTGAAATATAAAACTAAAACAATAGGCCTAATAATAATGTCTGATGATAAATTAGATGTGCTTTATATTTCGAGTTGCTATAGTACGACAAAAATTATCCGTGTTGTAAGCAGCTGATTGTAATGCAGCGTTGTTGAATTGTAATGCTTGGAGCCCTACGCATATAAACGCGTCAAAGTTCTACGTTCGAATGATTGAGCTCTGATAGAGTAAACACAAACGCATGTGTAACCGAGCTCATCATTGGCGTCAGTCAAAAAGCAGACGTGTGGGGGGGGGGGACACAAGACAGCAAGTGTAAGGGACCACGTATTGACGCTCGACCGTCTCCGTCATTCAACTACTATTGACGCCTGGAAGTTTCGAAGTAGCAACGTCGCATGTGCACTGTCGTTGACGTCACAGATGCCAGTCTGGCGAGTGTTTAGCCATGTGTTTTACATGCCGCGACCGTCAGTTTTATCGTTCGACCGTCTCGCGTGTGAACGATCGAGAGTGCCGAGTTACAACATTCCGCAAGGGTTTTGTTAGCCTCTCGAGGGTAGTCAGGTAGGCTAACAAACCCTTGCAGGCATTGTTATTGCATGAGAGACAAGCTGGAGACAGGAAATGAATGAAAGTTGGAATTTACAAGTTTATTTACCGTCATTTAACTTATTTATCTGTATGAAAATGCATAAACAAAAATTAAGATTTTCTTGATTTTTGTTGTATATTTTCATCAAAAACTTCGCTATTGATCAAAATCGCGCATATTTCGCGAAATGTTAATATTTCGCTCTATAAGACGTTTATCGCTTCAATTCGCGGAAATAAAGATGCCTCTAAATACTTTTAAACATCATGAAACATAAAGAAAACGTCAAAAATAGGTTAAAAACATGATTTCATTTTTTATCGCGCATATTGCTATTGCGAAAATCTCATGCCTCTACCTATATCGTATTTACACGCATATAAGCTGCACCAACTTATAAGACGCACACCACTTTTCAGGTTCTATTTTTGGAAACCTTATAATCAACTTGAAAGACGCAGTATCGTATTCCACACTGACACTGACGGCCGGCAGTCCTGAATAGCAATCAGTGACCTTGCCCAATAAACAGCAGCCATGTGGCTCACAGAGATAGGCAAGGTTGTACCAAACGCGCAACAGACGTTCATCAAATCTGACGACGATTGCGGGTTGCCTCATGTTTCAACATTAGACGACCGGCAGTGTTTCACAAAAACTGTTTTTGTGATGTAAAACATCAGAGAAAAACAATTTGCAGCGAGTGCACATAGTTCTGCGCAGCACTGTAGTTGTAGCACAAACTAAAAACATATACCCAGCCAAAAATATATCGCTAAATGTGATGTTTTTTCTCACAGGCTACCTTTATAAGATGCATGTGACTTTTTGATGACTTGAAAGTGGAATAAAGTGCGTCTTATATGTGTGTCAACACGGTACTCGAATGTGTTTATTTCAAGACAGGTGGGCCAGTTGCTAGCATGCTGAACTGTTATTCAGGAGACGGGGGGCGATACCCACCATTCTGACTGAGGTTGTTCGTGGCTTACCTGTCAGTGAAGTTGATACTGTGATGGGTAATTAATATCAAGGACGACTGCTTTGATCCTACTGTCTGAGATACCCAGGCTATTAGGATCCAGTGAAACTTCTATCCATCTCTTTCCTGCTTCCGTCATTAATTGTGTCCCACCGCACTCCCATTTAAACAATGTTGAATTTTTCCAGATTGATAGTTTTATTTTTCTGGTCCCTTGAGAAACGATAGATGGAGGCTCCACTGTAACCTGTTCTCACCCACATTCACCAACACCACTATACCTTGGCAATCATTACAGTACAGTGAAACCTCTATGCATCGTTCCTGGATCCATCGTTTTCCTGCTTGTATCATTCATTCTTCCCATCCCACTCTAATATGATCAATGTTAAATTTGCCTGAAAGAATGCTTTTCCTTGATGGATGGTTTTATTTTCCTGGTCCCTTAAAAAACGATGGATAGAGGTTTCACTGTTTTTAACATGGGGAGCAAATGAGATCAGAAAATAAAACTTATTCATAAATAGCACAATGAAACCTCTATCCATTGTTTTTCAAGGGACCAATAAAATGAAACCATCCGTCCATGAAAACCAAGCATCCAGAAAAATTTAGCATTAATTATATGGGAATGGGGTTAGAAAAAATGAATGAGACATCCAGGAAAACGATAGATCCGGGAACGATGCGTAGAGTTTTCACTGTATAGTGAATGTCAACAAGAAACTCATTACTGTGTATGAACGTCGGTTCAATGGTTGTGGATAACATGGTGCTCTGATTGTGTGCCCGCTCAGCTGTGCCCCAAGCTGGGTCTGTGCCCGAGCCTGACCATCGTGGACATCGACCGGCCAGCCGTCCACGACAAGGCCACGTGCCCGCTGTGCCTGTTTGCCGTGCAAGAGCTGGTCACCAGGCTGCAGGACAACAAGACCGAGGTGAGGACCAAGCTACGATATTGTCTGCTCATAGAAACCAGTGGCTAGCACGTACATCGGGGTTCAACCCCCGTCATGGTCGACCAGTCCTCAAACATGTTACTTGTTGTTTTACGCATGTTGTCCTTCAGGTTCATACCAGGATGGTTTCTTATAGGGATGTCGGCGAAAAGGAATATTCCTACACGGGTACCCGCCTTCATTACACGACTCCTACCCGGGTTTTCCCCACACACAAAAAAAAATCCTATTGGCCCAAAATCACCTATTGTCTCACCAATTTGGAGTGAGTGTTGCTACCTCATCGATCAGCGAGTAGGCAAACATGTCAAACGGAATTGATGAAATCACCAGCAGATAGACAATAAGTAGTCAACATAAATGTGTTGAATTTTGCGAAAACGGATGTGGAAAGGTTATTTATGTGACATATATTCATGAAAAGACGCGTCATTTTCCCTAATCCAATCATCACTCTTTAGAGCAGCAGGACCTCTAACCGCAAGGTTTGGAAGCACGCTGACAAGAATAATGCAATCGCACTGGCACATTTGCCCTACCAGTAACAGCTGACAATGTGTGAAAGGGGGGAGAGGGGAAGCAAGACGTTTGCATGAGAGCATTTCTTTTATGGCGACGGAAGGTCGAAAAGTAATTTCTTAATGAAAGTATTTTAAAAAGGTAATGATGATTGCTTTCATTGTTTGAAGTCAAATGTCATTTCAATAATATTCCTTTTCTTATGCAACGACAGGGAAACAAACAAATGTTGAAAGCAAATTCAAAATAATGCCACACTTCCACTCAAATGTCGTCTCAGACATGTCTAGTAGCGCGCACTTAGTCTGTGTGTCTTACAGAGCACATTTGTCGCCGTCATCCCTAGTTTCTTAACAACAAGCCACGACCGACTCCTTCCCATTATCCATAAACACATAAAATAGCCTTCCATATCATCTTTCTATCATCCCATTCATCGTTCACTGACGCCAATAGATCTTGGTCATCAATACAGTGCATTTTTGAACCCAATATAATATCATTAAATTGAATGATTTGGGGTTAGGTTCACCATTTGACTGGATCAGGAAAACCACAATTTAGGGTCTGGGTGCATGAACCAGCTAACTCCAATAAAGTGCCTTTCAGTTACGAAGGTTTGAAGTTTGGTGATACACATTTTAGAATGTATTGATGTGTTTTTGTTTGATTTGCATGGATTTGTATTGTATTAATGAGTGAATAATGAATGCAGGTTATTCTCTACTCAAACTTAGCATTCTTTCATTATTTGCGCCCTTCTTGGCAGTAAATGAAAATATGCACCACGACTCTGATTGCCGAGACCAAGCATGGAATGCATACTGAAACAAAATACTGCTGCACAGTGGAGCACTCTGTACAGGTGACGTAGTCAACACAAGAAGGGATTCGTGGCTGTCACCGGGACTTTGAACCAGTCAAGTCGAGTCGGCCGGTTCATTCACCCGACCCCTCAATTATAGATTTCAGTAGGCTAATTGTTGGTTGTACCGTTTTAATCTGAGGAATAGCGTTGAACTCGGGATTAATGAAATGAACTGTTGTTCATGAGTGTTATGAGAACATTATTTTGTAAATACAGGCCCAGCCTATGTGTTGCCTACTATTATGACAGGTTATGTAAGACATGGTGGATAACGATCAAACGGTGAAAGGTAGGAAAAGGTTGAAACCCTGAAATTACTGTATCATTGTGTATTCAATACAAATCATACCCCAGCTTCTTTTCATCACCACTTATCTACGCACGGTCAATAGTTCTTCAAACGTGGACCGTGAATAGTAGCATATTTTCAACATGGGAGGGATAAGAACTGAGGACACCATCTCCAACGGGCAAACCAACGCAACCCTCAATGCATCTTGCTCAAAACCCCTTAACCTAAAAACCTTGAACAATAAAAAAGTGGGTTACATATATAAATACGGCATATTTCCCCATTATTTTCAGTAGGTAGGCCTGGTTGGATAACTCATTTTCATCTGTCACATATTTTCTAATTAGGAGATTCGAAAGAAGTTTGAAATTTGCAAGCTTTTGAAGCTTGTGAAGCTTTTAGGTTAAGGGGTTTTGAGCAAGATGCATTGAGGGTTGCGTTGGTTTGCCCGTTGGAGATGGTGTCCTCAGTTCTTATCCCTCCTATGTTGAAAATATGCTACTATTCACGGTCCACGTTTGAAGAACTATTGACCGTGCGTAGATAAGTGGTGATAAAAAGAAGCTGGGGTATGATTGAAGAAAACAAGTTTGCACACCCCTAGAAATATGCGTGCTGTAGCAGCTAATGGCCTGCTTGCTGTGTGTTAGGCTAGCATCAAGCATGCGCTGGACAACCTGTGCAGCCACCTGCCAAAGAGCCTGATTGGCGAGTGCCAGGACTTTGTCAAGTCGTACGAGGAACAGCTGATTGACATGCTGATTGCAGACTTCACGCCGCAGGAGGTCTGCGTCTACCTGCGCCTGTGTGACGACCAGACCTTGACGACCCCCATGCCTGACATACGTGAGTATTTCTGTGGATATTTGAGATGAATTATATAATCATTTGCGTACTAGTAGGAGAACTCCCACCCCATTTTGTACACAATGTGGAGGGATTACGGGGAAGTACAGTACACTTCTTTTGAAAGATGGATTTTTTTGAGAGACAGTTGTTCAGAGATACAGTTTTTTCCAGTTTTTTCCAGAGACAGTATACGTTAAGAGTCAGTATGGTTGGTAAGGCAGTTGTTTGAGAGGCAGTTGACGCTATACCCTCCGTGGCTACGATGTGTATGACCAGCAGCTTACCTCTAATACATGGCTTTCCAACTAGATATGTCATAGGGCCATTTTTTCACGTGAGAGAAGTTGAGGGGGCCACAAGTTTGATTGTTCAATGATGTTATTGATTTCTCACTTGTTTTCAATGTGGTACGTACACCAGTTTGCAAAGAACGTATATTTTTCATACACACATATTCAAGCTTTTTACCACTCAACATTTTTTCTAAATCAAAATTTAATTATCTTTGATGCACTTCTCCTATTTGTGTTTTCATTCACTTCTATATAACTGATGTGGCACGAGCAGGGAAGCTCATAACGGTCTCAAATAGGTGCGCTTGTTGTCACAAGCCAAACAGTAGTACACAATACGAATATTTTGTCGGGAATCATCAACTATAATGCCAGATCAAACGCTGTGCCTACCGTTTGAATAGTGACAACAGTTCAATCCTTGTCAAATATGTTCTCAATTTCACTACACAGAATGCTATTATAAATTGCAGTGACCCTACGTTGGTTCATGAGATCATACTGCGGGCCATTTGAAGAGGTCCCGTGGGACGGAATTGGTCCGTGGGCCGCCAGTTGGGAAGCCCTGCTCTAATACTTGTTCTGTGTGCAGTGACTAACGAGATCCCGGCGATGCGTTCCGCGGCCAAGGTTGGCGACTCAACCGAGTGCGTCATCTGCGAGTTCGTCCTGTCCAAGATCGACAACATGCTCAAGAACCAGTCCACCGAGGTCAGTGCGAGAGAGAGAGAGAGAGAGAGAGAGAGAGAGAGAGAGAGAGAGAGAGAGAGAGAGAGAGAGACAGAGACAGAGACAGAGACAGAGACAGAGAGACAGAGGGAGTGAGAGAGTGAGAGAGAGAGAGAGAGAGAGAGAGAGAGAGAGAGAGAGAGAGAGAGAGAGTTAGAGTGAGAGAGAACGGAATTGACAAACGGCCAATGTGAATTGAGCAATGTAGCTGGAAAAGATGTGAAGGCGTTTTGAAAAGATTATGAAAATCTCACTGCACAGTTTCTGTTCTGTAATTAGCCATCCATGGGTACCTCGTTTGGAGGAGCCATTTTTCGAGATTGAATTTCAATCGACGTTTATTATTCACGATTGAATTGTGAGGGGAGGCCTCAACCACTTGACAGCGAGATTACGAGGTCACTACTCTCACTCTTCCATTTATCCAGTTCATTTCCCGTTCATTTCAGTTCATTTCAGTTCATTTCCAGTTATGTCCCACATATACTTGTATTTAGATAGCCTTCTATAGAATGTATAGCAAAAACAAATGGTTTCATTGTATTGATATATTGCTGTACGGACGGTGCTTGATATTTGAAACCATAAATTTGACAATATCACTGTTACTTGACATTCAGGTAGCATAAGATATGCGTCTTTGTAAGCGTCCTCTTACTAACCATCACTCCATAGAGTCATAATCATTCGTACCCCCGTATAACCTAGATGTTGGTGGGGTCGTTCATCTGAATCATCATTGTTCATATTAATTAATTAAAATTAAAATTAAAAATTAATAATAAATAATTATTTTCATAAATAAAAATTAATGATGTTAATGTACATTATTGCCACAGATGACAGCCGATTGTATCATCTGAATCTTGATACATCAGCGCACTCTATTGGCTTGAAAATAATGACATTGATTTCTCATTTCATCTCTTGGATGTGAGTGCAAGTCCCATGTGAATATATAACGCATGCCGTCGAGATCTATCGTACTGCAACGTGCTGGCGTGGTTGCTTCCAGGCGGAGATCAAGGAAGTGGTGCACAGCGTGTGCAACAAGCTGCCCAAGACGGTGGGCAAGGAGTGCAATGACTTTGTGACGCAGTACGCCGACCTCGTCATCACGCTGCTGGCCCAGACGCTCGACCCCAAGGAGATCTGCTCGGAGATCAAACTGTGCACGCCGGCCGCGGCTCTCTACAAGAAGAAACAGTTCACCAGTGAGTACCAGTGGGCATGTGGACATGTCTGAAATGCTTAGTAAACCAAATATAGACAGGTTGCACAGTATATTTAGATCAAATATACATAAGCTGGCCTTCTATGAACGTGATTTGCGTTTAGCTTTCGCAAGGTGGTGGAGTTGAGGCGAGCTCAACAATCAGAAATCGCGTAACTCTCGTCACTGATTGGTCGTTTTATCATCATGGCGGCTTAAAAAAACGCTTAGCAAATACCGCGTTCATGAAAAGCCAGTTTTAGGTGGTCATGCTTGCAGCAAAAAGACAGTCAAACCTCTGTCCGTTGTCTTTCCAAGGGACTAGGAAAATGAACCATCCATGCAGGAAAATGTAATATTGATTCTCTGGGAGTGGGGTGAGTGATACAAGCAGGAAAACGATGAGTCTGGGAACCAGGGCCTAATTTGTGAAAAAGGGACTGAAACGCACCTCAAAGTGAACCATCCCTTCTTCCCCCCCACCCCCCCCCCCCCCCCTTCCCCGTCAACATAACTTTGAAAAAGAAATCTCATCGGAAAAATACAATGAATCGAAAAATATTTTCGTCTTCGAACTGTATTCAAGAGAATATATTCGAAATTATTCTCATCTTTGATAGATTGCAATCCAACTTCCGTCCCATGCTGTCGATTACCGTGAGCTATCCCATACTATTTTTCATAGAAATGAGAAAAAACACAGAATTAGAAAATATTTATTCGTTTGTAAAAATTATATTGCATGCTGAAAGTATTGATTAATGAATGAAAATCTTTCTCGTAATTTATTTTTCATCATTATGAATCTAGAACGTGCGTTCCGGTTTCTAAAAAGGAACCGGTACGCTGTTCCGGTACAAATTAACCACTGCTGGGAACGATGCATAGAGGTTTCACTGTTTGACGGCGCTTGTCAAGTCACTCCCCATGTCCGTGCATTGAGATACATGTAGTTACTCTTGGCACCTGGCAGGAGATTGTGCAGCCTCTCTACGTGATTGCTGATAGCAACGTGATACGAAGCATAGACACCGCGGCCACACATGCGCTATCGTCAGATCACAGACTAGGTCTTTGGATAGCTCAAACTTTGTTCACAGTTGCTCTATTGCGTATGTATAGAAGTGATGCTACTGGGTTCTCTCCATAACACTAAAGCTGTGATGCACAACCTTCATTGTTATAGGGCTAATTTATCCATTTTCCCATTATTTGCTGCCAAAAGTATCTTGGAAAATTATGTACATTTTTTCCCTTTAAGGTGGATGAATTAATTTGTAATTTGAATCAAAAAGGTACATACAGTGAAACCTCTATGCATCGTTCCCGTATCCATCGTTTTCCTGGATGTATCATTAATTTTTTCTAGCTCCACTTCCATACAATCAATGTTGAATTTTCCTGGATGGATGGTTTTATTTTCCTAGTCCCTTGAAAAACGATGGATAGAGGTTTCACTGTAGTACATTGTTACCCTCCACGTTGCATTATTCACTAAATGTATTGAAATTCATTTGAAATCGTGGTTTACGTGAGATTACAACATTTTGATCTGTCAATTTCAAGAACTATTTGCAAAAAAAAAAGTTTTCAACAAGAAATTCCAAGTCCAATAGATTTAATGAACTAATGAATTGATAACTTACAAGTAGGCCTAATTGAAGAAAAGTGGAAATATTGAGTTTTTATTTGGGCGGTGGGCGACAATCAATGGCAAGGCGGGCCGCGGGTTGTGAGTCACTGCAACAGCCAGACGTTACCTTGAATACCTGAAGAGTGTCTTATTCTAACCTCACTTCTACACAGTATGAAGAAGTGTGAGACTTACAGTTCTTGTTTTCAATCAAAAACTTATTTCAGGGCTTGTCTTTATATAGGCCTATATATAGTTCTGAATCTGTTATCTCCATTCACCGTTGTAGTTCGGAGCCCAATGTTGTTAATTATTAAAATGCTTACAAATTTGTCTCTATCAAGATAGGGGAATATATTTTATAAGTAGTCCCTAGGCCCTAACCTGCGTGACGTCATATCGTGAAGTGCTTGTACAAGCGTACAAAGAAACACCTTTGTGACGGTTCTACAGTTGCACTAGCTCCTAGGCGTAAGCAACGTGTGTAATTGTCGTTTGGTCGTTCAGAGTCGGTTGAGGAGTGCATGGTGTGCGAGGCGACCTTGGGCGCGCTGGAAGGACTACTCGATGACCCGACCGTCGAGAAGGAAGTAGGAGATAAACTGGCCAAGGCGTGCAATGCTCTGCCGCCCGCAAAGCAGCAACAGGTAAGACCTGTTGGTTGCCAGGAGCAACCACTCGTAATAATGGTCACATGATGAAGTATTTTGGTGGATAAAAATATACATGAATTGAAATTTCTTATGAGCCTACTTGAGAAAATCACAATATCAGTAGACTTACTGTAATGCCAGTTCATTAGAAAATATCAGATAGCCTAGAGTGCAGCTTTCATATCATGAACTTGGAGTGTGTGTAAAATCCCTCTCTATTTTGTTTCCATTTGTATGGTTCCAGTTTTTCTCCATCTATTTCATGTTTCTCTGATATTTGAGGGATTTTCTTGAATTCATTATATTTTTGTATTTTAAAGATTATTTCTTCCTTCCAGTTAGAAAAAAATCATTTTTGGAAAAACTAAAATATTTTAGCAACCATATTTTCCTTTCTATCTTTAGGGATTCTTCTTTTGTTTTTGGGAAGCATAGAACTACACCTTGCTTTGTTCATTGTGTCTGTTTTGAGTGATGAATAACAGGCCTATATATTTGAGCAACCAAACAAACAAATGAACAAACGTTGGAAGCACATTTAAAGTAATGCCACACCAGCCAGTTATCTGGACAGCATCACCTAGTTGCTATGAGCATTGTGTGCATGCTTATTTGTGTCGTATAAGGCACTTTTGTCAACTGAGGCTGTCAAAGAGGCATGATAAGCTGTAGTGACGGGGGGGGGGGGGGGGGGGGGGTTCGGAGAGACAAGTGTGCGTGAGTCGCACGCGCTTGCATATACAGACAGATGAAAAACATTACACAGGAAAATAAAGACCAGAAACAACATTGACTACCCGGCTGGTAACGGCTTGAACCTGGGTTTCACTTGAAATGATATTGTTACAGTGGATTTATTGTAAGTTTACGTGATGTTTATATATATCTGTGTGTACGACGACAACTGTATGTATTCATGTATCCTTCCGTATATTGTTGCATTTTCCGTATGTTCAATTTTGTTTCTGAAATTTATTCAAATTTAGTTTAAAACTGGTTGAATGTGAGAACGGCTCTGCCAAATTTTGCCAGCAATAAAGATCCTTCAATAATAATAAATAATAATAAATTGTACCCGCCCGGGTAGCTGGCGCCATGTACGTGCAGCCCAGTAATGCCTGTCTGTTTGCCCGTCAGTGTCGCGACATGATCAAGGTGTACGGCCCCAGCATCGTGAACCTGGTGTCGCATCTGTTTGGCGGCCGCATGGTCTGCGAGAAGATCGGTCTGTGCAGCAACTACGTGGCCAAGGTCCAGCTGCTGGGAGGCAAGAAGTGCACCTGGGGCCCGGGATACTGGTGCCAGTCCGAGAGTCACGCCAACTCCTGCGGGGTGAGTCATGCACCTCACCCTTACAGATCCTTGGACCATACTCTACTTGGATTTCCTCATTCACAGCATATAGGCCCTATATATATTTTTGTATTTAATAACATCAGAAACTCTACACAAAGCCATTGTTTCTTTTTAATGAATCACAGGAAGTATATTAGAAAAATACTAAAATGTACAAATATATTATACATTTATATTAATATATTAGCAACCAGTCTTCAACCACGAGGAATGTGAGACTACAGTAAAACCTCCATCCATTGTTTTTCAAGGACCAGGAAAATGTAACATTGATCATATTAGAGTGGGGTTGTAAAAGATGAATGATACAAGCAGGGAAATGATGATCTGGCAACGATGCATAGAGGTTTCACTGTACTCAACTTTACTTGTACGTACATAGGCTTATTTTATTTCATCAGTAAGGCCATGTCCCAAAGAATGTATAGTGAATGAATCCTTGAACATTTGTCAATTCATCCAGTAGCTAACCTTAGAGCGCTACATCGTAAGACTTTCTTGAACTATACCTGTAGGGCAACGCGATCCATAAGAAGTGTAGTATGACTGTATTACTGCTTCCCAAAATATAGAAGAATCGAATCATTCGAGTAGCTGTAAAAGCAAAGAGTTTGCAGAAATTACACTTACGTACTTCTCGAGAAATTTGTGGCTATTGAATGTGTCTTGTAATAATTACTCGTCATGCCAGTCTAAAAGACCATGGCATTATTTTTCATCATCATAGTTACTAGCTTGTTTAGTGAACATCAAATCAAAGTAGGCTTACTAGTCTGTTGGAGCTTGGTAGGCCTAGTCTAGAGTGTACCAGTAAAAAATAATCTTGACCGATGGTTTTCCACTACAGGATAATGATGGATCAATCCACATACGTAATGAATAACAATTTAAATACAATATTGGATGAAACTTCCAATGTACAACAATCAATACGAAATAGCACCTATTGTGTGCAAGACAATGAGAATAGTTCAGCCCATATTCTAAAAATGAACATGTATATAGGCCTAAAATAAAAATAAGTAGCTGTTTAAAAATATCTCTTCATTAGGCATAACTAAGGACCATGGTTAGAGACGTGTACAAATACCAGTAGCAATTGCTATATAGGCGACAAAATCTAAAAGTGCTTTGAATCATATATTTTTCTCACATTTCTTCATGTTTTTATACATTTGATGTTGTTTGATCATGTTTTCGAAATGGCCACAAAGCTCTACAAACAACTGAATCTGCTATGTTTCAACGTATTGGCGATAGAGACGCTATATATTAGAAATAAAAGCATTATAGATGCTATTTTCTGCTGAATATATCAATTGGGAAGTAAACAGGTGGAATCAGTTGAGGAATTTTGAAAACCAAAGTGCATCTGTGAATGCAGGGAGTATTGTATTGTTATTATTCACTGCAATTGCGCATGTTTGCGCGGTGGCAGCTGTTTTTGATTGTCGAGCCTCTTTTTAAACTTGTCCAGGCTCTTTGCTCCTCTTGCCTCCGTACACAGATCGTTCCACTCCCTTAATGTTCTTTGGGTGAAACCACTCCTTCCCAATTCTCTGTTGACCCTCTCCACAGCAAGCTGTTCCTCTCCTCTGAACTCTCATCCCTCTCCTGTACCTCACTTCTTCCCACCCCATGAAGCCATTCCTTGCCCTATAAAAGTTCAAGAGTCCATCCTTTTTCCTCCTTTCCTCCAAATTTTCCCACCCTAATTCTTCCACCATCTCACTGGGTCTTTCTCTCAATTTTTCATCTCTCCCCTGTTAATTTCTTTCTATTCTAAATCCTCTCACTCTTCCTAGAACCCTTCTTGCAGGCACCCTCTGCACACCCTCTACTTCTTTAATCAGGTTGCCAGCGTACTCCATCATCATTGGACGTATCAAGCTCTTGTATGCTTTCTCCTTGATATCAATCCCTGTCCCCTTCAATTGTCTCATTACAAAATTCAGTGATTTTATTCCCCTTTTTGACAATTTTGTAATCTGTTCCCCCCACCCCAAATTTGAATATAGGTAAATTCCAAGATATTTATAGGTATCCACCTCCTCTAAAATATTATCCCCTAGATTATAATTTGCATTTATGCCCTCCCTTCGATTTTTCATGGAAAAGTAGACCACCTTACATTTATTTATGTTTAGTCCCATTAGGGGCTAGATTCATTTTAACCCATTTGTTTATTGAATTTAGGTCCAGTTGTAATGCAGCTTCATCTTCCTTGTTTTGTATCATTCTGTATATGGCACAGTCATCAGCAAATAGGCAAATTTTTTATTGAATGCCTTGCGCCAGGTTGTCTATGAATATATCAAAAAGAAGTGGCCCAATCACACTACCTTGCGGTACCCCAGATGTTACTTGGATGTAATCTGAATAATCATTTCCAACCTTTACTTTCTGTGTCCTTTTGCTTAGGAAGTTTTCAACCCATTTTGAAATGATTTCATCATTAGTTATTAGTTTGAGTTTATGTATTCATAGTTTGTGCGGGACTTTGTCGAACGCTTTTTCGAAATCCGAGAAAATTGCATCTACACTCCCCCCCTTGTCCAGAATGTCTGACAACTCTTGCACAAACCCTTGTGATTGGGTGGTGCAATCTAGTAACCCTTTCTAAAGCCATGTTGTCCCTTGAATAAACCCCCTTTTTCTCAATGATACTTTTGATTTCAATGTCTATTATTCTTTCTAGGATTTTGCAAACTGCTGATGTTGAACTTACTGGCCTGTAGTTGGATATTTTTGCCCTTTCACCCCCCTTATGAATTGGTATGACAGTTGCTTTTTTCCATTCTACTGGAACAACCCCCGTATCAACTGAATTTCGAAAAAGAATTGTTAGATAAGATGACATTTCCTCTCTTGCAATTTTCAAGAAGTTATTTGAAATCCCATCCATGCCAGGTGCTTTGTTATTTTTTTTTGAATGATGTGTTGGATGACCCTGTTTGAGATGTGAATTTTTCCTTTGCAAACCATGCCTTCGATAATTTCTTTCTCTATTTCTTCCCCCTTATCATTCACTCCATCTCTTTGAAACACTCTTCCATAGTAATTATTCAAGACCTCCGCCGTTTCCAAATTAACACTATATTGTCTATCATTTTCATCAACCAATGTTGGTATGTCATCCCCACCATTTTTTTGTGTGCTGATGTAGTGGTACATTCTTCCCCAGCTTTTACTTTCATCTTTTCCATCAAACATTTCTCCTAAAAATTTTCTCATGACTTTCTTTTTTTTCTCATCTAGTTCCCCTTGTAGTTTCTTGATTTTATTTTTTTCGATGATTATTCCACTCTTTTTGTAATGCATATTTCTTTCCTTTCTTTTCAGTGACCTGATTGTTTTGTTATAGTAAATAGAGTCAGAATTTGTGTTGATGAATTTAGATGGTACATGTTTTTGAATACAGTCATAACAGATATTTTCAAAGGTCTCTCATTGCTGATTTACATCTCCTACTTCAGAAATTCATTTATTTACCCTATTTCTTATAAATTCTCTAATGTTGTTTGCATTTGCTTTCTTCTCTAATGTTGTTTGCATTTGCTTTCTTAATCATAAAACCGTCGGGATACTATGGTCGCTAATGCCATCATCCATCATGGTTTTCAGCCACCTTTCAGGAGGTCTAACAAGAATTACATCTACATAGTAGGTTTCCAATCCCAGCAGAGGTCAGTCTTGTACCTTCTTTAACTGCTTGTACAACCCCCTCATTCATAATGTCATACGCGAGTGGGTTTAACCTCGGGGTCGCTACACCATTTTACTAAAACTATCAATTTGAGTGTTCCACTTTTATGCCTATTGTACGTTATATATAATTATTTCACCATTCCCAAAGTGTTGTTGCGCTACCAAACGCAATGTTCCAAAATAATAGATGCACCAAAGTGCTACTTTTCACATTCTAAATGCTGTGAAAATAGAAATAGAAGCTATATTTACATGTTTCTAACCATGGTTCAGGGATACGTGGGCAATTTCTTCACTTCTCAAGGACATCATAACCTTGGAACTACATTTCAGATGTTCATCTAATTTTTAAAAAACTAGAAATCATCATCTCAATTTCACAAATCCTAATTAATTGATTAGTCCTTCAGGATCCGGCCCCTTTTCTGAGTTGTGACGTAGACATAACTCCACTCTGTTTGTGTTCAATCGGTATTGCGTACCGTCGTGACTCCTGGTCTCTCGAGGACAAAATTGATTATACTGTAATTTCTGAAATTGAGATGATGATTTCTAGTTTTCTCTAAAATCAGAGAAATAAATATTCTCATTATTGGATGAGCGAAGCAAAGACTCAAATTCACCATAGGCCTACCCGAAAAAAAAGTCCTTTTTTTTCTTCTTCTTTTTTGCGCTCCACAGGTCAGACAAAGGTTCAAAATTAGTTGAAACTTGGCACACACAAGTATCATTATCTAATTCGATACTGTATAGTTTTGAGGCGCAATCGGTTGAACCACTTCTGAGAAAACTCATTTCAAAGTTTTCAAAAATCCCGTAAGAATAACCCACAGAAAAAAATCAGAAAAATTATTTCATCCGAGAGAATTCAAATTCTCAGGAAATTTCAATCTGATAATGATACACATTGTACCGAACTTTCACTCAAATCGGATCAGCCGTTGCCCGTTTTGATGTAAACAAATATATAATGTAATTTTTGTGAATCATTCAAAGCTATTAAGATACCTATCAAATTCAAGCTACAGGTGTCACCACTTAACTGTAAACGATTGAAACAAAGCCTTCTTTATTATCATATAAATGTATAATGGAAAATAAGATCGCAGTGATGTAATGGTTTGGATCTCAAGGTGTATATATATATAATAACCAATCCAAAGATAAGTTGATGTGTTCCAGCTCATCCATCAACGCGGCAACACATAACGCGTTTGTCTAGTTAATAAGAATCTAGTTTCAGGATTGTGGTGTCCTTGAAACTTTTGCAAGTGCTCGGTGAGAACTTTCGGTCGGAAGTGTAGCGTTGCGTAGGCCCGGGTCGGTATTGTTCTCAACGCTGAAACGCCTTTCGACACTAATTCACGTTTGTTTCCTTTTTTCAGGCGATGAAACATTGTCAACAGAAGGTGTGGATGAGCGAGAAGCCAAAACAAAATTAGATGTAGGCTTAGCAGAGTCTCAAATGAACTCAAGAAATGATCATACTACAGTATATGAATATATTTTAATAACATTTTTTGCGTATTTTTTTTAGGGCAACGAATAAGTCAGTGAGAACAGCAGAGTTATATTAGATACCGTAGTCGTGACATAGTTATCTTTTTTTAATTTACATACTGTATCCCATTTGTTTAAGTACGATATTATTGTTACATTTTTGACAAAGTGAAGATATTATTAGTACTGCATCAATATGAGCCAGTTAATTTTATATTGAATTGTAAGCAATATTGTCATTGCGAGTTTCAAGTTCTTAGAATCATTTATAATCAACCAAGATAACAATACCGTATTAAAATCACAATACACCTTCTGGGTGACGACTGGAATGAAAATTTAATAAAGTTTATAAAATGTATGTTATTGTGGTTTAAATAGTTTTTTCTCTCCATTTGTCCTCTTAACTGGGTAGGTACGCTATCGATAAACTCTCTGAACTTTTTCCAAATACTTACCACTTCACTTTCGTAATCATTCTGGTGCCTCATTTCTGTACACAGTCAAGGTCGTAGGTGATCATTTTTCTAGACTTTTCTCTTTTTCACCTTTTGGTCATACAGTGAAACCTCTATTAGAGATGTGAGTCGATAATATTACCCTCTTTTTGGTAACATTGAAAAATTCGGTAATTTTGAAAAAAAAATCTGTCACTGGGCTGGCTGAAAATATGCATGTGTTCAAGTCCAAGGTCATTTTCAAAGCATAATTGAGGTAACATCTTCCAAAGCACTTTGACCTCTTTGACTGTCTTTCTTTGGATACAATCATGGTGAAACCTAAGTCTGTGTCAAGGAAATATTATATTCATAATTCCAAAAGTACGGTAATATTCAGAAGAACGACACGTATACATGCAAGTCGGAGAACACTCCCTTTCTGATTAGACATTAAAAAGGATTGTAATAACATTTTTCATCCATCTTTTATCTAATTATTGATAATGAACAACCTGTTTAATTTTATTGAGCCTCAGTCCTCAGCCGCTCAGATATTTCATATCGTAATAACTTTGCAAATCATCCTTGTTGAGTCGTTGACATATATATATCTACTAATTATATCAAATTCAAACAACAATATCTCAAAAGTTATTCTACCTTAGTCATTAACATATTATTGTTAATAATTATATGCATTCTTTTATTTTATTTTATTTATTAAATCCAAAGATTTGCACATTGCACAAATATAGGAAGTATAAAAACTAACTAGATATAAAAATAAGTAGATAGAAGAATGGATTGAAAAAGACAGAATGATATATATATATATATATATATATATATATATATATATATATATATATATATATATATATATATATATATATATATATATATATATATATATATATATATATATATATATATATATATATATATATATATATATATATATATATATATATATATATATATATATATATATATATATATATATATATATATATATATATATATATATATATATATATATATATATATATATATATATATATATATATATATATATATATATATATATATATATATATATATATATATATATATATATATATATATATATATATATATATATATATATATATATATATATATATATATATATATATATATATATATATATATATATATATATATATATATATATATATATATATATATATATATATATATATATATATATATATATATATATATATATATATATATATATATATAAATATATAAATATATATATATATATATATATATATATATATATATATATATATATATATATAAATATATAAATATATATATATATATATATATATATATATATATATATATATATATTATTTCTCAAGTTTTCGCGGACATATGTGATATTATTATGTTGATTACCTTCAGGATTCTTCCGCATCATGTTGAAAGATTGCAGTGTAGGCCGAACCCTCCACTTTGTCACAACTTCCCGACGTTTCGAATAGGTTACACTATCCATGTTCACGGTCTAAAACAACTGTCACGAACTAAATCGTACAGCTAACTGAATGTGTCTATCAAAGTGAGTTCTGCAAGCTGTCGGGATGACTCGTTGATTGGCTCTCGTGGTCATGTGACACCAGTGACCAATGAGAGTGTAGTAACCCCCTTCCGTTTTGGCGCCAAGAGATACATGGAGTGAAGTTAGCGCCGAAGTACGAAGTGGTGCTACGTTCTTGTTTCAAGCCTTCTCGATTTCGATCTCGTCATGGGTCCAAAGTTTGACTGAACAGGTTCGCTAGTAGTTGACCCATTTAATATATGGGTCATAACGGCTTCGGACGACGCGACATCGAACTTTTCAATACAGCGTGCATTATTTTGAATCATTCCAGGCCCAGTTGTCATAGGAACGCGGTTTTTCAAAATGGGTTTCCATGCTTCCGCTAACCTCTGGCCATCGTCTCTTTTGTTCAAATTATTAGGTCGCTTTTCGATTTCAATGGCCTCACGTATTATTCGTGTCAAAAGATGAGGCACCGTAGCGAGAGACTTGGCCTTATCAAAGTCGATCCAGTGCTGCTCTCCCCGCACGTGTTGAGCTATTGCCGACGTGCTCTGATCGTTTAGTACTGCGAGTCTGTGTTCACTGACTCTAGCTGAAATGCGCCTGTTCGTTTGCCCTATACACACCTTGTCACATGAACCACACGGGACCGCATACACTCCCCTTGATTCAAGTGGAATCACTTGCTTCACACTGTTTAGCAACGTGTTGATCTTCTTGTGTTCTCGGAACGACGTGTTAATGTTGTGTTTTCTTAGCAAGTGGCTTACCCAATCAGTGGTGCCTTTTACGTAAGGAAGATAGGCTGTAGCTCGAGGTTTCTCTATTTCTACATCTACGTTGTCAGTTATTTTAGGTTGGCGGTTAAAAGCCTTGGTTATGACGTAGTGTGAATAGCCATTTGAGTGTAGAGCCTTGCGCAAACCTATCATTTCTTCTTTCACATGTTCTTCATCCGCTAAACGTGTAGAACGTGTGGCAAGCGTGTTCACTACAGAGTTTAGCTGGGCTGGATGGTGATGAGACAATGCGTTAAGATAACGATTTGTATGTGTTGGTTTGCGGTACACTGTATGGCCTAGGCTTCCATTTGACCTCTTATTCACGCAAACATCAAGGAAGGGTGATTGTTCATTCTTCTCCAGCTCCATCGTGAATTTGATGTTATGGTGTATATTGTTGAGATGGACTAAGAAGTCTTCTAGTTTCTCTTTGCCGTGAGGCCATATAGCGAAGGTGTCATCCACATAGCGCAGCCATACCGTAGGCTTGTGCGTAGCGGTATTCAACGCTCGAGTTTCTAGGTCTGTCATGAATAGGTTGGCAATTACTGGTGATAATGGTGAACCCATGGGTGCGCCATCCACTTGCTTGTATCTCTGGTCATCATAGATAAAGAACGTATTGGAGAGGCAGTGCTCTGTGAGGTCTATTATGTGTCTAGGGGGATTGTAGGTCTCACGGATGATATTTAAAGTTTCGTCGACCGGCACCTGCGTAAACAGAGACACCACATCGAAACTAACCAATAAATGGTGTTGTTCTATCGTCACGTCTTTTAAAATATCTATGAAATGTTCAGCGTTCTTAACATAGGATTTAGCATCAGTGGCGTATGGTTGCAGTTGTTTGGCTAAAAACTTGGCTAGTGGCTGTGTCGGAGAATCGATAGAGCTAACAATAGACCTAAGTGGTACTCCTACTTTATGAATCTTCGGGAGTCCATACAACTTCGGGCATCGGGATGATTTCTCTCTTGGTATATGTATTTTTGAACTTGAGCATCTATAGGTGAAGCTATGATTTTTTGTCTTGTTGTTTTTTCCAAATATGTAATTGGATCAGAGTTATCAGGTCTGTACGCTGCGTCCGTTAGCAGAGCTGTCATTTTAGTGTTATAGTCAGATTTGTTCATAACAACAATGGCGTTACCCTTATCTGCAGGTAGGACAATTACGTCAGCATTTGAACGTAAAACTTTCAAAGCCTGTAGTTCATCATAATTAATGGTTTTCCTAGGAGGGCGAGCCTTACGTAAAATGACAGACGTGTCTTGACGAATAATTTCAGCCTCATCTGATGATATACCATTCAAAGCAACCTCCACCCCACATATAATATCCTCTACTGGAATCTGTGATGGAGTCACAGCAAAATTAAAACCTTTCTCTAGGGCAGATGTGGTTACCGCATCAAGTTGTAAGTTTGACAGGTTGTAAACAACTTTAGGTTTTTCCCTGGAGGTGGAAAGTGGTCTATGCGCATTCCTGGCCTTAGATTTGATAAGAGCGTTGAACTTACGTATGTGGTTCTCCGTAGAGAGCATTTTGTCGTCTTCTTCTCGTTGATGAGACTTCATGTCGATAGCCTGCCATAACACCGGGTGGATGATTGTACTGAGTTCATCATGCGCATCGTGGAGCATTATATTCACATTATTTAACTTGTGACGAGTATTGTAAATGGCGTCTTTGAGTAGGCGAAAACTAGCATCCCGAAGTATTCTGTTCGTAGCGTATGTTTTGGTATGAAAGTGAAGCGTCATACACGTAGGGATGACGTCACTGTCTCGGCACCGACGCAAAAAAGCAAGCTCGCAAAGCAGCTTGCCTCTCTTCGATCGAAGTTTCTCGAAAGTTCTAGTAGAGTGTTGTACTTCCTCTCCGTAGACGTGTATGATATTATTTCTCAAGTTTTCGCGGACATATGTGATATTATTATGTTGATTACCTTCAGGATTCTTCCGCTTCATGTTGAAAGATTGCAGTGTAGGCCGAACCATCCACTTTGTCACAACTTCCCGACGTTTCGAATAGGTTACACTATCCATGTTCACGGTCTAAAACAACTGTCACGAACTAAATCGTACAGCTAACTGAATGTGTCTATCAAAGTGAGTTCTGCAAGCTGTCGGGATGACTCGTTGATTGGCTCTCGTGGTCATGTGACACCAGTGACCAATGAGAGTGTAGTAACCCCCTTCCGTTTTGGCGCCAAGAGATACATGGAGTGAAGTTAGCGCCGAAGTACGAAGTGGCGCTACGTTCTTGTTTCAAGCCTTCTCGATTTCGATCTTGTCATGGGTCCAAAGTTTGACTGAACAGGTTCGCTAGTAGTTGACCCAGTTAATATATGGGTCATAACGGCTTCGGACGACGCGACATCGAACTTTTCAATACAGCGTGCATTATTTTGAATCATTCTAGGCCCAGTTGTCATGGGAACGCGGTTTTTCAAAATGGGTTTCCATGCTTCCGCTAACCTCTGGCCATCGTCTCTTTTGTTCAAATTATTAGGTCGCTTTTCGATTTCAATGGCCTCACGTATTATTCGTGTCAAAAGATGAGGCACCGTAGCGAGAGACTTGGCCTTATCAAAGTCGATCCAGTGCTGCTCTCCCCGCACGTGTTGAGCTAGTGCCGACGTGCTCTGATCGTTTAGTACTGCGAGTCTGTGTTCACTGACTCTAGCTGAAATGCGCCTGTTCGTTTGCCCTATATACACCTTGTCACATGAACCACACGGGACCGCGTTCCCATGACAACTGGGCCTAGAATGATTCAAAATAATGCACGCTGTATTGAAAAGTTTGATGTCGCGTCGTCCGAAGCCGTTATGACCCATATATTAACTGGGTCAACTACTAGCGAACCTGTTCAGTCAAACTTTGGACCCATGACGAGATCGAAATCGAGAAGGCTTGAAACAAGAACGTAGCGCCACTTCGTACTTCGGCGCTAACTTCACTTCATGTATCTCTTGGCGCCAAAACGGAAGGGGGTTACTACACTCTCATTGGTCACTGGTGTCACATGACCACGAGAGCCAATCAACGAGTCATCCCGACAGCTTGCAGAACTCACTTTGATAGACACATTCAGTTAGCTGTACGATTTAGTTTGTGACAGTTGTTTTAGACCGTGAACATGGATAGTGTAACCTATTCGAAACGTCGGGAAGTTGTGACAAAGTGGAGGGTTCGGCCTACACTGCAATCTTTCAACATGAAGCGGAAGAATCCTGAAGGTAATCAACATAATAATATATATATATATATATATATATATATATATATATATATATATATATATATATATATATATATATATATATATATTATATATATATATATATATATATATATATATATATATATATATACATAGATAGATAGATAGATAGATAGATAGATAGATAGATAGATAGATAGATAGATAGATAGATAGATAGATAGATAGATAGATAGATAGATAGATAGATAGATAGATAGATAGATAGATAGATAGATAGATAGATAGATAGATAGATAGATAGATAGATAGATAGATAGATAGATAGATAGATAGATAGATAGATAATATATACATACATACATACATACATACATACATACATACATACATACATACATACATACATACTCTATTGTGGTTGTGTGGTGGCTGTGTGTGGGGTTGGAGGGACAAGGTAGTAGAGAAAGAGGCAGGAAAGTGGGGGGAATTGGAAGCGCAGTTGAGAGCTTCTATTGCTGGTTTGGAGCGAAAGTTGAAGAAAGATAAAGAGATGAAGGGCGTAGAAGTAGGCCTAGCTGAAAGTGGTGTCAGGGCTGTGGGTGGGGAGGGGGAAGAAGGTAGGGGATGTGAAGGAGTTAAGGTAGGAGGTGTGGTTGCAAATGATGCAACTGTGAGGAATAGTCTTAGGGTTAGTGTTGAGCAAAAGGGTAAAGGAAGACATATTGATAGGGAGATAGCTGTATTAAGGACCCGTAGTGTTAGGAAGGATGAAGTTAGGGATAGGGAAATGAGGGACATAGGAGGAATTGAACCGAGGCCCAGTGATGGGATTATGGAGGGGGGAAAAGCTAAGGCTAGGGCAGGACCTAGGTCAGAGAAGGTCAAGGTGGGTAAGGAGGGGTTGAGAGGGGTGGTCTTGCTAGGAGACTCACTAGTTCGAGGGGTAGGAGTGCAGGTGGGAGGGAAGCTGGATGTTACAGTTTTACCGGGAATAGGTGTAGCCGGGATGAAGAAGGTGCTAGAGCAGGTTAGGGAGGAGGATGCTGCAGGGAAGGGGGTGATCATTCACGTAGGGACGAATGACATCAGTGGTAGGGAGGGGTGGGGAAAGGTGAAGTTAGTGCAGGAGATGGAGGGGTTAGTGAATGTAGCTATTGGGAGGTTTGGGGTAGGTAGGGTGGTTGTTAGTGGGATTTTGTATCGTAAGGATATGAAGAAGGGGGTGGTAGACGGAATGAATAGTTTTCTAGGGCGTATGTGTGAAAGAATGGGTGTGTGTTTTTTGGATGCCAATTGTTGGCTGCAAGGTGAAGGCCTATGTGGAGATGGGCTTCATCTGTCGGATGAGGGAAAGTGTGTGTTTGGTGAGTTGTTAGGGAGGGTGGGTGGTAGGCTGGTAGCACAGGCCTGACTAGTGAGGGATGAGGTAGGTAAGGGAAAAACGGCTGAAGTAGATGGGTGTAAAATGGGTGGGGGGCAAAAAATGTTGAAGGAATGTAACGGCCCAGAAATTAGTCTAATGGTAGTAAATTGTAGAAGCTTGGCAAATAAGGTGGATGAATTCAGGACGCTGTTAGAATTGTATCAGCCAGAAGTGGTGGTGGCAGTGGAGACATGGCTAGGAGAGGGGTTTACAGAAGGTGAATTAACTGTAGATGGTTACACTCTGCACAGGAGAGATAGGGATAGGCACGGAGGGGGTGTAATGGTAGCAGTTAAAAGAGGAATCCAAGGGACGTTGCTCTGGAAAGAAGAGGAGGTGGAGATGATGGGTATGAGGATAATGGTAGGCAGGCAGTCTCTTGAAGTAATCGCGGCATATAGGCCTCCGGGGGGGGATTTAGGATTGCTTCATCGTTTGGAGGATAGGCTTAGTGCTAGGGATAATGTAGAGAGCTTAATTATAGCGGGAGATTTAAACATGCCTAATGTACGGTGGGAGGTAGGAGGTACAGAACATGGGAGGGGAGTAGTGCAAAATATTGTTACGGGTATATTAAATGAAGGTTTTCATCAGGTTGTGGAGGAGGGAACTAGGAGTAAAAGGCTAGGGGGAACTAATATTCTAGACGTAGTGTTAGTAAGGCCAATAGAGTTGTGGGTGAGGACGGTGGTAGTTGAAGGCATCAGTGATCATCGAATACCCATAGTCAGTTTAGCATTAGCTCCGGTTCAGACTAAAAACGTTGGGAAGAAAGTTTGGGGTTACAAAAGGGTGCAGGCAAGGGAGGTTCGAAAAGCTTTTGAGGATAGGTTTGAGAAGTGGTGCGAGATAGACATGGATGATATTGAAGGGCTGTGGTTCAATTTTCAGAAAATATATGAAGAGGTTAGGGATAAGTTGGTTCCCTATAAGGTGCTACAGGCAAATGCAGATCCGGCTTACTATAATAGTACGGTTAGGAGGCTTCAGAGGAGGGGTAGAAAGATGAGTAGGAAGTGGAGGGCGTCAGGGGAGGGAAAGGAGGTGGTCCAGGAACTAAGGCGGGAATTAAACAGGGCTAAGAGGGAGGCAAAAGAAAGATTCATGGGGGGTATGTTCAATGAACGTGATGTGCAAGGTAGCTGGAATAGAATGTATAGGTTTGTTTCTAGTCAGAAAGGTAGTGGCAGGAAGTTGCCAACTTTAGTTGATCAGGTAGGGAATGAGTGGAAAACGGACATAGAGAAGGCAGCAGCTTTAAATAGATTCTATGGGGAAGTGTTCAATGCGAATGGAATTATGGGGGAGGAGGAAGCAATAGAGGGGGATGGGGAGGAGGTTCTGCTTACAGAGAGAGAAGTGTGGAATGTATTAAGGAAACTTAAAAGTGGGAAGTCGCCAGGCATAGATGGGGTGCAAAGCGATCTACTGAAATTAGCGGGTGGGGGAGTTGTAGGTTATTTGCTAAGGTTGTTTCAAGCTTCACTCACAGCAGGTAGAGTACCGCAAGTTTGGAAAAAAGCGGAGGTGGTTCCAATTTCAAAGGGAGGGCAAAGGGGTAGGGTAGACAACTACAGGGGAATTAGTTTAACATCGCATGTGTGTAAGATAATGGAAAGGGTGGTTATAAAGAGAGTAGTGGAGAAGGTAGATGAAAGAAGGAGTATTTCAGAAGTGCAGCATGGGTTTAGGAAGGGTTATTCATGTGAGACGCAGTTGTTAGGTTTTGCAGAAGAGTTGGCTGGGGTAGTTGATAGGGGGGGACGTGTTGATGCAGTGTTTTTAGATTTCGAGAAGGCTTTTGATAAGGTAGATCACAATATATTATTAGGGAAGTTAAAAATGTCCGTTGGGAATGCTGGGTTGGTTAATTGGATTGGAAACTTTCTTCAGGATAGAGTGCAAAGAGTTCGGGTGGGTTCAGAGGTTTCAAGTGAGACTAAGGTTACGTCAGGAGTTCCACAGGGTAGTGTGTTGGGTCCCTTATTGTTTGATTTATATATAGATGATCTGACTAGTGTTGTTGATTCGAAAATAAGGTTATTTGCAGATGATTGTGTGTTATATAGGGAAATCATTACAGAGGAGGATGTAGTAGCTCTTCAGGTGGATTTAGCGGCAATTAATCGTTGGGTTCAGTCAAACAAGATGGGGTTGAATACAGGAAAGTGCAAGTTAGTCACATTCGGTAAGAGAAACATAAGGACAGATGTAGTGTATGAGGTAGGAGGGAAGACGCTGGAGTTGGTGGAAAACTACAAGTATTTGGGGGTGGTATTTGATAGGCGTCTAGGGTGGGGGAGCCAGATTGAGAGAATAGTAAAAAAGAGTATAAATGCACTAAACTTTGTAATGAGGCAACTTAGGGGGGCAGGTATGGAGATTAAGGAAAAAGCATATTTCTCGTTAGTGCGTCCCATGGTAGAATATGCTAGTTCAGTTTGGGATCCTTATAGATTAGGTGAGATAAGGGATGTGGAAAGGGTTCAAAGGATAGGATTGCTGTGAGAAGGGTTACAGGTAGGGTTAAGAGGTGGAAATGGGATGAGAATGAAAGGGGGGAGAGGGTAAGAATGTTGGAGAGTCCAACTGAGATGATGAGAGACCTGGGGTGGCAGAAATTGGAAATACGGAGGAAGGAGGATCGTTTATGTAATTTCTTCAGGGTAATGGAGGGAGAGGGGGGGTGGGGGGAGTTGCATGAGTTGATAAAAAGAAATAAGTCAGGGTATGGAGGTAGGCGGGGTCATGATAGAGCGGTAGTCATAAAGGGGGCTACATTAGATGTCGGTAAATTCTCTTTCTTAAATAGGACAGGTAGGGACTGGAATGGGCTTAGTAGAAATGTTTTTGAAGGGGATGAAATCAGGTTAAAGTTATTCCGTCAGAGGGTTAAGGAGATGGTGGGATAGGGGTACTTAGGGAACTTGCCACCGCGCATTTATGTGCATTTGCAAGAGTTAAATAATAATAATAATAATATGAGGATTGACAATTTTTTGCGTCTACGAAGAAGGAAGGAAGCACTTTTAATTTTAGCTGCGGTTTTCTCAATATTTTGGGACCAGTTTGGGGTTTATATGAATTCCGAGAAATTTTGTCGATGAAGTACTGGGGATGATTTTTCCACCAACACGTATTAATTTGGACACAATGGGTGGGTTAGATTTATTGTGGAAGTTCATGATAATTGATTTAGTGGGTTGCAGTGCAAGTTTGTTATTTAAGCAATATGAGGATATTAGTGAAGTTTGACAGTTGGCAGTTTGAACGAGGGAAATGAGAGAGTTGATTCTTGTTGTGGTTAATAAATGATTCGTATCATCAGCAAATTGGAAGAGAAGTCCGACATGTAATAATTGTCGCATGATTGCGTGATTGTTATCTATTTTCCCTGCTTCCTGTCGTGTTATAGTAAGAACAAATGAATCGTAAATTACCGCCCTCGGTAATATTACCGATTTCAATGTGACTGGTAATTTTGCATCTCTAACCTCTATCCATCGTTTTTCGAGGGACCAGGAAAGTAAAACCATCCATGCAGGAAAACGATCCATCCAGGAAAATTTAACATCGATTATATGGGAGTGGGGCTAGAAAAAATGAATGATAGAAGTAGGAAAACAATAGATCCGGGAACGATGCATAGAGGTTTCACTGTATCGTTATTTCTTATTTCTTGATATATTTGAGAGGGAAGTGCTCAGATTTTATTTTATCATCAATAAAATCAATGAACTAATCAATAGGAATTCCACTCTCCCATATTTCCACGAATAGAAATTGAAGATACGACAGTTAGGTAAGTGATGACTTGCAACGGTTACAGCACACAGGATGAGGAAGCCGTCCATGTGGGGCTTCTCACCTGTGTCTTGGTTTGTTTTTCTCGCCCCACAGTGAACTTGTAACTAGGGTCTCATTCATGATTCACCGACTCCAGCAGGTCCGAGTCACTCATAATTGATCAAAGTGTGTCGTTGAACTCGATACAGAATGATGAATGAATAAATGGAACTTGGAGAAGAAAATCAATCACACACAACATTACGACATTCGTTTCATAGTCACGAGATGGGGTATTTTCCAAAATGAAAATACATTTTGAGATGCACATTTTTTCAAGATCACATTACAGTTATAGGGCTATTGCCATTGAGCCATTGGTCCTCACCTTGAGACCAAGATGCATTGAGGGCTGCGTTTGTTTGCGACCGGGAGATGGTGCCTTCACTTATCTTGAAAACACGTACCATAACGTGAGGACTTTTCTGGGTAATATGGTTCGCTGCTCTATATAGTGTTTTTTGTAGAAACGGCTGATAGGCTGGCAAACTTAATGACAGCGAGCCGGCCTTGAACGTAACGTTAGTTCCTTTTATCACCACTTATCTACGCACGGTCAATAGTACTTGGAACGAGGCCCGTGAATTGGAACATATTTTTAACACGGGAAGGACAGGAAGTGAGGACACCATCTCCAACGGACAAATGCAACCCTCAATGCATCTTGCTTGAGGCTAAGGTACGAGGTGGGATCTTTGATAGGGGCACCACAAGAGCAATCTTACCACTCCAATAAATACAATATAGTACTGTATTATGAAGACATTTGGAATTATTGACTAATCTCTTGATTACTGCAGTGATCCCTGTGGAGTTTTAACTCATTTTTCCCAGCTCCGCAGTATTTTGTATGCATCCTAAGCGAGCTTGAACTTTGATATTAAAATCAATCATAATTTCTTTTTTTGTGGAATCTCATTCTATCAACGCTGTGAAATAATTGACAATTTTCTCTTATGTCTCAATTTGATTGTTTTTTGTAACATTCATTACAACCCACAACTGTATACAGAAATATTTTGATTGAATTTAAGATTTTCTCTCAACCAGTAAGATAGTAATAAGAGTTCAAGTCTGCAGGGCTGCGATGTTTGGTTCCTGGGTCGGTTTGTTTTTGTTGTTGATGAGCAGCCAGTGAGCAAACCACAGCACGGGATCGACTGGCTTCACTTTACACACCTCGGCCAGACCGTCGACCATCTTGGCTTTCAAGTTCTCGCACACGTAGTCCCACATGGCATCGCCGGTCCACAGAGGCTCGAGGACCACTAAACAAACACACCAATCATTGTTCACAAACTAGACAATGTTTCGTTAGTTCAGGGAAAACAAGGAATATGTTACCTTTGCTCATTTCTTCAAAATATCATTGAAAATATAATCATACTTAATATCATACTTTCCAGAGACTTGTTAAAATATAAAACAATACAATGGGTACCGAGTTTAACCGGTGAGGGCGCAGCGAGCGGTATACATTACGCAAAGTCTGGTGGCAGTTTTATGCGTTTCTTAACGGCAACAACAAGGTTTACAAGATAGACGACCATACACTTTCTAACACATTAATTATCAAATATGGGTTCAAATCAATCACGGTGGGCTATGAAAGGAAGCCAGTCCTTCAAAAAAGGAGAAAAATAGTTTCTGGCGGGACATGTATTGATATTAAGTGAAATTCGGGATGGAGGCGAGAGCTTTATCACAGCCAAAGTTGTCCAGCAACATCATTTAGTTTGCCACCATACGATGTTTACATCGAAATAAATTCAATTATTTTGTCAGATTTTACGTATAATACAATCACACACAAATAGATCAAGTATGCACACAGTACAATAATGAGTAAACTAAGCCTAACCCCATCCATAATGCTCTGCTTTGGCTGATTACCGATCATAACTAGGCCCAGTCTATTCTGGTGGAAAAAACCTCTCAGATCCATTCAAATGTTGAGAGGTTTCCAATGCCTTTCAATACTTTTCAATGGCTTGAAGGATTCTCAATGGCTTCGAGAGGTTCAAACTTGAAACTTGTTAATGGCATTGAAGGAGTTTCAGATCATGTGAATGGCAATGGAAATTCAATGGATTTGAGAGGATGCTTTTTGAATGGAATCCAAAGCATAACAAAGCATTTCAGAGCATAGAACTCCAATGGAAATGAATGCATCTGAGAGGTGAATGGTTTCGAAGGGTTTTGAGAGGAAACGAGATCATAGGAATCTCAATGCATTTCAATGCTTTTCAGAGCTGAATGCCGTCCAATGCATTTGAGAGATATTGAGATCCAGAGATTTCCAATGGAAATGAATGCATCTGAGAGGTGAATGGTTTCGAAGGGTTTTGAGAGGAAACAAGATCATAGGAATCTCAATGCATTTCAATGCTTTTCAGAGCTGAATGC
The DNA here is from genome assembly GCA_964007535.1 of Brachyptera risi. Lineage (NCBI taxonomy): Eukaryota > Metazoa > Arthropoda > Insecta > Plecoptera > Taeniopterygidae > Brachyptera > Brachyptera risi. The sequence goes on from OZ023335.1 coordinate 10,401,027, forward strand.
CTTCCAATGCATTTGAGAGATATTGAGATCCAAAGATTTCCAATGGAAATGAATGCATCTGAGAGGTGAATGGTTTCGAAGGGTTTTGAGAGGAAACGAGATCATAGGAATCTCAATGCATTTCAATGCTTTTCAGAGCTGAATGCCTTCCAATGCATTTGAGAGATATTGAGATCCAAAGATTTCCAATGGAAATGAATGCATCTGAGAGGTGAATGGTTTCGAAGGGTTTTGAGAGGAAACGAGATCATAGGAATCTCAATGCATTTCAATGCTTTTCAGAGCTGAATGCCTTCCAATGCATTTGAGAGATATTGAGATCCAAATATTTCCACTGGAATCCTGAATGGATTTGAGAGGGTCTGAGAGTGTCATAAAGCGCTCATTTTCATTTTTACATGTTATATTAATTAGTGAATCAATTAGAAAATACTTTTCAATATTATTATTAAGAACCATTTCAATATAGCCTACGTGAATAGAATTTCTACATAGTTCTGTATTTAACTTATTATCTGTTTAAAGTAAACAATTAATCACTTTTATTAAGAATACTGTGCCTCATAGCAACAACATGTTATTGTATTTGGACATTTCCCTTGCTCTGTATAAACTGATTCACCCTTCATTTTATTGACAGTACTATTATTCATTTCATAAATCTATGACTATTTTGCATTTCAACAAAACTAGAATCATCGACCATTTTGAGACAGTACGATCTACATATTAATTCAGTTAACATCTCTTATTTTACAAAAGTACCAACTTCACATTATTACCAAGTACCATTTCTATTATCATTATTATTAAATGTGAATTAATAAACAACACTGAGATTATTCCGAACTACTGAATTTATACTACATTTCTGGTAAGCTTCAATAAACCTATTTTTACCAGTTTAATATTCCTTCCCTCTTCCTTGTTAATAATTAAACTCCCGGCCTAAGTTCCGGGCGTTCCCATTGTTTCCCTTCGAATTCCGACCGCTCTGAATATTTATGTCAGTAAAGACATTGGTGACAGCTACGCTATTATTGTGAACATTATCGTTATTTGAACTATCATTGATTTATATCTCACTTTGACAGTCGTCACAGAGATCTTCAATTTTTATCAATTTGAAACCATCAACTTCATCACATTGGTGACAAGCGGTGTCGATTTACTTATTTATTTGTTTCACTCATATTTCACGGTTCAAAGCAGTGTTTTCCACAAATAAATAAGTGCGGAAAAGTTTAAATATTAACAAGTGTTAAATTCATTTGAATACTTTAAAAGTTTGTCTCGATATCTAAATACGTAATCATGGCAACAACTGGTCCCGTCCACACCACCAGTACTACATGGAGATCCATATTCATCCTATGGTGCGTGTATCAACTCTCGCCTATAGTAGCAGCACCGAACTTGGACAAAAGGGATGACATCCTCATGACGAGCTCCGGATGGATTCTCATGAATGGGACGATGAAGATAACGAAGAAGAAGATGTCCCTTACTTTGGCTATCACATCGAAGATCCTGAAGAGGACGAGCAGGATTACGCAGAGGATGAGAATTTCGTAGATGGAGATGACCCAGCGCTTGATTTCTCTCAAGACTGTTACCTCATGGACTAACGCACAGCAGCACATCTTTATCTACTAGCATCACCGTCATCTCCAAACATCACTTCAACTACTCTATAGCTTCTACTATCCACAAGTTAATTGGACTTCTCACCCCGAGGAAGAGAAAATTAAAATAATGATACAACAAATGTCGCAAATTATAGCAACAATGGGACTAACTGGTAGTAAAACAGAGATTCGCGACTCTGTCAATACCTATCAGATGGTTTCACAAAGCTATCAAGAAGGAAACAAATGTGAACAAGTAACAAATAAAACTGTTGCGAGTCAAACGTTTGAGATAGGTATATTTCGACACGACGATAGAGAAGCAAAGCTAGCTTCCTCTACATGTCAAGAAGAAATGGATCTAACAAAGCCTGACCTTTGCATTAACGATAACATTCGTATATCATCTGTTTTGCCAAAAACATATCTACCCCTGGATGACAGACAACCCCATCCTACCTACTCGCATTGCGGTTTGCACAATACGGAAGACAATTGTTTCCCCAAGAAGTGAAATTAGTTTTGAAAACGGCGACAAACTCGGTCATCATCTCCAAATCATCTCCAACGTCTCATCATTAGGCCTACATAACATCTACCAGCTTCTCCAGAATCTCCATCAACGTCATCACTTCCAGCCATCACTTCAACTTCCAGTCTACTTCGCAGTTTCAGCTATTCACAAGTTAAGTTTTTACTTCTAAACATAATTTATAATGTTCCACCTGAACAGTTAATTAATGTTTCAATTATTTTCTCTTCTACTCTGAATAACTATACGTACATACGTCTTTATTATTATCATCAATTGTTTCTTTATACTACTATTACGATTATCATACAAAAAAATACCTATTAGGTATACATATTTGAATATACATACATAAATACTAATTCATTAAAATAATATACTTTAATCCTCTTATCAATATTGTTATTGTCGTGTATTCGATTTACACTACAAACTATCTTTTATCTCGCAGAATATAATGTCTCACATGTTAATCAATTGTCACTATTATTAATGACAGGATATCATAAATATATACTGTTCATCTCGTAACAGTTCTGGTATTCAATTTTTACGATTAATTATGATTAAGACATATCATATAAGATATTTTTGTATTTTTGTCTTGCATTTCAATGCACATATTAGCTATATTCTTATACTCATATCTTACATATATTTCCTCAAGAGACATAATTATCTTTGAATGTCCGATCTGTTCCTCTCAAATACAATTCTTATGTATCACTATTATCCATTTTGATTTCTTTCTTCATACCAATTATCTTACGTTTCTGAAGTGGCAATATTACCCACGTTTATACGAAGACTTCTGAAGTGGCAATATTACCCACGTTTATACGAAGACTTAATGTACCATTCTTTCATTATAAAAAGAAGAAGTCTCTTCATACCTTATCTCACGTTTCTGAAGTGGCAATATTACCCACGTTTATACGAAGACTTCTGAAGTGGCAATATTACCCACGTTTATACGAAGACTTCTGAAGTGGCAATATTACCCACGTTTATACGAAGACTTAATGTACCATTCTTTCATTATAAAAAGAAGAAGTCTCTTCATACCTTATCTCACGTTTCTAGACTGGCAATATTACCCATGTTTAGACGGATATTTTAGGACTATTATCTCTACCTTATTGGTTTCAATTTTATATTTTGTGTAACACATTGTAATAATATTTTATTACAAGTAATTTGAATACCATTATTAGTGATAATAGAAATAGGTGAAAGGTGAAAAGGTGAATAGAAATTCACCTACAAATAACTGATGAATCCTAATGCTTATAATCCTCACATTTATTTTATTATCCTTCTTTAGCAACTTTCAACTGCTATTTACGTATTTCCATTTTTATAGATTGTCAACTACTCAAAGATCTCAGAGGACATCACAATGCTTCGGCACTGGCCATGGAGGAAACAACGGGAGCAACACCCGGAGGACCTGGTATCATGATCACCCACCTGTACGACTCATCAATTTCCGTTGTATAATTCGTTCTCATCTCGAAGAAACGAAATTCCATATTATACAACAACTTCAAAGTCGACAATGCAGTAAGCGAAAGTGGTAACTCAACCCAGCCTCATTATATCCTCATGAACCAAGTGTTAAACTCGAAGTTATTGTTATGAACCTCTAATGTCTACGAGCAGTGAACAAATTATAAAATTTCAGTGAAATTTCAGTCAAGTTTGTTTTCAAGTGTATGACCTACAGCGCAAAAATGTGATAATGTGATCTGTATATTTATCTTCTTATGAATCATTGTCATTATTGAATTGCTACATTATCAACATAACATTGCTAATCGATGTACACTAATTAGAGTATAAGTTCCTATTCAGTGTGATAATGTTTATTCCATAATTACCAAATGATCGCTTTATTTATACAAATGTATATCTGCTGCGATAATTATTGATAAAAATCCGTTTGGATATATATCAATTTTTCGTAGGGGGGTATAATGTCATAAAGCGCTCATTTTCATTTTTACATGTTATATTAATTAGTGAATCAATTAGAAAATACTTTTCAATATTATTATTAAGAACCATTTCAATATAGCCTACGTGAATAGAATTTCTACATAGTTCTGTATTTAACTTATTATCTGTTTAAAGTAAACAATTAATCACTTTTATTAAGAATACTGTGCCTCATAGCAACAACATGTTATTGTATTTGGACATTTCCCTTGCTCTGTATAAACTGATTCACCCTTCATTTTATTGACAGTACTATTATTCATTTCATAAATCTATGACTATTTTGCATTTCAACAAAACTAGAATCATCGACCATTTTGAGACAGTACGATCTACATATTAATTCAGTTAACATCTCTTATTTTACAAAAGTACCAACTTCACATTATTACCAAGTACCATTTCTATTATCATTATTATTAAATGTGAATTAATAAACAACACTGAGATTATTCCGAACTACTGAATTTATACTACATTTCTGGTAAGCTTCAATAAACCTATTTTTACCAGTTTAATATTCCTTCCCTCTTCCTTGTTAATAATTAAACTCCCGGCCTAAGTTCCGGGCGTTCCCATTGTTTCCCTTCGAATTCCGACCGCTCTGAATATTTATGTCAGTAAAGACATTGGTGACAGCTACGCTATTATTGTGAACATTATCGTTATTTGAACTATCATTGATTTATATCTCACTTTGACAGTCGTCACAGAGATCTTCAATTTTTATCAATTTGAAACGATCAACTTCATCACAAGAGTATTTCAGAGGTTTTCAATGGAATTGAATGGGTTTCAGAGAGTTTAAATGGCTGGGTATTCTGAATGGATTTGAGAGGGTCTGAGAGCATTTCAGAGGGTTTCAATGGAATTAAATGGGTTTCAGAGAGTTTAAATGGCTGGGTATTCTGAATGGATTTGAGAGGGTCTGAGAGCATTTCAGAGGGTTTCAATGGAATTAAATGGGTTTCAGAGAGTTTAAATGGCTGGGTATTCTGAATGGATTTGAGAGGGTCTGAGAGCATTTCAGAGGGTTTCAATGGAATTTAATGGGTTTCAGAGAGTTTGAATGGCTAGGTATTCTGAATGGATTCAGTGTTTCTGAATTATAGTGTAATAATAAATTAATAATTATGAATAGGCCTACGTCAAAGTTTTTAGGGATAGATCTCGAAGGCTCCTGAATGTATCATGAAACTTTGAATAATAGGTTTGAAAGCAAAAGAAGGAAATACTATAATTTCTATCAAAATAGGCGTAAGCTGTAGGGTAGTAGCCGATTATAATTTGCCTCGAAAATACATCTCAACCTGACTTATTCCCACATCAATGTCTAACAATAACATGAATGTTTCAGTGTTTTAAGGAGGGTATTATAATAAGGTCGATGGATCCGAAGTACTGACAACTGCACTCATCAGCGTTGTCTCTAATGAAGATCTCAACATGTATTATTTATAATAAAAGAGTGCAAGCAATATGCCCATTGATTTACACTCAACTCACACCCAGATCCATTTCTCATTTTTCTCCAAATCCCACGAACGTTTAGTAACTGAGAATGTATGTCTCTGGACTTGGAAATACGATTTGTGCACCCTACAACACAACAATTAGTAGTGCCCCCCATCTCATACGTTCCAAATCATCAGATATATCCATTATTATTCTAAAAAAGTTCAAAGTTTCACATATGAATTAGCATAGATATTCCCTATCCCGCCATCTCTGTTCAGTTAAAAAGTGCGAAAGACAGCCACTCATAGCGCTACGTGTATCAACGCTCGGTGCCTATAGTGAAATTGTTACAGCCCTCTGTAGAAAATGACCATTTTATGAAGACAGTTTCTATCTGATTTTCTGCTCTTGGTGATCTATTTGGCCATTTGAAGATCTTCAAATATCGTACAGTGAAACCTCGATGCATCGTTCCCGGATCCATTGTTTTCCTGCTTGTATCATTCATTTTTTCTCACCTCACTCCCATATAATCAATGTTGAATTTTCGTGGATGGATCGTTTGCCTGCATGGATGGTTTTATTTTCCTGGTCCCTTGAAAACGATGGATTGAGGTTACACTCATTTGATGATTGTTTGCTCAATACGTTTCACAAAAGAAAAGTTTTTACTTTGATTAGATTGTCTTGTCGGTGTCATCAATAAGCGAAACATGCTATGTACAGTAAATCGTACGGTACTAAGCATAGGCCCACATATTGGTTGAAGATTCAAAATGGATCTTCAGAATAGTGTTTGAAAAAATATATATGTATTCTTCATCTTTCTAGTGAACGATGCATTGTAATGACAACTTGCATCTATTGGTGTCTGATGAATGATTATTGAGGTAATGGGATTCTCAAATCCTGAAATCCTCGAAATGAAGGTTTCTCAGGGTAGTGGGAAGTAAGCGATCATGGTCTATACTGAAAGTATAGGCATAGGTCTGGAATAGAAATTGATTGAATTGAGTACACTGGACCCAGTTGACCAGTCTCGGATTGGTAGTTGGCCGCCGTGAGAGCAAAGTAGACATTCCACACATTTTTTTCCTAATCTTTGCATAAGGATAACACAGCTTACTGTTTGGGAAGAAGAAGTGTATCTCAAACTCTGCCTTCTCCGTGGAATCAGAAGCGTGTAATGCATTCTTCAGTTCATCTCGCACGCTTCCAAACTTGGCTCTCATTGTCGACGGAAAAAACGTGCGAGCTTCTCTCACCTGAGGAAAATGGTGAATGTACGTACATTGTTACCAATAAATTACATACTTCAAATATACATCGAACACAATATCGTATATTCTGGACTTATATGAAGAGGGGAAAAAAATCATGGTTCATTTCAGAAGTTATTGTTTGCAAGATGAAACCAGAAGTAATACATTCGACATGCTTCTTTTAAAATATGAAATGTGTTCAATGTGCACAGGTCAGTTACACTGACTTGAGTGAATTGGACTACAGTTCAAAATTATACCTTGTAGTGATGAGGTAGACTTACGGGCTGCTCAACAATATTATGTTCCATATATATTTCATAAAATGTTATTCGTACAAATACAAATTTGTATCTATGAATCAAGGGTTAATAGAATCAAAACTTATCCATATATTATCTATGTAGTATAGCGACCAACTGACAAAACTGTTTCTGGTCTACACTGAACTCTGTTGAAATTAAAATTGAGTGGAATTTGAATTTATGACTGATTATAAGTCGGTAAATTCTCTTTCTTAAATAGGACAGGTAGGGACTGGAATGGGCTTAGTAGAAATGTTTTTGAAGGGGATGAAATCAGGTTAAAGTTATTCCGTCAGAGGGTCAAGGAGATGGTGGGATAGGGGTACTTAGGGAACTTGCCACCGCGCATTTATGTGCATTTGCAAGAGTTAAATAATAATAATAATAATAAATTCGTTGTAGCCTACATGCATGCCATTGACTCCCAAGTTGTATATTGAATTTATTACTCAGATCCAATCACATCTATTCAGGATTGGGCCCTATATATATGCATCATTAAATTGTTATCATTCATTATTATTGTGTTACAATTATGTGAACTAATTGGTATGACAACTGAAAAATTACTGATAAATCCAATAACAATGTAGACTCACATCTGTTGGACCTAAAAGCATCCTGAGATCGTATATTGCATTGCGTTTTGTTAGGCACAAAGCTTTGACTGGACCGCTCGACATGTAGAGGCACAATCGAGGATACCACAATTGGCCGTAATGCTCTGAATAAAACTCGCTGACTTGCTCGTATGATAAATGTACCTTGCGTTTCTGAAACGTTCGAAAGAAAATCATTCATCTAGTCTTGTATTCCTCTTATATAATAATGTGTGGTTACCATTCACTGATTGGGCCTATTATTTTGAGGTTTGGGTGGAAGACCACTATCAGAAGTGAACCCCGCCTACTTTGTACAATTATTGTATATATCATTATTATATTATATTTTATATCATATTCTATTATATCATACAAAAATTGAACAATAAAGACTCACATTACATCACATTACATTACATTACATTACATTACATTACATTACATTACATTACATTACATTACATTACATTACTACGGAAAACTGAACATTTTGAGTTTTATATCAAGTTATATACTGGTATATCTATTTTTTTGAATTTTAGATTCAGAAGTTTAGCATACCTGCAATTTTGGGAGTTATCTGTAATAAAAATGTACTTCTTCTATGGGAAAGCCTACCTGTATAACGTAAAAACCCTCCTTTCGAAGTCGAGCTTCGATTTTTATCTCATGATCCACAGATCCAGGTTTGATCAAGAGTAAAGTCCGTTCTGTTTGACCGTCAAACTCTTTCGGAAAATTCTCGATTGCTTCAAGATCGACACTTTCAACCAGAGTATCATTATTGTCATGAATGGAGCAACTATTCGCTTCTATTCTGACACCGTTCTCATCGAAACACGTACACTCATCACTATTCTTTGGAAAGATATCCGGGTATGCGTCATAATTCACATTGAGAGGTGGATATATACTACCAGTGCGCTCATACTCTTGTTCTGAATGGTATGACATATTGGTTTTGAAGAATAGAATTCATTTAACCCCCAAAAATATATTAACCCTCACCCCAAAAAGGGTGAGTTTCAGAGATACTGGATGGTAGATGGAGATAAACTTGTTTATATTATTTTGGTAGCTAGGGTGTAACTAAGTTGAGTTTCCAAAGTCTTTAGAGAACCAAGGCTTCTGTCAAGTGACGTCACTATAATAATTGTTGAGAGAGACAGACAACAATGTCACCAGTTTGAATTGACAAATCAGAATATTTGGTAGTTCACTAGTTTGCTTTGGTGAATGTTACTGGTCATTTGTTACCGGTACTTGACAAAAGCCTTTTGTGAAAAGTTTCGATCCAAGTTCAGAAAAAGATGTGAAATTATTTCTTAATTTTCTGGTTGATGAGTGATTGATAATCCACATTGACCAGAACATGTGAGTGGACATACATGAGTTTTTTTTTCATTTTACAAGGCTAACGCAGCATATGTGTTTCAAGATGATCAAAAACCCTACACACCTTGACTCCTATAAAATATACTCTATTAGGTAAATATCAAATCCAGAAAGCAGTGAATCTCAGCATTGGTTCTGCCAGAGTTGGTAAAGTCGTCAATTGGTAGAGGAAGACTGCCTTATTGACTCTGATTCCGCTATTACTTACATTTATTTGCTGAAAAGGAAAACATTCGTCAAATCATTTCCTTCAAAATGGCTGGTTCAAATTGCATACACAATTGTGATGATATGTAGGCCTATCAATAATTTGATCATAAATAATTCAGAGGAAATTCGAATTTTTTGGAGATTTTATTTTTCAAACTTTCCCACCCAGCCTCATCTTATGGAATCTTGAGAAACTTTGATATGAGATTTCTCAGAAAATGGTCCAATTGATACCACCCAAAAACCATAAAGTTCTAAGTTTGTTGAGTCTACGTGTACTTGAGAAGTTTCATGTTGATCATCAAACAAACCGTGCAACCTGTGCAGTGCTTTACAAACAAACAGACAGTGTTGGGGAAGTTTACTTACTATAAAAAGAACTTTCAAAATGTTCAGTTCATGTCTAATAAATCCATCTTTCAAATGTCAAGATTTCGTTTTCGTGGCTTAGCTGTGAAAGGTCAAATGAAAAAAAAACATAAGTTCGTTCAAAAATTTACCTTGAAAATTATATATAGAAAAAGGGTTCAGAAATAATGTATGTAGGACTACACACACAATTTCTACAGTGAATGTCCAAAGTTTAATAGTGATTGATAACAACTACAAGTCACAACACATCAACCTTGACCATACGTGGCTGCCGGCTCGCCTGGTGACAAGTGATCACAATTTGATGAAATCCCGAACAGGGAATAATATAAATTCGGGATAGACCATGAAATAGTTGATCTCACTCGGAATTTGGACGCGGGGAAGTGCGGATAGTTTGATCGTATCGGATAGGGTTGTGAATGTTCTAAAATAATTATGAACTTTCAAATGAACGTTTTATTTCGTTAGAGTTCATCGAAAAATTGAACGTGAAGAAAGTTCAAGATCGTCGACTGTAAATGAAATGCGTTCATTAAAGAGTTCAGACGAACACGTTCATTTTAAAAGTTCATTACCCAACATTGCAAATAGAGAAAAAGAAAACAAACACAGACAAAGACTCATAAGAGTAGAATGGAGATCTTTGCTATCGCTTATCTTATAATATTGGATTACTGTACTGCATGCCCAAGATTCAAAGGCATCGGTGAATAATGAATGAAATGATGGAAAAATATGATAAGAGATCATTTTATTAGGTTTATTTCAGTGTGATATACCTATGTTAAAAGCCGGTCGTGGCCTGTTGTTAAATAAGGTAAATCCATGACCGTAAAGCTGGTCTTCCATGAACGCGGTATTCGCTAAGCGGTTTTTCAAGCCGCCATGATGATAAAACGACCAATCAGTGACGAGAGTTACGCTATTTCTGATTGTTGAGCTCGCCTCAATTCCACCGCATTGCGGAAGCGAAACGCAAATCGCGTTCATGGAAGGCCAGCTTTAATCCTTCAGATAATATATGTTTTTACTTTTTATTGAAACACTGCAGACAATACAGTTGCCACTTGGACACAGTAGACCCCATAACAATAGCAACAAATTTCCAAAAATATAAATAACATCAAAATAGTGATAATTATCCAAGTAAAATGATTGATATTCGTAGGAATAATGATGAATAAATTACATAATGAATAAATCATAAACTAGAGAAAAATTGTCAAATTAAACAACACATTACAAAAATATATTGAACAAATCACGCGTAGCTCAATTTGAACAACTGGGAAACTCTGTAATATAGAAGCTTCTGTTTGATTGAGTTCATATTGAGACCTTAGCTGTTGAACATAAAGGTGATTTCTAAGGATTGCAATTGAACGTCTCAAGGCCAGCATGCTTATGTGATAAACTGTTCGCTTCTTCATTTTAAAAGATTCACAACAGATGGTATTGTATTGTATTGTATTGCATTTTATTTCAATCGTTAGACATATACATGGTATACATATAGATATCGTCATTTTCAAAGTATAATTATGATTAGTGACTAAATTAAATAGTTGAATAATAGAGGGCAGTAGTTATATTACAAGTGATTAGCGGTATGCCTATATGCCTAATTCACGATGAAAAGAACTCTTCAAGAGAGTAGAAGGGATTTTGGATTAGAAAGGCTTTGAGACTGGATAGGAAAGTAGAAAGCTTGGTTGAATTTGTGATGTGAAGGGGTAGTTTATTGTAGATGGTGGTGCAGAGGTGAAGTGGGCTATGAGTGAAAAGGGTGCGATTATGGGTTAAGGTGCGGATGGCGCTGCTGTTTCTGGTTGAGTGGTTATGGATGGTTGCATTCGTGAGGAAGAGGTTGGGGTGGTTTCGAGCAAATGTGCTAGCGATTTGGATGAGTGTACAGGTGAGTGTTAGGATTTTGAGGATAGTGAAGTGAGGTTTGCAGGTTCTCTGTCCGGAGATGCCGGCCATCACGCGGATAGCCTGTTTTTGAATGATAAATATTCGTTTTGCTTGTGGAGAAGTTCCCCAGAAGAGAAGGCCGTAAGAGAGGTGGGAGTGGAGATGGTAAAAAACTTGGTGATCGTATCCCTTGACCTCACAAACGAACCAGAGAGGAAATCATTTGTTCATGACGGCTGTTCATCTTCACGATGACTGACCATGAAGTTCCAGCTTACTATGAATTTGGAATTAAAATTGCCGAAAGTGAAAATGAGTTATAAAATTATGGTAATAAAATCAAAAACTTAGTTAGTAGGCCTACATAACGATGAAAAAAAATAATGATATAAAAATAGAATTACATACCTATTTCGAGTTGATTGAGAAACGCCGAAGAGATGATTGTGGAGAATGTGTGATGATTTTCTCAAGATTGTGAAGACTATCTCATGAATGAATGATTTTGATATGAAATTTAATGATGATTATAGGCCCCATATTTGAAAAGAGATTCTATCAAATTATCATTTTATATTCAATTTTCATATTTCTTATTTTTAGGATTTTCAAGATACTTGAGTCCTGAAAATCACTCAATAGAATGCAAAAACCTTGGAAGAAAAATTGTGTGCACGGCCATCAGGATGTCATCAACATCAAGAGGGCTGGAGCAACAAGACTTTTCACTGCCACTGGTGTTTCTTGCATGCATGCCATAACAACTATCAAGGTTTCAAGAAAAGAAGGAATGAATTTTTAAACAGTGAACTTGTATAATTTACGATTAGGGTCTAATAATAATTTCAAGAAAATCAAATATCACAAGAAAAGGAGAAGAGAAGAGGTTGAGAGAAAAAAAAGACAAACAAACATTTGTGTATAGGCCTATCCATCCTGACTTAGTTTTTCGTGGTTTCCCACAGTCCTCGAAGCAAATGCTTGGATGAAGTACTAATTGGCCACGACCTTTAATTAGTAGAGTGATAGGCCGAATTATAACATTATAGCTAGGCCTATCACTCATTTTTTTTCCATTTTGTACAATGACAAACTTTACATTTGCTGTTAATGAGAAGAAGTGATCATTGCCCAAGAGACTTAGTTCAAAGTGGAAGATATCAACATTCGTGTGTTTTGTTTACTCTTAATACCAATGCTTATAATGTCCGGATATATATCACAGTAACGGTTTTTACTTATAATGTGTTCCGGACTTTAGGAAACTGGAAGACTTTTATCTGCGGCAAAAAGTTATGGTCACCGACAGCGCAGCCCTGGTGTGAAGTTCATTAGTTTTAAATATTTAAAATGGGGTGGTAAGATCGCCCTTGTGGTGCCCCGTCCAAACGATCCTACTTTTCATCCTTGGCCTTAATTGGGGAACAATGATTTTGTATCAAGTTTCAATGTTATTAAAAAAAAAAAAAAATTCATATTCATTTTCTTATCATTATATTCATATTCATCTCATATCATCATTTTCACATTAACATTATAAATTATCTTATTAAAATTATATCAACTATGATACTGTTGGCATTGTGGTTTTCTGTACAGTATGGAGTGATCGGGTTGTAGGCCTATATGAGTTTCTTCTCTGCTTGCCCTTCATTCTGTCCCAATCTAATTGTTGGGTCCAGGATTAATCTATCGTGTGTGATCGGATTCAGCACACCAATATCAACCCTGCGATTCCTGCCACCATCAGCTGCAGGTCATGATCCTCCTCAGCCATCTCCCAGCCGCTCCTCCTCAAGTCATTGACAATGACAGCCCGATGTTGCGACTCAGACATCCGCGGGGGCACGAGCCGGGAATGTGTGGGTAATATAATGTGGATCAATGACAAAAAACTCATCTCATTCTTATCTTATCTTGAAGGAACTCTCCCACTATGAACCTGAACAATCGAGGGAAACCTGAAAACCTCTGTCAGCTGGTCCTGTCCTGCCTTATGACGCATCATGACGTAGTTTAATCATGTATTTTTATGCAAAACCGTGCTTTGTCAATGTCGAAACAGGGTGGGCGCCTATATCTTAATTCAATACATTGTACAGCAATTATTAATCTCCATTAAAATATAGGTATATCAATTGATTTCCAGTCAGTAGTTACTAATCATCATATAAAATCACAAATAAATATTTCAAGCATTTCACAATAATTGCTATACGATCGTCTTTTCTAGCGTGAATCACACATTGGATTTGAATATTTTTCAGAAACAAACTTTTTAGTGGCAGTGTACTTATATACGGCTTCTGTCATGTAAAAAATGACAAACAATCGTTACCATAGCGATACAGCGAACTGGTTGACCACCAAACAATCTGACTGGTCAATTCCAACTGTGGTGGACATTGTTGTCTCTCTCTTTCAACAATGAATGAGTGATGTCACTTGACAGAAGCCTGTGGACTCAGGCCAAAGTCCAGGCCCAAGTCTTTATTTGAGACATGATGTAGTGATGCCAACCTATTTCATCATAATATAAAGATGACCCAACTCGGGTCTTGAAAGTGAAATATTTCCGGGGTCAGTTTACGAGTTCAGGGTCCCAATTGCCAGTAGCCCAACCATCGCTTTTATATCAAACTTTATAAAACAACAACACTCAACATTGCTATTCACGGCTCAGTATAGTTATAATGCCAGTAGTTGCATTCCTTCTTAACGAAAATCTTAGATTCTGTGAGTTGAACAATGCCACCAGTACCGTAGCCACTCTTATTTACATGTAGTTCACGAGAGAATCCGCTAAATCGCGACAGGCAATCGGGACCTTTGGCTCTGAACTGACCGTAAGAAACCACAAATACCATCCATGTATTCATATTATATGATAAAATAGGTTGGTGTCACCACATCGTGTCTGAGAGGTGGTGGAAACAAATAGTATTTGGGTAAGCACGGTAATAACAACTTTAAACTGCCAGGTAGAGCTACTCTGTCGCTGGTATAATTCAGGCACTTGGTGCAGTGCATTGTTTATTTCATCTTGGAGTTATTTTCACTCGCAATCCGTTTTTCGGTCTCAATATCAGCTCTCCGAGTAATGTCAAGTCCTCTCTTCTGTCGACGGCTTCCAGCCTGTAGCTCCTCAGTACGGTCGATATTACAGTCTTCTCCTCGAGAATCGCAAACTTTTGTCCTGCAAACCAATACATTTGTGTGTTAATTCACTACTTTCCACTACTTGCTACTGAGACATGTTGCATCAGTCGCTAGCGTACTGCATCGTACGCCATTCAGGAGATCGGGGTTCGATTGATGTTATGGTCGGTTATCCTCAGTCCTGTCAGAGGTTTGCCTTGGTTTTACCCAGTTGGTAAAGTGATCATTGGGATGATTAGTTGAGAGCAAGCCACGGCCGGTTCCTTCTCACTATTCAGAACATGTAATGAAATATAATTTTATTTCATCCATCAATCACTGACGCCAATAGATCTGAGCTATCACTATAGTGTGTTGTCGAACCCAATATGAATAAATAAGTATTTCCAAGCAGATAAAGAGAGAATGAAGTGATAGGAGACTTAAGCAGGAGACGGCTTGATTTCTAGGAGTGTGGGAGACTGAGTGGGAGCTGAGAAGAAGTAGAAACTGGGAGACAACTGGAAGAAGAGTACCGGAAAATTCCTTGAGAAGGAATATTATTGACGATCAAATGGGAGAGTAGGTGACTCGCTTTTTCACCCGATTCTAAGTTTTTTTCTGCAAGTTGTCTTTTACTAAAAACACAATCACCAGTTACATTTCGATTAGATAATTCCGTTTCTGTGATTGAAGTGAAAAAAATATACTCTCACGATGATCCTATGCACGAGACGCCATGCATAGTTACTTCATTGAAACCAGGTCCTGCGTCGGAAGTTCAACCATGGACCTCGAGCACGAGAGCCACAGATGTCCCTGTTTTACTCTACTTGCAAATCTGCAGCTGCATGCGTTATAACAGAACAGGGGACGATGACTGAGAAACAGTCATGCAAAACCGAGCTCTTCCATTGGTCATATTCCATTCAAAAAACGACTTTCAGAAAAATTCTCGCTACCCGATTGGTCTATAATTGTTTAATAATTGTGTGGGCCTGTATAGGTCTATATATATATTTTTTTTTTCGAAGACATCAAAACTTGATACAAAATTATTGTTCCCCAATTAAGGCAATGGATGACAAATAGGATCGTTCGAACGGGGCACCACAAGGGCGATCTAACCACCCTAAAGAATAATTAAAAATGAGATAACTCATTTGAACAAACAATATATCCTATATATGAAACAGTCCATTGATTCTATCACCTATGCAGTTTCTTGGCCCCGCGCTGAATGGAATATACGCGTACGGGTGTCGACCCACGACGTTCTCTGGCAAGAAGTTGTCCGGATTGAAGCACTCGGGATTCGGAAACGTTTCCGCGTTCCGATGTAGCATGTAGGTCATGATGATGGCTGTTGTACCGGCCGGGACCTCGTAGTCGGCTGAGGGGAACGGAGGGGGTGGGAAGGGAGGGGAAGGGGGGAAGACAGTAAACTTGATTAAATATGCTAATTATGTACCGGTATGCACTCAACAGGTCACAAGGCAAAGACAATTAATATAAGAAGCTTTCTCTGGACATCACACATCCTCTACCTTGGAAATAATATGTAGTTTTTGTTGAGAATCGGTTGAGTAGGCCTATAAGCTAGAGAACTTTATCATTGGAACTTTCGAAACATACATTAGAATAACAAGACGATGAAACTAGAAAAATATTTTTGTACGAAAACTTTGATATTTGTTAGATGTTATGAGGCCATCATCAAGTTCTATGATCACAGAGTGCAAACAATCATCATTCAATGGTGCACTTCACTTGTAACTATCGATAACGAAGAAATATTTGATTGTTCACGTTTTGGTACCAAGACAATGTCATGTGACATCTCGGATGATAATTTCTGATTCACTGATTGGTGTTACCTATTTTCACGGCCTCTGTGAGTCGCCTTGCCATCATCGGAACGCTGGGATACAGTCTCAGTGCCTCCTTGATGCAGCACTCGAGGTACTTCATCTCCTGGAGGTCCTTCATTGTAGTGCGACGGTCCGAGTCACCGAATATACGCTCCATCTCTTCGTAGACGCGCTCCTGAAACATCGGGCTCGGCAATCGACAATCGGCAATCAACAATTGGAAATTAAAAATCATGTTGCTGTTCTTGTATCAACGAAAGACGATGGTTGTGGATTGTGGAAATTTCAGTACGGTTATTATCTAATCATGCTGTAATTAGAATGATTCAACAATTTTGAAATAAACAGCTGCGTTTTTTATTATAATTTCTTTCTGAAAGATCATAATTGTCATTCAAATGCTACAGCTTCATCAAAATTCAACATTGATATTTGTGTTTGTCATTTGGTGGACGGCATTCTTATTTCATGTAAACAAATAAACCAAGTTTTTATTGTGTCTGAATTTTTATTAATGTCGTAATCATGTCACAAGCTCACAAGTCATTGTTCCCCAAAGAATGATAAGGTAGGATCGTTTGAGCGGAGCATCACAAGGACTATCCCACCACCTCCAAGACAATGATCAATCATGATGTAGCTGATTCAATAAACTGTCAATAATAAATGATTGGTCACTCATGATCAATCCGATCATCCAGGATGGGCTTGTGTCATCATGAGGAAACACAAACCCACATGTTCAGAAAATTGTATGCTGCTTTGGTTGTTTCAACAATGTATGATACAATGGTAACTGAAGCTGGATTCACAATGCAAACTAATGATTAGTGACTAATACTAAATACTAATATTAAGAAACTGAGCATTCACATAGGCTTGACATAAGAATTAATTTCCATGGGTCGTAGCTGTCTTAAGATGATGGATTTAAATTGAAATCTACATGTTAGAAGGCTGTAAACGAGCGGTTCATCGAGCGGGATAGCTTCCTTTTGCATTGACTTCTTGTTGTTTCGAATTCACAACTTCTGATTGGTCGGACTAATGATTGGAACTAATGATTAATACTGAAGTTGAAAGTTGGTTAACTTTCAAGGTCAGTCACTAATATTAAACACAATGTGAACGTCAACACTGATTCCGTATCTGCCAACTTTAGTTAATCACTAATCACTAATCATTAGTTCGCATTGTGAATCCAGCTTTATATTGCTGCCATCGTTGTTTCAAAGTTCTGCCACCATGAAGCGACATTTTTTTTGGCGTAGAAAAATGAAAAGCAATTTGCTTTCAATTATTTTATGTTCTACCGATATTTGTATATATTCCAGGGTGGATATTTGTAACGAAAGAACTTGAATTGTAATTATGTGTTGTTTTCATCGAAATTTTCTCTCATTAAGTTACTATATAGTACTTGAAAAAGTTGAGGGAGAGAGAACCATTTAATTTGGCTTCTGTCAAGTAAAATGTACAACAAACGTTACCGTAGTAACACAGGGAACTGGTGAACTAAAACAGATTTTCATTGGTTATTATACGGTAGTACCAACTGATGGACATTATTGCTCGTCACTTTCAACAATGAGTAACTTCAACTGACTGAAGCCTACTAGATTTTCAATTGGAGAACACAATTTGGGGGACATTCTTGGCCACTCATTACAACAATGTGTGGCCACGTGATGGAACATTGTGGATAGAATCCCATGTCTTAAAAATAAGTTATGTGTAAATAAGTGATTGATGCCTGTGAATGTACCTGTATTTCTGGATGACTCCCCAGTAGAAATAGAGTCCACGATATTCCTGCTGATGTAGTATCATGTCCCTGAAAGCATTAAACAAATATTTCTCAATGGGAAATAAGAAGTAATGGAATTAGTAGAACTGGACGAAATATTATATTGTATATATGAGCTAGCCGAGTATTTATACCCATGTTCATATTTGAGTTGACCGAGACTTTTTGAGAAGATAAATGACGGAAGCAACTACCAGAAGAAAATAGTATGGATGTTTGTTTGACACAAATTGCTATATTATGTTTTTTGACTCTCCTTGACTTATACTGTTGGATCAATCAATATACCTGTAACGGTAAGATTTAGGTACCCAAATAAGAAATGTTAGATACACAACCTAATAGAATATGTGATGGCGTTGTAACCTCTATCCTAAGTAGCCCCTACCTTCCCTATTGATGTTTGTTTGACACAAATTGCTATATTATGTTTTTTTGGCTCAATTGACTTACAGTGTCGGATCAATTAATAGACCTCTAACTGTGACGTACGCTTACACAAATAAAAAAATGTTCAATACACAACCTAACAAAATACTGTATGTGAATGGAGTTTTATTTACGCTGCTGGAGAATTGTATTTTTGGGATTACTTCCATATCGGCTAATCTGAAGTGGCCCATTCTATTTCCTGGAGTAACATGTATACAGTAAACCCTCGTTAATTCGAATTCCAAGGGACCCCAAAAATCAAAATTCGAATTAAAAAAATTCGAATTATGAAAAAAATGTTTTTCCTTGTATAGTACGGTAGTATACTGTGTGCGTGCAGTTTGGTTGACCATGTGCGCCTTGCACGTTGTTTGTTCCCTCCTACTTCCCCCTTGCTCTAAGGAAGCTAACTTTGACAGCCATGTGGTTATCTTCAAGTCAAGTGTTTTCTCAGCAATTTTAACAACACAACAAGGAGTCCCATTAATACTATTTATTATCGTGTCATTCATTAGGTAACACTTAGCACAGTTCACAGTGTTGAAAGAGTCAAATTACCAAACTGGATGTTTGAATTAAAAAGTAAAAAGCGAGGCAATAAATATAAATATTAGGGCCTGGAATGAAATGAATGAATTATTCTCTCTACATGCACTAGCCGGCTGGTCTATTCATTATTGTTTCGTGTTTGTTCAATTTGAATTTCAGCAAAAATTACGAATAGAAGTTGACACAATCACGTCAAACATCGCTCGGGTGTCTCAACCAGCCAGATGTCTGTCTGTGACCCTGAAAATACCCCCGCCTCACCCCTCATCATGCTAGCACGCGCTGCACATGTATGTGTATGTAATGTGTAATGTGGCACATGTAATGTGGCTATGACGTATCTCTAGCTTGCCGGGTCGCCAGGAATGTTGATGGCGAAGGATTTCACGTAATAAAATATCCAATTGTGAAAACTTTTATTCGTAATTTTTGCTGAAATTCGAATTAAACAAACACGAAACAATAATAGAACAGTAGTTTGGACTAATCATCAGTTCGAAATTCGAAATAATAAAAATTCAAATTATCAAAATGAATTAACATTGATATCCCTATACCAGCGGCCGGGGTCATTTCTCTGGTTCGAATTAGCGCGGAATTCGAATTAACCGAGTTCGAATTATCGAGGGTTTACTGTAGTCAAGTCCGCTAGAGAAAACACATACGTGAAATTTGTTTTGCTTCATTTTTCAAATTCTAGATTGTGGATCTCTATTTTATTACGGTCATATGGTAAGAAGGAAGGAATGATGCAATTTATACTTATGAGTACGGTAGTTTGAATTTTTGTTATACGTATATGAATGAATTTGACTCACTATGATGAATTTCCACCAGCAAATTTTTCTTTGAGATTAATGGGAGCCAAGATTTCAAATATGAGTCTTAGTGGCTGGTCCTAATATAGTACAGTATACCGGTAGTTGTATATAATCTGATGACTCGAACAGTTTGTCCAGCTTACCTCGAACATGAAAGTGTCAACTTCTTCTCTGATATCCTCGTTGGACAACACGGCGCCATCTTGCGACGCTTTGATCAACAGGTCGAGGAAAGCGAGCCTCTTCTTGCGACCGAACACTTCGTCAGCGGAAGAGTCGATGCCATTCCCTTTCGGATAGAGCACTTCCGCTTTACGTTCACGTATCACCTGAACAGAACCAACGTGTCGAATCGTATTTCATCGAATATAAGCCTGATATCAGTCTGTCACTGTTCACTGTGTTATAGCCGCCCTTCGCAGTGTAGTGGGCGTAGATCATTGCCAGTGTAGTGGGCGTAGATCATTGCCTATCACATACGCAAAATATTGTCTGCATTTTCATCTTTGACAAGGAACGGTTGAATGTAAAAACAAAATTTCCTTCGTTGCTCAGTCAGCTAACCGCTTTGGAAACCCAAGTAACCGTTGGGCGTGGGTTCGATTCCCACAGAAGATATGGGTTTTTGTAAACAACATCTTCCACATATCACCACACTTCATAGTTGCATTATCGCCTGCTGATTCGTACCCCCGTATGACCCAGCTGTTGGTGAGGTCGTTAGCAAACAATAATCATCATTCGAATTTCTCTGAGAGTTGTGCCAACACATTTCGTGTCTCTAGGATCAACGTTCCCTCCCCTCAATTAATTTTACAGCAATTCATCATCAAATAGACTATACACATAGTATGCTACATATTTTTTGTGCATTCTTTTTTAATATACTCTTTATTTATGAATAGGCCCAGATATATCACAATAAGATCGTATATAATATTGAGTGTGACTCATTTTAACAATGAAACTACGTATTTATATAATGATGTATTTTTCAATTCCAATGAGCCGGTGAAAATTTGGCCCCCCTCGATTATTTGGCACGACGACCTAGACTCGAGCCTTGAGGGCCCCAATACGGCCTTGCTGCTCAGTACGACTGTTGTTTGTAATAACGATCCTCGGTCTCGTATGTACAAATGTAATCAAATCTACCACGTAATTGAATATACTACTATATCACTAGGGCCTATGCTTTGTGAAATACTATAATCTGGACAAATCCATTTCTCCACAATAACTCAGTGTTGGTAATTTATGATTAACTTTTGTTCTGTTTGTCTTCTCTTAAATATCAAATATTATTCACGTATTTCGTCTCTGCTACGAGCTACAATATTCATGAATGTTTTTCTTTTGACAGTAGCCCGCACTCAAGAACTTGTGTTCTTACGCAGGCTTCTGTCAATTTTAAAATCCTCACTTATATGTCACGTAAATTAGCTATTATATTGTGCAGAATGAAATGAGAATGAAATGTATGGAATTATGTCGACCTGTGTAACTCGATTACTTCTGCTTCAGAAAAGAGCCATTCGAGCAATGGTGGGCGTACAATAGAACATCGTGTAAGCCACTTTTCAAGTGATTACAAATGTCAACAGTGCCTTGTCCGTAACTATTCTGCATAATAGTCTTCGCGAGATCAAACTCTGCTAATCAACTCACTGACAATCAAGCGCATGAGCATAACACCCGCCGGTAAAATGATTTTTATGCTCTGGCCCATCATACTACACTATACTTCAAGCCCTGATTACGCTGGCTTGCGATTCTATAATAAGCTGCCACAATATTTGAAAGATTTTAAATCAGACGCTGTCTTCAAGACGCCGCTCAAGACGTTCCTGATAGAAAGTTGCTTCTACTCAACATACTGAGTACCCTTATGTATAAAATCTGATCTTATCATGTACGTATTCTTGGTTTCTTTTTTTTTCTCATTTGACATATTCTACAACTCTGTACAGATGTTATATTAAATGAAACTTTATTATTAATATTATTATTATTACCTTGTTGGAGAAGCCGTGCAGGATTCCGATGCACTTCTGTTGGTCTCGGTACAGCTGGGTCAGTCTGAAGAACGTGTCAGGCTGGAGCCAGACGCGGGCTTGACGGCACTGGATGATCGAGCCAATCCTGAAACATTCCATCACATCTTTAATAGATCATCCCCTAATGAGCATGGGAGTCAGTTCAGCAAGATGTTTGTGATTAATGCCTGCGATATGAGTGAAAAGTATTGAACTTATATCCCATGATTTTCACAGACACAGTGGGGAGAATATCTGTTGGCAGTACAGGCCTACCTGTACAAATGATACTGATACCTGTGCATGTTGAATACTGTAGTTCTCTCTCATACCATAGAAAAAAGTTTTCTTTATTCTATGCTCATACCATCTTGAAGGTACCAAAATTATATGTCTCTCGTCATTAGAATTTTGATGTCCCATACTGTTCAAAAGTTATTACACAATCCAGTGTTTCACTAGATTGACCTCCATTATAAGCTGTATGTCCATGGCACAAGCATGTCAGATCAACACAAAGCTTCCGCAATGCTCGCAGACAATTGCAATTGTGGAACTTCATCAAGCTTCAACAATAATTCTGATCAGTTATTTTTTTCTTTTCATATTTGAAAAGTGTTCATGAGATTTGAAGTGACTATTCACCAGACTGCAAATACAGCTTCGAACAAAACTATGTGCGACTAAATCCTGCAGTCGTTCTTGATAGGCTAATAATTCAGAATGGCTGTCGACCTGCGATATCGCTCCCGTATGCCGTAGCGGTAGCGATATCGCTCCCGCATGCGGTAGCGGTAGCGACATCGCTCCCGCATGCGGTAGCGGTAGCGATATCGCTCCCGTATGCGGTAGCGGTAGCGACATCGCTCCCGCATGCGGTAGCGGTAGCGATATCGCTCCCGCATGCGGTAGCGGTAGCGATATCGCTCCCGCATGCGGTAGCGGTAGCGATATCGCTCCCGTATGCGGTAGCGGTAGCGATATCGCTCCCGCATGCGGTAGCGGTAGCGATATCGCATCAAAAATGTTCATGTAAGGCCAGCTCAAGACGCAGGTCTACTTTCTGACTGAACCGGTCAACCATGTGAGATTAAAAATAGGAATTGACTCGTATCAGAAGAAAGGAAAATGAGCTCTCACTTTTGGTTCAAGCTGCACATATAACTACCGGTAGGCTAATGTAACCACATTTTTTATCAGTTCTGGAATAAATTATGTAGTCAAGGGTATAGACATGGGCCCTACCTCAACAGACTAACTCAACAGGCTGTCGAGCTATATTTTTAGATCTCAGATTTTTAGATATTTAGTGCATGTCTAAAAAAAAGTGTTTGTTCGTGGGATGAGATGGTCCGATGAACAGAGGCTGCCCATAAGATGAACAGAGGCTGCCCATCAGATGAGCATGTAACACTTATAAGCTGCCATTCGATAAACATGTTTGCGAAACGGAACAATATTAGTCAATATAATATATATATATAATATAGTCACAGGCCTGATGTCCACTAGGAGTCCATGTTGGAATTTCGCATCATGGCGGCCAAGACGAGTTGGGCCAAACTCAACTTTTTTCAGTGCGAATTGAATTCGCAACAAAATGGCGGAAATAGAATATAGTTTCCAGGTTCTACTGCTATGATCGCTAGTGTCTACTTACGTTTACGTCACATCAAGTGCTTCGATAGCCAAATCTTGTTCGTGTCAACAATAATTATTGTAAAAATGTTTTTAGAATTAGTTTTTTAATCAAAAATTTATATTTATGAATTTTTATATTAATTAATGATTTTAA
Organism: Brachyptera risi; assembly: GCA_964007535.1. NCBI lineage: Eukaryota > Metazoa > Arthropoda > Insecta > Plecoptera > Taeniopterygidae > Brachyptera > Brachyptera risi. The sequence goes on from OZ023335.1 coordinate 10,425,155, forward strand.
TAATTTTTATTAATAATTTTAAAATAGTTGTATAGAAACCCACCAGAATACGGTAGAATCAATACTCAGTTCAAAATGAGATCACTAGGATGCGCCATCTAAATTGGGAAATTATTTCGCACATCATGGAAACAGCTATGCGAATTTGTCACGCAAAGATTCACAGTCATTTTCTTTATGGCAAGCTAGCTTTATACTCACTCGTAAACAGCTTTGACATAATCCGAGTCACTGACTTCCTGAGCGTTCACCTGACGACCCATAGCAGTTTCTGTAAGAGTCAACATTACACATTGTATCAATAGGTGAAACGTCGTGATAACTTGAACCCCCTATACTTTGAACCCCTATACTTTATTTGTGTTTTCTGCAATTACTACCAACAAATATGTTGTGAAGTGGCTATTTTGTTGGACCGGAAGTATATAGGTTCTAGATTGGTTCGAGGTCAGATTGAAACAGTTTAGGATACTTGTTTGTTCAGGTTAGTTTAGGTCAGTTTGTGCTGCGTCCAACAACAACAACAACAACGTCCGCATGTGGTGACATATAGAGTATAGACCGTTGGTCCGATTAATTAACAGCGGCTGCCATCCTGCCAATATGTTTAGTGAATAGCCATGTATTCAATCTGTTGGTATGATGCAAAGGACGCAGTCTTGGCCTGATAATATCAGATCATCCCAGTATTTTATTTGACGACTGAGGAGAGCCACGAGAAACCATGAAGATCGTCGACTATGACAGGAATTGATCTATCTGTCAGAATGAAAGGCCAGCGCGCCAGCGCTGAACCACTATTTGTGTACCGATTCCCTTGAAATAGGGTTAAAGGAATGAACCCTACTACTAGGGGCCTACTACTACTATTCCAAGTGTCCATCCTTGGGATTATTCAGCGTTTAAGTACGTATACTCTAAAGGGGACACTTACCCGGATTGTAACATTCTTAATGTCAACGTAACATATAAACTCTTGCAGGGACTCAATGTAATTACCGGTAACGTAGTGCGTAAATTTACTGATTAACGTACCACGCCATTTTTTTTTTCAATTTTTTTCAATTTTTTCTTAATTTTTTTAAAGTATATAAGCTCCGTTCTGCCTGCCGGCGGTATACGCGAGGTTTGTACACTAACCTGACCCTAACCTAACCTACTGTCCACCTTTGTGATCTTAGTCAGATCATAAAGCATCAACTTCAAGTGAGTAAAAAACATATTAAAACAAATAAAATACAAAATGTCCAAACTACACACCATAGATATGAACAAGATCTATCAGAAAACACAAAAAACGCGAACATAGGACAAAAATTGGCCATGGTACGTTAATCAGCAAAATTACTACATTGTGTGATATGATACTGATCATAATGTAGTGTAGGCCTGACTCAAGATGTATTGAGGGTTGCGTTTCGGCAAAAACAACTCTCAATGCAACTTGGCCTGACTGCTCAATACCTTTCATTACTTTTCTCAATACCTTTCTTCTAAAATACTGTCAATTCTTAACACCTATAGTGTTTTTTGTATTGTGTTGAGGTAAGAAACGATGTCAAAAATATGGGTGTATTGGCCCACTATACATACAAGTGATCTTTCCACCTCTGTTATCATATCATTTGAGTCAATAACATTTTCGTCAAATATTGTCTATACATCATATTATTATTTTTTTAATAACATCGAAACTTGATACAAATCATAGTTCCCCAATTGACTAGTGATTGACCCGCCCATAAACGTCACAAAACAGAAACATCCAATCAAATTGGCTTTGTTATGTGGGAAATTTCACATTGACCTATCAGAGTATCTCTAAATGCCCACATGAAGTATAGATCCAGGTGGCTTTGGCGATTAGCCACGCCTATCACTAGTGGTCAATTAAGGACAAATACCTTTATATATATTACTTGATTAAGGCTATGTATGAAAGGTAGGATCTTATGACATATTTGTTGATTGTTCAAGTAGCACTGTTGAAGTTTGATACCCGTGATCACACTAATATCTTTGCCTGTGATATTCTCACGGCCCTATGGAGGCTGAGACCGGCTCAATGGCAGTGGATTCATCAAATTCATCAACTAATTTGACCAGGTTACTATATTATTGACTCTCTAAAATCACTTTTAGATTATTGAATTATGAAACTGGATCTAGAAAACTTGATGTATATATTCACCGCAAACAATGTCCAGTGTACACAGAGTGATGTACGGGAATATGTTAAAGGCAGTGTTGCCAACTTCTCCAGCCAGTTTCCTCACTAGGATATCGCTCTGGTCTTGGAACACGTCGATGAAATCGTCGAGAATCTTGAAGTGGAAAGCTGGCGTCAATGTTTTACGCCTTGAATGCCACTTGCGGCCGGATGACGTCAGAAGGCCGGTTCCTAGCCAGGGCTGCAGGTAATAGTACTCGCTGCTCTTGTCCACGTGACGTACACTGCCCAGGATCGGCTGGAATCATGGAACATTGGCTTTAGTACCCCTTTAAGAGTCCACATGAGTCGATTTAGCGTAATATCAGTTTTTTGGTAATAGCTTTTGAACGGTAAAAGATATCAAAATTCCAATACGCGAGAAACACAGATAATTATGTTAGCTTCAAGATGACATAAGTTATAACTATTCGAGTCATGTCGTATAAGTGCCAAGAGTATACAGCTAAATATATATTTTTTAGCTGTACACGCTTGACAGTTATGCAACATGACTTGAATAGTTATAACTTATATCATCTTGAAGCTATTATAATTATCTGTGTTTCTCGCGTATTAGAATTCTGATATCTCATATACCGTTCAAAAGCTATTGCCAAACAAATGATATTTCGCTAAATCGACTCCTGTGTACTCTTAAGTGTCGTGATGTCCTAGTCTAACAGTGCCTTCAATTGAAAGTATATGTCTTCAGGTTACAGTTGATTCGGCAAATGTCGTATCTCGTGGAGGTGCCGGGTACCAGCCGAGACTGTACGAAAGAAGAAGGCGCGAACCTCCCGTGCGCTAGTGGTGTGGTATAGGGCGAACGGTCACTCGGAACCTTCTCATCTAGTTGGATGAGCGAAGCGAAGACTCAATTTCACCATACCCGAAAAAAAGTACTTTTTTTTTTTTTTTTCGCGCCCCACAGGTCAGACGAAAATTCAAAATCAGTTGAAACTTGGCACACACAAGTATCATTATCTAATTCGACACTGTATAGTTTTGAGGCGTGATCGGTTGAAACACTTCTGAGAAATCTCATTTCAAAGTTTTCAAAAATCCCACTAGAATAACCCAGATAAAAAAAATCAGGGAAAATATTTCATCCAAGAGAATTCAAATTCTCAGGGAATTTTAATCTAATAATGATACACATTATTCCGAACTTTCACTCAGATCATTTGTGTTTTCGGATCAGCCGTTTTGATGTAAAAAAATATATAATGTAATTTTTATAAATCATTCAAAGCTATTAAGATACCTATTAATTCAAAGCTACAGGTGACACCACTTAATTGTAAACGATTAAAACAAAGCCTTCTTTATTTTCATAGAAATTAATAACGGAAAATAAGATGGCAGTGATGTAATGGTTTGGATCTCAAGGTGTAATATATATATATATATATATATATATATATATATATATATATATATATATATATATATATATATATAATAACCAATCCAAAGATAAGTTGATATGTTCCCTAGCTCATCCATCAACGCGGAAACACATAACGCGTTTGCCTAGTGAATACAAGAACAGAGGCTCTTCTGAACAAAATGTTGTGGTGTCTTTTTTGTAGGCTGAATGAACATTGAGCGCGAAAATTTGACACAAATGCATTGTTCCTCAATGGCCAAGTTGGACAAGTTAGGGTCGTTCAGACGGGGTATCACAAGGAAGATAATATGATACCACTTCCAAATGGAATATTTAATCGAAGCCAATCATCCTTGAATTAACGACTCGAAATAGGCGTGGCTCCATCAGTAGGCCAGTTGGATCTATATCATTTGTGTTCATTTGAAAATACCCCGATTGAATATTTGAATTTCACTACAATTCTAACCCTGTTGATTGGACGGTATGATTTGTGACGTCATGGGGGCGGAGACTGCGAGTCGTCAATTCGATAACGAGTGGAAATGTCAAATCTATATTAGAGAAGAGTGAATTATTTCTTCTGATAGTTATACCATCGTAGGCCTATATGCTCTCCACTTTCCTTATACATTTTCTCATCTCATAGTTTTCTGGAAACTTGTTTCAACCAGTTTTTCAAATATGTCTCCAGCTCTATTCTGATAGAGCCTTTGAGGCTCATGTTGAGAGGACATTTCGAACTTGATCAGGTCCTCTACACGCAAAAGATTTCCCCGAACGAACTACTTGTTATTTCCCGTATTCGATAGAATCAAGTCTGCTACGCACCTCTAAGAGGCCCGGTATCACCCATTCTCCAGGCAGTCTTAACCAGCGGGTCAGAAGAAACAAATAGCACGAGTATAATCACCCACTTATCTGATAGTTACCGCAACTCCCACGTTGGTAGTTATTTCTCTGTAAGAGCCGGTTGTACCAACTGATGGTTAAATATTAATTGATCAATTATTATATAAATTAGTCAACATGCATATATTATGTAACCAAAGACGATAACAAGTTAAATAGTTAATTATTGCCTTATTCACTAACAGTTAGCAGTGTTAACAAGTTAGTACAATAAGCTAGAAGTATCCTCTTATTTACATCGGGTTTGACGACGCACTGTACTGCGGACTACGATCTATTGGCGTCAGGAAATGATACATGAGATGGTGAGATAAAAGGTTATTTTATTGGGTGTTTGGGGGATAGTGGGAAGGAGTCTGTCGTGGCCTGTTGTCAAGGTACCGTCTCAGTATTGGCCTGAACGACAGAGACCACGAAAACCCCTGTCAGGATGGTCGACCATGGCGGAAATCGGACCCCGGTCTCCTGAATGACGGTTCAGTGTGCTAGTCACACGACCATCTAAGTATACTTGGTCACTGGTTACCATCCATTTACACGTTTCCTCGAAGTTATAGCATATGTTTTCAGTATTAGTCAAATGTGTGGTCAGACAATCAGTAGGGCCTATAGTGTAATAAACTTGCAATTGTTTTACCTCGACAACTTCCGGTTTGGACAACAGCACGTAGGGCGTCGGTCCCAACCACGCATGCGTCACGCCGCGACGCTGTCCCCACATCTTCGACGTCGCCGTCATCCGACAGAACAGCTCTGAAAACACGTCGTTCTCAATCAGGAAAACGCTGTACATGCAGCGCGGGGATCGGTATGAGACGGTTACAGAAACATGAAACTCATTGGAAACATTTTCGAATGACTCTTCTGTTCTCCTCAATGCTCTCTAAATACGATTTTTCAAAACGAGCTGGATTTCAGAGAATTCAAAGCTATGGCTCAACTGCTTGGGCCAAACGGACGGCTATTCCTGTCTCTACCTGTTAATAGAGATTCGCCTGTAAAAGTACCGATAGAGTCGCTAGTGTCGCGACTCGATTATCCAAAATGGTCGTCCAGATGAGGTCAGGCTGACTTTGGCTGAGCCTTCACAATGGATTTGATACGCGCATTTGAGCAGAAGTTTTTATTAATTAATGAAATTATGCGCCATCTTGAAGCCAATCAAGACTCGCGATATTTGAGAGAAGGAGAGTGTGTACCTACTCAACGAAGGATTGTTAATTGCTTGTGGGGCTACGAATACGATAAGAAATAAGAATGAAATACTTGTAATGAGTCTGTGCATGCAGACTTTGGCAATGACAGATGACCCACATTCTATCCAAAATATAAAATATCTAGATACAAAATATAGATCAACCTTGGATTTCAAAAACGGATTTTTTTTCAAATCTATAAGATAAAGGGTTATAGGCTTAGGCCGACCCGGTATATAATTATTCAATTATATTAGGCCTAGCATCTGCCATTAGGCCTATTCTATATTCATTGACAATCAGGCCTTGGCCCCTAGTCGTCATGACCTTTGAAGTTGAACCATGTTAAGAGTAGGCCTTTGACTTGACTTACCTAAATCAGTATAACTCATAATATTTATTTTTATTCAAACACATTTTTTTGTATTCCCTCCAATGGTAGTACACTAGGAAAACGCGGGATGCGCGTTGTTAGACGAGCTTAGGGGTATAGAAATCTAGAATGAAAAATAATTTGTCAACCCAATCTACATCTACAGACCTTGGATCACTCCAAACGTTCAAAAACCTTACGAGAATCAGTTATGTCACGGCCTTCCTCTTCATTCATTTCAATCGTTTTGAATTAATTGGTGACACTTGTTGCTATAGATTTAATTGGTTCCCGTAATAGCCTAAATTGATGGGAAAATGCTTTATAAATGAGTTTTCTTCGTTATTTCTCATCCGATTGATGCGAAAAATCTCTCAAAATGTGCTTAATAGTTTCCTTTATATTCGGCGAAAATTTGAGAGGTCTTGAAATATTTTGATTTTTCAAGTATTTTCCTCCGGGTTATTCTAATGGGGATTTTTGAAATTTCTAAAATTCATAAAAAAAAAGTTACCACCCGATAATGCCACAAAACTATACAGATCCAAGTTGGATGAGGAACCATGACGAAAAAAGTTTGAAGTTGATAGCAGCTGTAGCCGTTTGACCTGTGGAGAACCGACAAAAAACATAAAAAAATAAAAAAAACATAAAAACGAACACCAATTTTTTTCAGTATGTCAAATTGAATCCTCGCTAAAGCTCGTCTAATTACATAAATGATAATGACAAGTTAATGGTCCATAATAAAAATAGTAATACACAGGTGAATAAAACGGAATGTAAATGAATAGAGAAGCCCGTATAAGAGTAATTAAGCATAAAGTAATCATCAGCTTTCAATTTTCAATACATTCACCCACTGTTTTTTTACGGACCACTTGAAGCGTTTCGATGGATATTATTTCTCTATTCAAGGGGAAACAATGAAAAGAGCATCCTCTGTGTGTTTTTGCTTTGGTTGAGCATTGAGGAACACAACAAAACCTCTTGCATAACGAAGATTTTGTTGGCGAAAAAGTTGCCATCCTAATACAAATTTACGTGTAAACACAACCCACGTGTAACCACGCGACCTCATCTCACAGCTTCACCGATTCGCCGCCGCGAGCGTAGCTGTTACTTTTACAGGCGAATAGTCCACTCGAAGGTAACCTGAGACTGGGGAATCTACCTCCGTGAACAATGTTGTCGATCTTTTCTTCTGGTTGCAGGATCTGTCTTTTTGTGTCCAATGCTGATTGATAACATAATTAGCTACTATTAGTGTCTGATTTGATGTTCTCTTTTTCAACGAATCTTAATACATTTGGTAACTATGTATCATATCTAATCAATATTAGGTAGATATTCATACACTATTTTATCCATTTTCATACATTTTGATGCTATTTCACTCTATATTTCTCTTGGTACTTCATTTTACTCATAAATATATTGAAATTGAAGAATGAAAACATATTTGTATCGCTGTACGAGAAAGTGATACAACCCATGACTATACAAACCAGCGTGGTTGATAGTCGAAGATATAACTTACGTTCAGATTCTTTCCAACGAAAACAACTAGTTAGCATCGTTGCAAATCTCAGCGCCTATCTAACATATATCTGCGGTTCCGTGAGGGTTACTGATGGTCGGAGCTCTGGCTCACGAGGGTTGGTTTCAGTTAGAGGAGACTCCCATGTCCCCGTGAACCAACCGTAAGGGAACGTTCATAGAGCCACGGCATTTTTACCGTCCGGCAAACTTGTCCGGCGCCGTGGGACGTAAAATCATCTGTACCGTTCATTAAAACAAAGCAAATGATCGATTATATTGCGCACTCAAGGCAATTTTTATGTCGAATCGATATAGTGACCGGCACAGTAGCTGAGTGGTTTGCGCACTTGCTTCGTGTGACCCGGGAGGTGAAGGGACATATCGGACCCGGTTCTATCCCCGCCACCGTCCATCTTTACAGGGGTTTTTCGTGGTTTCCCTCTGTAGTCTAGGCTAATGCCGGGATGGTTCCCACAATATAGGCCACGACCGCTTCCTTTCCACTATCCTTCCCATTACCCATAAAAACCTTCATCTCATCATCCCGTCATCTCATTGATCATTCATCCGACGCCAATAGATCTCAGACATCATTACAGTGCGTCGTTAAAACCCAATGAAGAAAAAAAAATCGATATCGAGAGTATAGAATATAGTGATATAGAGATATCGAATAGTCATCGAGCTTGACAGTCCGTGCGCAAAAAAACAAACAGTTCGAGTATAAAAGTGGCCGTGATATCGTCCACGTCATCAGGCAAGTCTGTCGACCGGCACAAAGTTCAACTTCAATCAACTTTCAAGGCCACAGTGAACGACAAGCCCGGCGAGTCTGTGACTGGCTCATTCGTTTTGACGGCCCGACAAATCCAATGGAATGTACTGTACGTACATCTTGATGATTAGATGAGCGTAGCAAAGATTCCATTCCACATACCGAAAAAATGAGCTTCGTTTTTTTTTCTTCTGTAATTTTGTACGCGGCATACAGGTCAGGAAAAAATACCTATCGACTTGAAACTTTCTCTACATATTTCTGTCATTTCAGAATAAGTTGGGATCGTTTTCCAAAAAATCACTTCGAAGGTTTTTCCGGAAAAGAATCGAAAAGTTCGAAAAATCCCCATAAGAATAATCCGAAGGAAAAATACTTGAAAACAAGAATTCTTCAAAAAGCTCTCAAATTTTCACCGAATATGAAGAATACTATTATACATCTTTTCAGAGATTTTTGTAACAATCTGATGAGAAATAACGAAGAAAATGCAAGCAAAAAGTATTTTCACTTCAAAGCAAACCAATTAAATACATAGCAACAAGTGTCATCAATTGAATTAAAACGATTGAAATCAGTTATGAATGAACAGGGACATGATTGATTCCGGTAGGGCTTTCAAACGTTTGAAGTAATCCAATGTCTGTAGATTTAGACTGAGCTGACAAATTATCTCTCATTGTACATTCACATACTTCTGAGCTCATCTCACAACGCGAATCCCGCGTTTTCCTAGTGTATCAGAAGTTCGATATATCATGAAAAATTATCACCAAAAAACTGACAATTTACTAAATCGACTCCCAACAAAAACTGACAACTTGTAGGCCTACATACCATCATGCGAAACGTTCAGCTCTATGCTATTCCCCAACAACGGCAAGGACGGCGGTCCCGGTATCTTCCCTATCAGCCTCACCATCCTGGCTCTCTTCCAGGCGTAACACACGACCAGTGACGTCACCAGCAGAACCGCCAGCACGCTGCTCACCGCGCTCAAGGTCACTCCCTGGTGGCGCGGTAGAGCTCGCGCGATGTACAGCCACAGGTAGAACATGGCGACTGACTGAAGTGTTGCCCGGTGAGAGGTGGACTTTATATGAGATGACCGAGTGATATCCCCACTATAAAAGTAGTGCATGTGGTAGTGGAGGGATTTTCTGTGGTATGTATTCGGGAAAATATATGTTTTAAGCCTTTCTAGTATTTTTTTTTGTTCACGTCTTTATCAATTAATAAACAGAGACTTCACAAAAGAGGTTGCTGAGATTATACACAAAAAACTATCGATATTTATTTTTATCTCAATGATCCCGACAGAAGCTCTGGGGATACTGATCGAGTGGTAGGTGAATGTTGAGACTTATGAGGTCCGAACCCACGCTCCACTTGACTTAAATACCCATGCAATGTTTGACTGACTGAGACAGATGGGCACTTATTATTGGAGTTAATTTCCCAAAGAAATTACTGATTTAAACTGTTTTTGAACCCTTTCCTCATCTGTGGTCGTACGATCAATCATTCTGAATGAGCTTCCTCGTGGTTTCCCTCAGTCGTCAGAGAGAGAGAGAGAGAGAGAGAGAGAGAGATATATATAGAGAGAGAGAGAGAGAGAGAGCGAGAGAGAGAGAGAGAGAGAGAGTGTGTCTTACAAACATAATCGCAACCGTTTGCGTCCTACTTACGAGACATCACCTAGCCTGATGTAACCTCTCATCCCATCTTCCCGTCAACTTGGTCCTTCTCAGTCAGAGTTGAGTTTCGTGAGAGCGAGCAAGACGAATATTCAAAAAACAAACATACTGCCTAGAGTCAGTTGTAGCCCACTAACGGATGAACAAGTATTAATCAGTTAACCATTAGTTATGGTACAAAAATAACAAACATGACTGGAAGAGTGACTGATAAGTTAATTCGCTCAATATAGTCTAATTCACTAATTATGGCACTTGGTATACTGGAACGGCTCTTAGTAAGAGCTAGTTGGCCCCCTATAGCTTTGTGATGACATGTTCATTTCCTCGACACAAGAGAAAAGTTCAGAGTGAGAGAGAGAGAGAGAGAGAGAGAGAGAGAGAGAGAGAGAGAGAGAGAGAGAGAGAGAGAGAGAGAGAGAGAGAGAGAGAGAGACAGAGAGAGACAGAGAGAGAGAGACAGAGAGAGAGAGAGAGGGAGAGAGAGAGAGAGACAGAGAGAGAGAGAGAGAGAGGGAGAGAGAGAGAGAGAGAGAGGGAGAGAGAGAGAGAGAGAGAGAGAGAGAGAGGAGAGAGAGAAAGAGATGAAGTGAAGAAAGATTGGACATGAAATGATATGTGACATGATAACTTGCGCATGCAACAAGCGTGAGATCAAAGGACGAGTAAACTGTCAGAACAGTTTTGATCAGTTTTCCTATCCCCCCTCCCCCCTCTCCCTCTCTCCCCTCCCCACCCCTCCTCTCCACTCCTCTCTTTGTAGCCGTGTGTCGCCCGCTTGTGCACAGCTATCTTGATACGTTGTGCTTACTGATTCGATTATCTATGTTTTGAGTCTTGTTCACATGTTTTTTGAAAATGTCCGGACCAATCAACAGCGATGAAAGAGGAGGGGAGGGGAAGGGGGGGGCAATTTGTAACCTTGCCATTGTAGGGTGAATTGATATCACAATCAATCGTAATCATAGATCCCAATAGATCTATACAACTTGTTTAAGAATGAACCATATTATTGAAAATGGTTTCATAGTAATACAGTTATTTATAGAGAATATGTGTCATGGAGTCAGCGTGCCATCTGAAGATAACTATGATGAGTGACGTTGTACTTCATTCATCTGTATATTCATTCAGGGATATGAAATACAATTCTCGTCATTGTAAAGTACAACAGTCCAACAACAGGGGAGTGGTTGATTGAACAATATTCGATACATATTCATGGTGCTAGTAAAGATATTATTATATTAATAACTTCGTGTCAAGTTTTCCAAGTGGAATTTTCACCGATATTTTAGTTTTTCTACTGTTATTACTTTTTTGCATGCACTTTGGAGAGCAGATATATTTTAAAACATGAAATTATGATTATAAATATACTGATCCTCAACGTCAATTGGGCATATAACTTACAAACATCCACTTTTGGCACGCTTACCGTGATGTAAACAATCGTTAAAGAGCTTGACGATGCTGCAAATCGCTTATGCAGGTAGAAAGATACAATTATTTCAATTTTTTTGGTGAAAACGGCATATTTTAAATAAATTTACTATATTCATTGAAGATTAAGAATTCCACAGGAACCAGCAGTAGTTTAGTTAGGTACATTACCACAGGTAGGCCTATATAGTCACAGACTACCAGCCCCATCTCAATGGTTGCCGCGGCCGAACGATATTACACAAAACTAGGCGCAAGCCTCATTTCAATCCAACTCTACATGCTTAGTTATTACGCTTTCTCAAGATTGAGCAACACCTCATTGTCCATGATCCTTCCTATATTGGGTTTAACGACGCACTTTAATGATGACTGAGATCTATTGGGGTCGTATGGATGATTAATGAGATGATGGGATGATGAGATGAAGGTTTTTATGGGTATTGGGAAAGATAGTGGGAAGGAGGCGGTCGTGGCCTATATTGAGGGAACCATCCCGGCATTAGCCTAGACTACAGAGGAAAACCACGAAAAACCCCTGTAAAGATGGACGGTGACGGGGATCGAACCGGGTCCGACATGCCCACTACCTCCTGGGTCACATGAGGCAAGTGCGTTAACCACTACGCTACATGTGCCTCTACAACACGAATATTCAAATTATCGTTGAGATTGCCAGGCGCTGAAATATCGATCATGTCTCTAATCTTTCCTTTCGTGAAAAATTACATTTCTCATTTGTGCATACAGTTTTCTCTTTCGACTAGATGTTTGCTGTTGTCACCTTGGCGATAGAAGTGATATAAGGGTTGTGTAATGAAAGTGCAAGTGAAAAGAAAGTATTATTATCGTCTGCAAACTTTCACTCACTTCAATCGACCTACAGTGCTACAATAACACTGTCACACACACACATATATATATATATATATATATATATATATATATATATATATATATATATATATATATATATATATATATATATATATATATATATCTTTTTTCTCTCTCTCTCTTCTCGTATTTCTGCTTCATACACAAACCATGACATCAATTATAACAATGCTGTTTGTCAATGAGAAACAAGTTTGACTCGGTGCATGAAGATTTACCGTTCCCACTGAAAGTGAAGCACATACGCCTACGACGATCTACAGCAGTTTATCCGTACATAAATATGAGAAAACCAAAATGTGTTCTTTCTTTATTTTCCATTTTTTGAATATTTGTATAACTTGAAACTAAGTTCAGGAATTACCAACCTGAGAGTGGCTCCAACTAGCAGTTTAAAGTTATTATCACCGTGGTTACCCATGTTATTTGTGTTGATTAACTCTCAAGAGGGGCATTCATGTACGCCTAGCAAGCTCTAGCAAGGCATGAAACCTGTTTAACTACTGCCATGGCGGCAATTTGCCATCAACTTTGCGGGGTGGTTTTTGATGATCGCAAGTTGCGACCGCTAGCATCTTTGCTAGACGTACATGAATGCCCCCCGCCCAAAGGCTAACTGAGCTTGGAAATACAGGGTTCAAGTCGATTAATTAAGGTCAAGGTTCACGTGGTAGGTTCGTTTGGATGGAGCACCATCCCACTTTCTCATTCACATGAATATTCATCTCTATTCGGATATTTAATGAATTAAACTAGTCAAACGTGAGATATGCGTTGTAAGATGAGCGAGATATCTGAATAAGGTATATTAACAGTCCTACATTTGCTGCTTTATCGACTCTGGTATTTTACACACTTTGTCCTTCATTTATTTGCTACTTCATCTTCTCTGGTATTCTACACACCTTGACGAATATAAAGAATAGTTGATTCTTGGGCAAATATCGAATATAGGAAGCAGTGAATCTTGGCTCATTTCCATATATTTGTTGTCTAAAAACAGTTATTTGAATTCTTTTCTTCGAAACGGCTGATTCGAATTGCTTACAAAATGGTGGTTATGTGTATCATTTATGTTTGAACACTCGGGGAAAATGTTATTTTTTCGAAGAGATTTCATTCTTTCAAATTTTCTTACCCAGCCTAATCTCGTGTAGTTTTTAAAAACTTTGACATGATATTTCTCAGAATTTATTCGACCGATTCATTTTGAAAACTTTACAGTTCCAAGTTGTAAAAGTTGACCCGTACAAAAAAGTTCAATGTTGATCAGTCTATCCATGTGACCTGTGCAGTGCTTACAAAAACACATAGATAAAGCTCCATAAGAGTGGGATGGAATCTTCGCTACGCTCATCTAATCACGCATTGAAAAATATTCATCTCAGTTTTCTTCAAATAATATACGACGTGATTAAAATGTAGATATATTCACTTATCTTATTCCCATTTCATTCTTGTTCCGTTCTCATTTGTTCATTCATGATTCATTTTGCTGTTCTACTCATGAAGATAATACAGCTAATTCAGCATCCGAAAGATCCTACCCTTTTATATTCCTAATCCCATCAGCCATAATTGGAAGAAAGAAGAGTGAATCACATTTTCGAGCTTCACTATCCATTTAATTATTTCTTCTCTCTTTTCCTAATTATTTTTTGAATTCTTTCTTTTTCATACTCACTCTATTGTTGTAATTTAAATATCGTAAGAAATGAATATTATATCACATACCAACTGAAACTATTCAGCACTTACTTTTATATTCTTGATGATCACAATGTATCAACCTTTATTTCGGTACATCCACAGTCAAGCCACCTTTGGTGGTTTTGTGGGAACTGTGAAGACTTCATTTTGTTGTGTATTATTTTGTATACATTTGTATTGTGTTAATTTGTTAATTTTTTTATAATACCAATACAATGAACTTGAACTTGAATATATGGTTTCTGAAATTTTCTCAGATTAGGATATTTTTATCCTTGTATTTCCTGATTCCCGTAGGATAGCGTCAACGCCCCTTTCCCATACCACTTCCATAATTCTTTGTGGTATACCCATTATTGTTGTCTTTGTTAATCTCTATTCAGCACAGTAAATATATTAGTGATTCCATTCTTGATTCACTGTTACATTACACATCCATCATCAGTGGTGACAATATTATACACCACCCTGTACAAGGTGTATTCCAACCCTTACTGTATCATGCCGCCTTTTGTCCATCCTCAACCATTGTCATGCAGACACAACCGGTACGCTCGCCACAAATATACATCATTCCCTGAAGATTCGAGCACCTTGACGTGGCGTGCGGGCTTGCGTGGCCCCGTGATCTCCAGAGCTGTCGTCGGGAGCATTCTACTTGCTCCCAGCAGGGTCACCATGGCGGTAAGGTGAGCGTCCTGCCTAGTCCAATCTCAACTCGACCGAATCTCAACTCGACCGAATCTCAACTCGACCGAATCTCAACTCGACCACCTGCTTCTGTCGAGTTGAGAATCGGTCGAGTCAGGACGTGGCTCTCATTGGATGCGCCGAATCGGAGACTTAATTATACCGTCTTTGAATCAACAGTTTGTGTCTTTCTTGATTGCGCTCTTCATTCAAACGAAAGCGTACACTTTTATGAATCTGGGCACGCACATAAGAATATGTCATCATTGAACTTGTCATACTGTATTGTTTTCACAACCACAACTACTATACTACGGGTTAACAACTACTTTTCAGATGAAACATTTCGAGATTTTGAAAACCCTCATAATAATAATCGAATCTGCCGTGACGGAGAAATAATTGGGCCATCAAGGAGATCAACAGGTGTGACCAACTGGATCGTGAAACGATAAAAACAGTCAGCAGTTGAACAGGAAGGCAGCTAGTGAATAGTTAGTTTCGGAATCAAGATTGGGGTAGCTTTCCCTTACATTTCATAGGACACGCCCATATCGCTCAACTCGGAACACATTATGCTGTATTTTCCTGATTTAGTTCTGGTTGAAGTTATTCATGCATCTGGAAATGAGAGAAACTATACTACTGACAAATAACTCGTTTTAGAATCAACTAAAGCAGCACCATCGCGGTGAGTGGCTATCACACTGATGAAACAAATTCACAACACTTTGACCTGTTTTTCTCCGTGTCCCGGCAAAACGAATACAGGAATCGCACTTGAAACTTGTCAAAGTTGATGTTCAAACTGATGACAAGGTCATCAGATAGTTGTTCAAATCTATCAAATAGATCTCCGTGAGTCTTGCCGTTTGATTATTATCAACGTTCAGTTGACAGTTTTTTTTTTTTTTTTCAAATTTTCAATATATTTTGAATGAATCTGCTTCAATAGAACGGCGAGGCTCATGATTATCAGATGACATGCTCATTAGTGTGAGCAATAACTTCGGCAAGTCTCAAAACTTCACAATTATTGCTGTAGGATTCCCGTATAAAACGAGCATACTCATTCATTTGGCCGGTACACGGAAAAAACGGGTCGAAATATTGTGAATAATTCTGTTATCAGTTCTATATCAGTTCACACTCCATTGGTTCTGAATTAGAAGATTCGAAAAGAGGTTATTTGTCGGAAGAGGTTTTTCTCATTTTTAGATGGAAGACTAACCTTGGATCAGTTCAGCTCTAGGTTAGATGAGTTTAGTTCCAATTAGTCAGATCTTGATGGTCTGATTGAATCAATTTAGATTAGGTTAGTTTGTTCACTTTAGCTAGATAATGGATACATAAAAGTGCGTTATATGCATGGATTAGTTTCCTTTCTATTGACGACTAGTGATTGACCCGCCCACAAACGTCACAAAACAGGACATCCAATCAAATGGGCTGTTTGTTATGTGGGAAAATTAATATTACCCATCAGAGTCTCTGAATGCCCACATGAAGTATAGATCTAGGTGGCCTGCCGATAAGCCACGCCTATCCATAGTGGTCAATTATATAGTATAGGCCTATACATGTTTTGGCAAAAACAACAACAACAACAACAGCGCCCGCATGGGCTACATGCTACAACAAGGCTAGGTCTTGCTTATCGGACTGCCAACACCTCATGGATCACCGCCTCTATGTGTACACATGCACGAGTGTACGTTGAGATGATGATTGTAAGCTGTGCCGGTTTCACCCCCCTTTAATAATAATGTAGCCCTCATTTATATACGGTACAACTGGTGGTGACTTTTAAATCACTACCGTTCTGTTAGGGGTGGCTAGTGGGAGGAGGGGGGGGGGGGGGGAGCTGCAATAACTGCTCTGTCTTTTGGACGCGGAGGGAAAACTATATCATGGTTCGTCTTTTGACCGGACGAGCGAGCTGAAGGTCGTCTACCAGTTGAATGGTAGGATGACGATCTCACAGCTGTTCTTCTCTTCACATGTATTATAGTTGCTTGTTGAATTATTTCTCATGACGTGGTTGGTCAAACCTTCCGTTTCGTCAAACTAAATGAGTCATCGTGAAGCTTTTGGAGGTACTTTCTGATAAGTGTTTCATCGTTTGCACAACGATCCTCACCAACAGCTGGATTATATACGGGAATCATGTTGATAATTATGAATATATATCAATATATATATATATATATATATATATATATATATATATATATATATATATATATATATATATGTATATATATATATATATATATATATATATATATATATATATATATATATATATGTAAATGATATATATATATATATATATATATATATATATATATATATATATTATATATATATATATATATATATATATATATATATATATATATATATATATATATATATACATATATATATATATATATATATATATATATATATATATATATATATATATATATATATATATATATATATCGGGCTTACATATTTATTTAACTTTCTTATATATAACACAATATAGACGATAGAGTATTATGTGGGATGAGGTCCCGCTAGTCATATTTCACAGTTGAGCACACAGATGGCGGCGCCTCCCACTCGGTGGCTCCCCAATGGTACATACATAGATGGCACCACAATATCATAGATATACATGACAATAGAAACCTCCATTAGCTATTGTTACACCAGCCGTATAATGATGAGGCTCATCATCTTTTTGTCACCAACCGTGAGGGGGGGGGATACAAATACACTCCCCCCCTCTCTAACGACTAAACTGTCGCGTTATACAAACAGAAATGATGAAATCTCTTTTTTTATCATTTTAATATCACGTTATTTGAAACATCTGTTGTGATATAAAGCAGTTAAGGGATGACACATAATATGAAGATACATTTGAGGGTTGGTGATTTTTTTTTTGTGGGGGGGGGGGGTTATCAGGAGGTGAAATAGAACAGGGTGGTCTATATGGGAAGATGTGTGGTCGAAAGGGATGTGGATGAAATTTAGATTTCTTTTCGATTGATATTAAAAACAAAAAACATTGTCGAGTCAACTATTTGACATTGTATGAGATTTTTCTATTCCAAATTAGAATAAATTATTATGTTTTCGAATATTCTTCACATCGTTTGATTTCAACATTGAAATTAGCCAGAAAGTAATTGTTGTACAATTGAGGCTTCTGGGGATGACAAAGTAGAATCTGTCGTACGGAGCACCGCAAGGGCGATCTTACTCCATGTTTGTATCTTCTCAAGGGCAATACAATCAGTGACATCTCTGAGAAATTGGGTATTTATCAATTGGATGTCAGTTCAAACTAATCACAATGATAATAACTCAATTTTGAAAAATGTATAGATTTGGTATGATTTTATGACATGTTCAGCTATACCAGAAGTTGAGTATTCGGGAAAAGCAGTGGAGTTGAAGTTATGAGAAGAACAGAAAGAAAGAATATTAGGGTTTTAAGGCTCACCGACAGCGAGGTCATTTAGCAACATCATTATATGTGGGGATGAGCGTCGTTTTTTATTCACGATTATTGTTCGTTCATCAACAGTTAACAGTTAACCAACAGTTAACAGCAATGTTATTAATTTCACTCCATGATTTTGTGATCAATAATTCCATTTTCATTCTTCTCGTTCTCAACTTATTCCCACAGCCCACCTCTTCAAAGTCCACATTGCAAATCTTGAGCATATTACGATAACTCATTCCGGAAAACTTTTCAGTTTTTAAATGATAAATTGTTGATGAGCGTAGCGAAGTCTTCATCCCACTCTTATAGGGCTTTGTCTGTGAGTTTTTTTTTCTGTTTGTAAGCACTCCACAGGTCGCAAGGGTTGACTGATCAACATGAAACTTTTTTGTACACGCAAACTCATCCAACTTAGAACTGTATAGTTTTTGGGATGAATCGGTCGGACCGATTTTGAGAAAAATCATCTCAAAGTTTCTAAAAACCCCATAAGATATGCGGCTGGGCGGAAAATGTTGAAAAATAAAATCTCTCCAAATGGGATGAAAGTTTCTCTGAATGTGTATACATAGATTTCACACATTATTACGATTTCGTATGCAATTCCAATCAGCCGTTTTGAAAAAAAAAAAAAATAACCGATGATATTCATCAAATATATCATAAAAATTGTGACAGAATTAAACTGTCGAGATTCACTGCTTTCTAGATTCAAGAGTTGACCAACAATGAAGTATTTATTATATACATCAAGGTGTGTAGAATACCATATTCAATGAAGTGGCAAGAGTAGAACTACTTTAACGTTTTTTATAGCTTATTCAGATATCAAGGTGTGTAGAATACCAGAGTCGATAACGTAGCAAGGGTAGAACAACTTCAAGGACTTTTATACCTTATTCGGATATCTCGCTCATCTTACAACGCATATTTCGCGTTTCACTAGTTGGATGAGCGTAGCGAAGATTCCATCCCACTCTTATGGAGCTTTGTCTGTGTGTTTTTTTTTGTTTGTTTGTTTGTAAGCACTGCACAGGTCACATGGGTGGACTGATCAACATGAAACTTTTTTTGTACGGGCCAACTTTTACAACTTAGAACTGTATAGTTTTTGGAATGAATCGGTCCAATAGGTTTTGAGAAATATCATGTCAAAGTTTTTGAAAACCCCATAAGATTAGGCTGGGTGAGAAAATTTGAAAAAATGAATCCTTTCCGAAAAAAATACAATTTTCTCTGAGAGTTCAAACATGAATGATACACATAACCATCATTGTGTAAGGAATTTGAACCAGCCGTTTCGAAGAAAAGAATTCAAATAACTGTTTTTATTCATCAAATATATTGAAATGAGCCAAGATTCACTGCTTCCTAGATTCGATATTTGCCCAAGAATCAACTATTCTTTATATTCGTCAAGGTGTGTAGAATACCAGATAAGATAAAGTAGCAAATAAATGAAAGACAAAGTGTGTAGAATACCAGAGTCGATAAAGTAGCAGATGTGGAACTGTTATTAAACCTTATTCAGATATCTCGCTCATCTTACAACGCATATTTCGCGTTTGCCTAGTATGTTCAATACTTGATTCTGGATATTATTGTCTATCCGCGATGTGAGATGTCGTCTATCAACCAATGGCCCTTCACACAATTAGTTATGAAAACTTGAGCAGGCCGCAGCTTTTTGAAATATGTAGTTTTGTTTCTGATCGTAATTCGTGTGATGAAGCATAATTGACTCTTAAAACAGCATACATATAAGTGGGCCTATATTTGAATAGTAGTAGTAACTAGTCAAACGCGAAATATGCGTTGTAAGATGAGCGAGATATCTCAATAAGGTATAAAAGTCGTTGAAGTAGTTCCACCCTTGCTACCTTATCGACTCTGGTATTCTACACACCTTGATATCTGAATAAGCTATAAAAGTCGTTAAAGTAGTTCTACTCTTGCCACTTCATTGACTCTGGTTGATGAGCGTAGCGAAGTCTCCATCCCACTCTTATAGGGCTTTGTCTGTGTTTTTTTTTGTAAGCACTCCACAGGTCGCAAGGGTTGACTGATCAACATGAAACTTTTTTTGTACACGCAAACTCATCCAACTCAGAACTGTATAGTTTTTGGGATGAATCGGTCAGACCGATTTTGAGAATCATCATCTCAAAGTTTCTAAAAACCCCATAAGATTTGGCTGGGCGGAAAATGTTGAAAAATAAAATCTCTCCAAATGGGATGAAATTTTCTCTAAATGTGTATACATGGATTTTACACATTATTACGATTTTTTAAGCAATTCTGATCAGTCCTTTTGAAGAAAAAATATAAAATGACTGATAATATTCATAAAATATAATATCATAAAAATTGTGACAGAATTAAGTTGTCAAGATTCACTGCTTTCTAGATTCAAGAGTTGACCAACAATGAAGTATTTTTTATATGCGTCAAGGTGTGTAGAATACCAGAGTCAATGAAGTGGCAAGAGTAGAACTACTTTAACGACTTTAATAGCTTATTCAGATATCAAGGTGTGTAGAATACCAGAGTCGATAAAGTAGCAAGGGTAGAACTCCTTCAAGGACTTTTATACCTTATTCAGATATCTCGCTCATCTTACAACGCATATTTCGCGTTTGACTAGTATTCTACACACCTTGACGCATATAAAAAATACTTCATTGTTGGTCAACTCTTGAATCTAGAAAGCAGTGAATCTCGACAACTCAATTCTGTTACAATTTTTATGATATATTTTATGAATATTATCAGTCATTTTATTTTTTTTCTTTAAAACGACTGATCAGAATTGCTTAAAAAATCGTGGTAATGTGTAAAATCCATGTATACACATTTAGAGAGAATTTCAATCCACTTGGAGAGATTTTATTTTACAACATTTTCCGCCCAGCCAAATCTTACGGGGTTTTTAGAAACTTTGAGATGATGATTCTCAAAATCGGTCCGACCGATTCATCCCAAAAACTATACAGTTCTAAGTTGGATGAGTTTGCGTGTACAAAAAAAGTTTCATGGCGATCAGTCAGCCCTTGCGACCTGTGGAGTGCTTACAAAAAAAAAAAAAAAAACACACAGACAAAGCCCTATAAGAGTGGGATGGAGACTTCGCTACGCTCATCAATAAATATATATATTATTCATATATATATATATATATATATATATATATATATATATAT
>OZ023335.1:10449199-10474199 GCA_964007535.1 Brachyptera risi
ATATAATAAATAATCCGTCCCTGGTTCCAACTGAAACATTGGGTCAGGGGGTGGGTATTTCCACCATCACTAGGGCCGCAGGACTCCTGGAAATCGGTTGGCCACGCCTGGCATTTCCTCCTCATCTTCCTCCTCCTATTCTTCCACTTCCAATTGTTCCACCAATTCCTTCCATTTTATTCTGTCCTCCCACTGACGTTCTGCCTCTAACTCCTTCCACCTTCCTCCTCTCATCAGTACATCCTCCTTAATCAGCCCAATCCACCTCTCTCTCGGTCGTTCCACTCTCCGTGTTCCCACTGTAGCCGCCTCGAATACCCGTTTTGGTATTCTCTCGGTTCCCATCCTCTTCATATGACCGAACCACCTAAGCCTCTCTCTTCCCAATTTGAACTCTAATCTCTCTACTCCTAGCTCACTTCTTATCTGCTTACTTCGAACGTTATCTATTCTCGTAATCCCCTTCACACTCCTCAAGAACTTCATCTCAGCTGCCTGTAGCTGGTTCAATTCCATAATACCCGCCGACCACGTTACTGCCCCGTACGTTAGAATTGGCAGGAAATACATCTTGTACATCATCAATTTACAGACTTTTGGAAATCTTTCATCCCACAACAACTTCCTCACTGCCTGATAAAATGACTCTGCTGTCTTTCTCCTTTCCTGCACTTCTCTATCTACTTTGGCCTTATTGGTGAGTAGGCTTCCGAGGTACTTGAACTCTTCCACCTCTTTCAACCATCCGTCTCTAAGCTTTATCCGAGCATTACCGTGTCTATTCTTCTTCCTTTCCATTGTCATTGCTTCACTCTTCTCTTCACTAATCTTCAAACCCATCCTCTCCGTCTCTTCACTCCACTTATCAATCTTGCACTGCACTTCCTCTCTTGTTTCTCCCCAAACCACCACATCATCCGCATGAATCAAAGTACAAGTATCACCAGTCCCATTAGGCTCCACTTTTTTTAGCAGCTCGTCCATCACTATGACGAAGAGCATCGGTGAAAAAACACTCCCTTGTCGTAGCCCTTCATTTATATCAATACCCTTACGATCTCCCCCCCCCCCCTCCCCCGACTGCACACAACTCACACTGTTCCGATACATACTTTTGACTCGCTCAACCAAGTCCTTACCTATTCCGCTCTTCACCAAACACCCCCACACTCTTTCTCTCTGCAACCTATCATATTGTGGTTTCTACAAGTCAAAGAAAGTCAAAGAAAGTCTCCAACAACTGTCGCATGGTGAAAACTGCGTCTATTGTCGATCGTCCTCTACAACTTCGCGCACCGGCAGAGTGACGTCACTCTCATATAATTACTACACTTCATATACGATCTCCTTTATTGAAAAGAGGGATAATTATCCCGTTTTCCCTACCACATGGAACCTTCTTCTGTTTGTATGTCGCTCTGATTACTCTACCGAGCCATCTCCTACCACCATTCCCTGTCGCTTCCACCATTTCAAGAGTAACCTCATCTATGCCAGATTCACGACCATTCTTCATCTCTCGCATAGCTCTTGCTATGTCTGTATCACTGAGATCTTCCTCTATGCCACTGTCTGGGATGTCTTCCTCACTCTGCTGCTGTTCTCCTTCCTCTTTTAGTGTATTTGAATAATTATTTACATCATGAGGTTCTCAAAATACTCTCTCCACATCTTGTGTATCTTCCCAACATCACTCATCAGTTCATCATTGTTATTTTTCAAACTCTTCACATCTTCTCTCATACCCCTATTTCCCTTGATTAGACCATAGATCATCTTCTTGTTGAGATCAAAATCTTCCACCAACTTGCCTGCCAACTCCTCCATTGATTCTTCTCTTTCCTCTGCGACAATGATCGCCACATATTTTCCTCTGCATATTCTATAATGATATTCACTCTCTGCTGATCTGTGCATCTCGTTATTCTACCACGCTAGTCTTTCTTCTTCACTGCATCTTTCACTCTGTTGTTACACCGTCTTGTCTCCTTCCTCTTCCTTCTTCCACCTGCTCTTCCGCACAACTGTTCAGCTGCAGCAACTATAGCATTATCGAACTCCTGCCATTCCTCCCTCACTTCCCTCAACTCCCCTTCAGGCACTCTACTCTTGATCGCGTAACAGAATTCGCTCTTCATAGCTGAGTCTATGACGATCACTATGACGAAGAGCATCGGTGACAATACACTGCCTTGTCGTGGTCCTTCACTTATTTCAAACCATTCTGATCTCCCCACCCCCGACTGCACACAACTCACACTATTCCGGTACATACTTTTAATTCGCTCAACCAACTCGTTGCCTATTCCTCTCTTTACCAAACACTCCCACACTTTTTCTCTTGGCAACCTATCATATGCCTTCTCCAAGTCCAAGAAAGCCATATGCATCACCTGACCTCTCTCCCACTGCTGCTCCATCAACTGTCGCATGGTGAAAATTGCGTCTATTGTCGAACGTCCTCTTCTAAATCCATACTGTTCTTCTCGCAATATCTCTTCCACGTAATTCTTCAATCTCCACTCCACTATCTTCTCAAACAACTTCGCACACTGGCAGAGTAACGTCACTCCTCTATAATTACTACACTTCCTACGATCTCCTTTCTTGAAAAGGGGGACAATTATCCCCTTTTCCCAATCTCCTGGAACCTTTTTCTGTTCCCACGCCGCTTTCATTACTCTACCAAGCCATCTCCTACCACAATCCCCTGCCGCTTTTACCATTTCAATGGTAACCTCATCGATGCCGGGTGCACGACCATTCTTCATCTCTCGCATAGCTTTTGTTATCTCTGCATCACTGAGATCTTCCTCCATGTTACTGTCTATTATAGCCCCCGCACTGTGCAGTTCTCCTTCCTCATGCGATGTATTTAAATCATTTTTCACATTCAAAAGGTTTTCAAAATACTCTCTCCACATCTTGTTTATCTCCCCAACATCACATATCAGTTCATCGTTGTTATTTTTCATACTCTTTACATCTTCTCTCATACCCCTTTTCCCCTTGATCAGACCATAGATCATTTTCTTGTTGCCATCGAAATCTTCCACCAACTTGCCTGCTAACTCCTCCATTGCCTCCTCCATATATATATATATATAAATATATATTCTTTCATATATATATATATATATATATATATATATATATATATATATATATATATACATATATATATATATATATATATATATATATATATATATATATATATATATATATATATATGAATATATATATATATATATATATATATATATATATATATGTATATATATATATATATATATATATATATATATATATAAATATATATATATATATATATATATATTCATATATATATATATATATATATATATATATATATATATATATATATATATAAATATATATATATATATATATATATATATATATATATATATATATATATATACATATATATATATATATATATATATATATATATATATATATATATATATATATATATATATATATATATATATATATATATATATATATATATATATATATATGAATATTCGATGTTTGTAGCAGAGCTGTTATTGAATACTCTTGTGACATCTTGTTGAGAGATGAGACCACACCGATCAACGTATTCTTGTATTCATAAGACAATAATACCAACCTGAAAAAAGCTAATCGTCTTCGTCTTCGCGTAGATTTAACTTGCCAAGTCTTCAAGCCAACAACACCCCACAGTGAGTGATCGGAGCACCCGATCGCCAACGGTTCAAGATGCAAAGAAACGGTCGAATGAACACTCATTCTCTCTGTCTCCTTGGTGGTTCTAAAAGTAAGAGGTTGGTGTGTATTTTATTCATTTCGATCATATAATTCGTGCATATGGAAGCTTGTTTGCGTTACATCAAGGCCGCATATGAATACACAATTCTTTAAATTCTGCCTCAATTAAGACAGCCTTCATTCATGCGACGTTGTTGTTGTTGTTGTTGTTGTTGTTGTTGTTGTGTTGCGCTCAATCTTGATAAACCCAAATCAACTTAATTCGCCAACAATAGCCAATTAACTTCACAAATAATCATTTTGACCTAGAACGTAAATTATATGGTGATAGCCAATCTGAAAAAAAACTCGCAGAAGAGACAATTAACCCAACCCTAGCTTCTGCTGAAAGGATCCGGACTCCTCGACGTGGTGTGAGGGCTTGAGTGACTCCGTGATCTCCAGAGCTGTCGTCGGGAACAGTTTATCTGCTCCCAGCAGGGCCACTCATGGTGATAAGGTCTGGAGTGAGGGCACAGACCAAGCTAGAACCATCTTGGAGGAGTGGAAACCTTTTGGGGACCGGAGTATTGCATTGCATATTCATTTCATTCTATTTCATTTTTTGACACTTTATTTTCTTCCTCATCTTCCATACTTCTTCTATTTCTTTCCGCTCCCTCTCAATGCTTGAATCATCCACAAATGTTGACATTTACGGCAAAGTATACACGAACGTGAGCAGAGGCGCTAAACGACCTCGCTGTCAACGCGCCTCCAAACCCTAAGGGTGGATTGCAAAAACAGAGTTTAAACCCCAGCCTACCTTAGTCGCCGTCTAAGTAAGAAATTGCATTATGGCTGCAATGCAATTTCTTACTTAGACGGCGTCTAAGGTAGGCCGGGGTTAAACCAAATATATTATCAACTATGAGAATATATGTATCTCTTATGCACCATCTAGCGGCCAAGCGTGTACGACGGATCTCAAGAAGTAGTAGACTACTAAATCGACTGCGCGCAACGATGGCGAGTCAGTTAGGTTATAATAAACTTTTGAAAATATGAAAATATCAATATTATAATTTTCAGAATGCTGAGAAAATCGATTAAAATAACGAACATCAATTTAATGCTATTTTGAAACGTTCGCACGTATCAGTTGCGCGCTGGTTTCATGACGTCACATTCTCTTATAGTTACACGCGCGGCCGCCAAGATCGGGACCATCTTTTATCGCCACTTGTTTCATATATTGTTCCAGTTATTAATATATTTGGTTAAACTCTGTATTTGCAATCCACCCTAACAGTCACACATAGAAACTCAACCGACCACAAGCCAACAGCAGCTCCAGTCTGTATTCACCTCGAACCACCTTGCTCACGGCAGACTTGATCCACAAGAATTAACTGCGATCTGGAAGAGTGTAGCTGGGAGATCTCGAAGGCGGTGGTGGTTGGAAGGATTTTCTAATTATTCAATGGGGATTTTATGTAAGAATGAGTTTATTTTGAGACTTGGAGAAGATGAAAGACGTCTATTTAAATAGCTTCACATTTAAGACAGAGATCTTCAAGTATTACGTTTAGAGTACAGTCGTCTGTAGAAGTGGAATTTGATAAGAATTGAACTTGAAGAATTCGTCACTTGGAAGCAGATGAGAATGGGGTTGTAAACAACCACGATGTAGTGATACCAACATATGTAAAGAAGGTACTCAACCGAGACGCGTGGCCGAGTGGTAACACTCTGAACCGTCATTCGGGAGACCGGGGTTCGATTCCAGCCATGGTCGACCATCCTGACATGGTTTTTTCGTGGTTTCCCTCGGTCCTTCAGGTTGATACTGAGATGGTTCCTTAACAACAGGCTACGACCGACTCCTTCCCACTATCCAAAATACCTGATGAAATAACCTCTCATCTCATCATCCCGCCATCATCTCATTCATCATCCACCGACGCTAATAGATCGTAGCCATCAGTATGGTTCGTCGTTACAACCCAACATGAAAATAATAAAAATGAGGAGGTATACTCCAACTTCCATATTAATAACGTGGACGGTATTTGTGGTCTCTTGCGGTCAGTTCAGAGCCAAAGGTCCCGATTGCCTGTCGTGATTTAGCGGATTTCCTTGTGAACTAGATGTGGATAAGGTATCAGTCGCATTGTTGAACTCACAAAATTCATCATTTTCGTGCGAAACAAATGTAACTTCTGACATAATTCTACTGAGTCGTGAATAGCATTGTTCTTTTCTATTGTACGATATGAAAGCGATAGCTGCTAGTTGCTGGTTGCTAGTTGCTAGTTGCTAGTTGCTAGTTGCTAGTTGCTAGCTGCTAGTTGCTAGCTGCTAGTTGCTAGTTGCTAGTTGCTAGTTGCTAGTTGCTAGCTGCTAGTTGCTAGCTGCTAGTTGCTAGTTGCTAGTTGCTAGTTGCTAGTTGCTAGTTGCTAGTTGCTAGTTGCTAGTTGCTAGTTGCTAGATGCTAGTTGCTAGTTGCTAGTTGCTAGTTGCTAGTTGCTAGCTGCTAGTTGTCGGGACCCTGGCTGGACTCGGATTCTGACCCCGGAAAAATGTCACTGTGAAGACGCGAGTCGGTATCCCTTCTTTATCTTATGAGACAGTATGTCGGTATCTCTACATCGTGGTACAAGCATCCAGGGATATCCCTCATAACTGAAAGACGGGGCCAATTTCCATCTCGGTTACCAGCCTACTAATCGCCCCCCCCCCCTCCTCCTTCCCTCCCCTCCCCACCCCTCGCTTCCATCGAACAAAGCCTCTAACACAGCATCGGCGTCGGCCACTTTGCATTACTTGCGGGGGGAGCTAGGTGTGGGGGGTGGGGGTGGGGGTGGAGGGCAGGGGGACTGTATGGCCTCGTGTTTGAATAGATGGGCCAGTGCGGGGGCATGGTGTGATACTAGTTTAATGAACATTAAGGGATGGATGCTCATCATCTTTGTTACATTGTGGAATAATGTAAATATGCTTGTTTTATTTGTATAGGGTGGACATGTCTGGGTGAGAGGATTTAATTTGGGAAGAGACACGAATTTTCATTTGTTTCTATTTTGAAAAATCATATTTTCGTATACCACACGGTCAAGTCACGATGTAGTGATACCAACCTATTTCATCATAATATAAAGAAGGTGATCCAACTCGGGTCTTGAAAGTGAAATATTTCCGGGGTCAGAATCTGAGTCCATCTGGCTGTAGCTGTAGCGCAACTAATGCTCTTATATCGAACTACAAAAGATAAGACAACAATGCTATGCACGGCCCAGTAGAATTATAATGTTAGCAGTTGTGCATTTCTTTTACGACAATCATAGATCTTGCTGGTTCAGCAATGCCACCGGTACCAAATAGCCACTCTTATCTACATCTAGTTCACAAGGAAATCCGTTGAATCACGACAGGCAATCGGGACCTTTAGATCTGAACTGACCGCAAGAAACCACAAATGCCTTCCATGTTATCAGTATGAGAGTCAGGTCCCCTTCTTCATATTGTGATAACATAGGTTGGTATCACTACATCGTGGTCAAGTTATGTTCGTGGACCAACGGACGTTTCCTGACAAATGATTACAACTCACTTGCCAATGTCAACCTTGATTGAAGAATATAACCGAACTGCCGGTAGTAAGATCGCAAGCCAAGCTTGATACATAGTGACACGGTTGTACGGTATTTTCCGTCCCGGTATATCACGTTAAACTTGGTTCATATTTACACGGTTCACGTTTTTACCGCTCCAGAATGTCACGTGACCCACGGGACCAGGCCGAAGCCTGACTCAATCCATGTTCAGTGAGAGGGTTTCACGTATTTTTACGTCCCGGTAAATGACATGAGTCAGCTAGTCGAAAACGTTCCGTAGAGTTTCTGACTTGCTCCCGTGACATGACTTACCAGAACAGAAATACCGTCTCAGTGTGAATCGGGGTTCAACCAGTTGACATGGCTACTGGTTCATATGTCACCGGGACGGAAAAAACTGAGCAACCGTGTTGAAATCAATCAAGCTCAACGTGACATACCGTATAACGGATAATACCGTACAACCATATACACTGAACGAATCGGCCGTTACACTTATGACAACGAAGTAACAAGGTATATATTTCATAGCCTGGTCATACAATCAAGTTGTGCCATCAACAACCGGGTTCAAAAATATGTCCATTTCATTTTTATTGGGGTATTTCATTTACTCATCGTTGGAGGGTGTCGGTTCAATCCACGGTGATGAATACAATCGTGCAAGATGATGAATGATGAAGGTGATTCATCAAGTTACATCAATCATTAGAATCATTGGAGATTCTCCATAATAGATCGATAGAAAAAATTGAAAATAGTGAATAAACTTCTCCACTGGAGAAGCTGATTTTTTTTTGGGGGGGGAGGTAGGGAGGAGGGGGAAGGGGTTAACTCCAAACATCATAGTGCTTGTACATTATACAGTATACGACTAGATAAATCTCACTTCATTTAATTGAACAAATAATTGCCAGTCACAAATCCCAATATTCCGTTTCATTACATACTGCAGTTGTAGGCCTACTTTATCCTCAGAGTGGGTCAAATGTATTTAATCCGATCGTGTACATGACGAAATGCTCTGCACCACAGATGTCTTCTCATAATGCACAAGAATAGTTAGATTACATCACAATCATACCAAATGACAACCAAAACCTCAGTCGTACTTCAAGATCAGCCATTCTTTTCATGGAAATTGAATGATGTAATTGGCATGTAGGGACAATCTTATTCCAGTCTGTATGAACTGTGTCGATTGATTGATTGGTGATGTTAATCAGCGCCCGTATGAACTGTGTTCTGTAGGGGACTGCAATATGCAGTATGCAATACCAGTATGCAGTGATGTTGAATCACTGCATACTGTGTTCTGTGCATTTAAGGGTATTGTTGTGGCTGGTTGTCTTGTCAACCAGTTGTGATGTTGCTCAACCAATAATCGGAGTGGATTTTCTTTCACATTACGGTTTACTCGTCGACGTCCGTCAACGGCAACTTATTGATGGCGTCACTACATTGGCAGTTCTCCAACAGCACTCTTGGGCAAGTCAAGGTAATATCACGAGAAAGCAGCATATCTCAGTCGCACTTTCACAAGCTACTTACCACTTTTCCGGACGTCACACGCCCAAGTGGTATGCCTCGTGAGCCGAAACATCAGACAGCTCATCACATCAACACGACGCCGGGACAACCAGCGTCGTGCAAACCCAGGCGCTTAGCACCCGATCGTCTCGACATTGCTAAACGAGAGTTTAACACTATGCTGGAGCAGGCATTGCTCGACGATCATCTAGCAGCTGGTCCTCCGCTCTCCACCTAGTCCCGAAAAAGAACGGCCAATGGCGGCCATGTGGAGATTACCGTCCTCTGAACGCTCGGACTATTCCGGATCGCTATCCTGTTCCGCACATCCAGGATTTTGCACAGAACCTTTCAGGCAAGTCTATCTTTTCCACTATCGATCTAGTACGCGCCTACAATCAAATTCCCGTCACTTCCGAAGACATCCATAAGACAGCAATTACTACACCTTTTGGACTATTCGAGTTTCCCTTTATGAGTTTCGGACTACGGAACGCGGCGCAGACGTTTCATAGGTTTATTGACGAAGTACTTCGGGACCTCGATTTCTGCTATGCATATATCGATGACATCTTAGTAGCTTCCTGTGATCCGCAACAGCACGAGCAACACCTCCGACTCCTTTTTACGAAGCTTTCGGAGTACGGCGTCGTGGTCAACTCCTCCAAGTGCGTATTCGGCGCCTCCGAAGTGAATTTTCTTGGATACACAGTCGACGCATCTGGTACCCGACCTCTTCAGGAGAAAGTCAACGCCATACTTTCCTTTCCGCCACCCGGCAATATCAAGCAACCACGGCAGTTTCTCGGAATGATTAACTTTTACCGTCGTTTTCTTCCATCCACTGCCCAACTTCAGGCTCCTCTCAACGACCTCCTCGCCGGTACCGACACCTCAGGTAAAACTCCTGTCAGTTGGACGCCGGAACTCCGGTCTACGTTTGACACATGCAAAAAGAGTCTTGCGAACGCCACCCTTCTCGCGCATCCAGACATCGACGCCGAGCTGGCAGTTGTTGCCGACGCCTCGGACACCAGCGTCGATGCCACTCTACAGCAGCGGACATGCCGCGGATGGCAACCACTCGCTTTCTTCTCCCGAAAGCTTAACACAGCACAACGAAATTACGGCGCGTACGACCGTGAACTGTTAGCCATATACGACGCCATTCATTTCTTCCGGCACATGGTAGAAGCTAGAACCTTTACTGTCTACCCCGATCATAAACCACTTACATTTGCCTTCAGACAACGACCAGACAAATGCTCACCACGGCAGTTTCGACACCTTGACTTCATCGGGCAATATACTACCGATATACGTCATATTCCAGGCAAAGACAACGTCGTCGCCGACGCTTTGACCAGGGTCGAGGCAGTAACAGCTCCTGTCAACTTTGCCGACATCGCAAGGGCACAGCAGGATGACATCGAACTACGGACCTTCAGGCAATCCAACACGTCTCTTCAGATAGAATGTAAAAAGTTGGTCGACTCCAACCTCACAATTTACTGTGACACATCTCAGTCTACACTTCGTCCTTTTGTGCCATTTCCTTTGAGGCGTCAAGTGTTCGACAGTTTGCATGATATGTCACATCCTGGCATTAAGGCAACCACCAAACTAATCACGAAGCGCTACGTATGGCCGTCTATAAATAAGGACTGCAAGGAATGGACCAGAACGTGCATAAAATGTCAACGCTCCAAGATTACACGTCACGTAACATCGCCTGTCGGTCACTTTGACGTACCGGGTGCTAGATTCGAGCACTTACACATTGACCTAGTCGGACCTCTACCAATAGCAGACGGATTTCGCTACCTACTGACATGTGTGGATCGCTTTTCACGGTGGCCAGAGGCAATTCCAATATCAGACATCACGGCAGAAACCGTGGCTGCCGCCCTCGTCACAGGATGGATATCACGGTTTGGAGCTCCCCTCAGAATCACTAGCGACCAAGGACGCCAGTTCGAGTCGTGTCTTTTCCGGTCACTCAATAACCTGACAGGTACGACTCATCTCCGGACAACTGCCCACCACCCACAAGCAAATGGAATGGTCGAGCGTCTTCACCGACAACTCAAGGCTGCCATAATGTGCCACGACAGCGAGAGATGGACTGAGGTTTTGCCGTGGGTCATGCTCGGCATCCGTTAGGCCTGGAAAGAAGACCTGAAAGCAACGCCGGCCGAACTTGTTTATGGGACGACACTTCGCCTTCCAGGCGAATACCTTGCACCGACAACGGTTACCCTAGAGTCAACATCCGATTATGTCGATCGACTCAGACGTCACCTCAGGCAGCTAAGGCCAGCTCAACCTTCTCACCATGGGCAACACGCAGTTTTCCTTTTCAAGGACTTAGCGTCATGTTCGCACGCCTTTGTGCGCCACGACGCAGTCCGTACTCCTCTGCAGCAGCCATATGATGGACCGTATGTTATCACAGCTCGTCACGACAAGTTCTACACTATCGTGCGCAACGGTAAACAAGTGGTGGTGTTCATAGACAGGCTGAAACCTGCATACATACTCGCAGACCCAGACACAGTCATCATTCCAGCGTGAATGCAAGACTATCGTGTTCCTCCATATTTTCGGTACACTGGGGAGGGGGTACTGTAGGGGACTGCAATATGCAGTATGCAATACCAGTATGCAGTGATGTTGAATCACTGCATACTGTGTTCTGTGCATTTAAAGGTATTGTTGTGGCTGGTTGTCTTGTCAACCAGTTGTGTTATTTATTAAGTTCTTCTTCTCGAGATTTCTGAGAAGCATGTTTTAACTGTAACCAGAGGTATATAAAATACATCAACTTTACTTATATTCACTGAGTTCATTTATTACCTCGTCCGAAACTCCCACAGTTCATTGAATTCATATAATGATCATTATGAGATGATGAATAGAACTGGTGAAATGATAGATCCCTGTGGAACTTCCAGATTATGCATGAGTTCATCAGTCTGTTTTATAGTCATTTGCAAGCACCACTCCTTATTTTCATTTCATATGCAGTGAAAATACTGATCCAGTTCTGAATGATGGCAAATAATCTTTCACAAGGAATTGAAAATGAGTATTCATATGTGACTGCTTTCTGTCTCTGCCCAGTGTGAGGTGGATTTTTCAATTCCAACGCGAATTGACATAATATGCAATCACGCAAACCATAAGTATCACACCAGAACCCTAATTTCCAAGATTTCTGAAAAGTGAGTTCTGGAATTATCCTTCTCTTTTCATTCTCCTTCCACCTGTTTTTGCAATTCTCGAGTCCAAAAATCATAAAGTGTGAAATGAAATTAATTGTGTAACTTTCTTCACTATGCTAGCAGCATGAAGCCAATGACTACTCGTGAATATGTAGATAAATGAGAGGAGTCAGTGCTCTTGGAATCAATTATCCTGGTGGCGGTGATGTAGAGCCATCTTGAGTGCTATATTACAAAGAGAATATTTCACAATCCAATTTTACATTTCACTTATCAAATAGATTGTAATTTTTTTCTCGAGTAAAATGTGGGATTGAATAAAATGGATCAAGGTAATTTAGAAATAGCAACCGTCCGTTTTTTTGACACATAATATCTTCACATTTTCCAATCGCTAAAATTTGGGTTCAGACTTCTAACCAAGATGCGTTGAGGGTTTCGTTGGTTTGCCGGTTTGGCATGGTGTCCTCACTTCTAACCCCTCTCACGTTAACAATATGTACCAATTTACCGGCCACATCTTCAGAACGGACGAACGATCGTTAGTGGTGATGCAAGGAGCCAACTTTGTTCACAAATACTAAGCAAATACACGCAAAATGACGTTTACGTTGGCTCACTTGTCTGAAACAGGCTCTTATGAAGTAAAACGGAGAAAGTGAAGTCAAATTGTGCATTATTCTTAATAACGAAAATTATATTGCAAGAAAATTACATCTGTACGAGTTTTATATGTAATTGAAATCGTGAGAGGAGTCCGCATGCCCCAAACAAAATATGTACCAATATTCATATTTTATTTCATTGCATTACCATGTCGGTAAATATTATTTTTCATAAGCCTGGCGCATTTGTTTACTTCCACTGCATCTTGGATGTCAATAAACACTGCATCTTGGATGCCAATAAACACTGCAACTTGGATGCCAATATTTGACGTGGGCCTCATAAAAGGCATGACATCAAGTTTCCACACAACAACACTAGGTAGAGCAGCGATCGTTAGTTCTAAGAAAAGTACTCAGGAAATGGAACGAGATTCAGAGTTGAGTGTAGTCACCATCTCCAAGCAGCAAACAAATATAACCCTCAATGCATCTCTGTGCTAACTGGTGAATAGTGATGGCGTTGAGCCCGATGTTGATAGATTGTTGTCACCGTCTCCAAGCGGCAAACAAATATAACCCTCAATGCATCTCTGTGCTAACTGGTGAATAGTGATGGCGTTGAGCCCGATGTTGATAGATTGTTGTCACCGTCTCCAAGCGGCAAACAAATATAACCCTCAATGCATCTCTGTGCTAACTGATGAATAGTGATGGCGTTGAGCCCGATGCTGATAGATTGTTGTCACCGTCTCCAAGCGGCAAACAAATATAACCCTCAATGCATCTCTGTGCTAACTGGTGAATAGTGATGGCGTTGAGCCCGATGCTGATAGATTGTTGTCACCGTCTCCAAGCGGCAAACAAATATAACCCTCAATGCATCTCTGTGCTAACTGGTGAATAGTGATGACGTTGAGCCCGATGCTGATAGATTGTTGTCACAGTCTCCAAGCGGCAAACGAATATAAACCTCAATGCATCTCTGTGCTAACTGGTGAATAGTGATGGCGTTGAGCCCGATGCTGATAGATTGTTGTCACCGTCTCCAAGCGGCAAACAAATATAACCCTCAATGCATCTCTGTGCTAACTGGTGAATAGTGATGGCGTTGAGCCCGATGCTGATAGATTGTTGTCACCGTCTCCAAGCGGCAAACAAATATAACCCTCAATGCATCTCTGTGCTAACTGGTGAATAGTGATGGCGTTGAGCCCGATGCTGATAGATTGTTGTCACCGTCTCCAAGCGGCAAACAAATATAACCCTCAATGCATCTCTGTGCTAACTGATGAATAGTGATGGCGTTGAGCCCGATGCTGATAGATTGTTGTCACCGTCTCCAAGCGGCAAACAAATATAACCCTCAATGCATCTCTGTGCTAACTGGTGAATAGTGATGGCGTTGAGCCCGATGCTGATAGATTGTTGTCACCGTCTCCAAGCGACAAACAAATATAACCCTCAATGCATCTCTGTGCTAACTGATGAATAGTGATGGCCTTGAGCCCGATGCTGATAGATTGTTGTCACCGTCTCCAAGCGGCTAACAAATATAACCCTCGATGCATCTCTGTGCTAACTGATGAATAGTGATGGCGTTGAGCCCGATGCTGATAGATTGTTGTCACCGTCTCCAAGCGGCAAACAAATATAACCCTCAATGCATCTCTGGGATGACTGATGAATAGTGATGGCGTTGAGCCCATTGCTGATAGATTGTTGTCACCGTCTCCAAGCGGCAAACAAATATAACCCTCGATGCATCTCTGTGCTAACTGGTGACTAGTGATGGCGTTGAGCCCGATGCTGATAGATTGTTGTCACCGTCTCCAAGCGGCAAACAAATATAACCCTCAATGCATCTCTGTGCTAACTGATGAATAGTGA
This sequence comes from Brachyptera risi, assembly GCA_964007535.1. NCBI lineage: Eukaryota > Metazoa > Arthropoda > Insecta > Plecoptera > Taeniopterygidae > Brachyptera > Brachyptera risi. Next base: position 10,463,825 of record OZ023335.1, read on the forward strand.
TGGCGTTGAGCCCGATGCTGATGGATTGTTGTCACCGTCTCCGAACGGCAAACAAATATAACCCTCAATGCATCTCTGGGATGACTGATGAATAGTGATGGCGTTTAGCCCGATGCTGATAGATTGTTGTCACCCTCTCCAAGCGGCAAACAAATATAACCCTCAATGCATCTCTGTGCTAACTGGTGAATAGTGATGGCGTTGAGCCCGATGCTGATAGAGTGTTGTCACCGTCTCCAAGCGGCAAACAAATATAACCCTCAATGCATCTCTGTGCTAACTGATGAATAGTGATGGCGTTGAGCCCGATGCTGATAGATTGTTGTCACCGTCTCCAAGCGGCAAACAAATATAACCCTCAATGCATCTCTGTACCAACTGGTGACTAGTGATGGCGTTGAGCCCGATGCTGATAGATTGTTGTCACAGTCTCCAAGCGGCAAACAAATATAACCCTCAATGCATCTCTGTGCTAACTGATGAATAGTGATGGCGTTGAGCCCGATGCTGATAGCTTGTTGTCACCGTCTCCAAGCGGCAAACAAATATAACCCTCAATGCATATCTGTGCTAAATGGTGAATAGTGATGGCGTTGAGCCCGATGCTGATAGATTGTTGTCACCGTCTCCAAGCGGCAAACAAATATAACCCTCAATGCATCTCTGTGCTAACTGATGAATAGTGATGGCGTTGAGCCCGATGCTGATAGATTGTTGTCACCGTCTCCAAGCGGCAAACAAATATAACCCTCAATGCATCTCTGTGCTAAATGATGAATTGTGATGGCGTTGAGCCCGATGCTGATAGATTGTTGTCACAGTCTCCAAGCGGTAAACAAATATAACCCTCAATGCATCTCTGTGCTAACTGGTGACTAGTGATGGCGTTGAGCCCGATGCTGATGGATTGTTGTCACCATCTCCAAGAGGCAAACGAATATAACCCTCAATGCATCTCTGTACTAACTTATGAATTGTGATGGCGTTGAGCCCGATGCTGATAGATTGTTGTCACCGTCTCCAAGCGGCAAACAAATATAACCCTCAATGCATCTCTGTGCTAACTGATGAATAGTGATGGCGTTGAGCCCGATGCTGATAGATTGTTGTCACCGTCTCCAAGCGGCAAACAAATATAACCCTCAATGCATCTCTGTGCTAACTGATGAATAGTGATGGCGTTGTGCCCGATGCTGATAGATTGTTGTCACCGTCTCCAAGCGGCAAACAAATATAACCCTCAATGCATCTCTGTGCTAACTTCCGAATAGTGATGGCGTTGAGCCCGATGCTGATAGATTGTTGTCACCGTCTCCAAGCGGCAAACAAATATAACCCTCAATGCATCTCTGTGCTAACTGATGAATAGTGATGGCGTTGAGCCCGATGCTGATAGATTGTTGTCACCGTCTCCAAGCGGCAAACAAATATAACCCTCAATGCATCTCAGTACTAACTGATGAATAGTGATGGCGTTGAGCCCGATGCTGATAGATTGTTGTCACCGTCTCCAAGCGGCAAACAAATGTAACCCTCAATGCATCTCTGCGCTAACTGATGAACAGTGATGGCGTTGAGCCCGATGCTGATAGATTGTTGTCACCGTCTCCAAGCGGCAAACAAATATAACCCTCAATGCATCTCTGTGCTAACTGATGAATAGTGATGGCGTTGAGCCCGATGCTGATAGATTGTTGTCACCGTCTCCAAGCGGCAAACAAATTTAACCCTCAATGCATCTCTGTGCTAACTGATGAATAGTGATGGCGTTGAGCCCGATGCTGATAGATTGTTGTCACCGTCTCCAAGCGGCAAATAAATATAACCCTCAATGCATCTTTGTGCTAACTGGTGACTAGTGATGGCGTTGAGCCCGATGCTGATAGATTGTTGTCACCGTCTCCAAGCGGCAAACAAATATAACCCTCAATGCATCTCTGTGCTAACTGATGAATAGTGATGGCGTTGAGCCCGATGCTGATAGGTTGTTGTCCACGTCTCCAAGCGGCAAACAAATATAACCCTCAATGCATCTATGTGTTAACTGGTGACTAGTGATGGCGTTGAGCCCGATGCTGATAGATTGTTGTCACCGTCTCCAAGCGGCAAACAAATATAACCCTCGATGCATCTCTGTGCTAACTGGTGAATAGTGATGGCGTTGAGCCCGATGCTGATAGATTGTTGTCACCGTCTCCAAGCGGCAAACAAATATAACTCTCAATGCATCTCTGTGCTAACTGGTGACTAGTGATGGCGTGGAGCCCGATGCTGATAGATTGTTGTCACCGTCTCCAAGTGGCAAACAAATATAACCCTCAATGCATCTCTGTGCTAACTGGTGACTAGTGATGGCGTTGAGCCCGATGCTGATAGATTGTTGTCACCGTCTCCAAGCGGCAAACAAATATAACCCTCAATGCATCTTTGTGCTAACTGGTGAATAGTGATGGCCTTGAGCCCGATGCTGATAGATTGTTGTCACAGTCTCCAAGCGGCAAACAAATATAACCCTCGATGCATCTCTGTGCTAACTGGTGACTAGTGATGGCGTTGAGCCCGATGCTGATAGATTGTTGTCACGGTCTCCAAGCGGCAAACAAATATAACCCTCAATGCATCTCTGTGCTAACTGATGAATAGTGATGGCGTTGAGCCCGATGCTGATAGAGGGTTGTCACAGTCTCCAAGCGGCAAACAAATATAACCCTCTATGCATCTCTGTGCTAACTGGTGACTAGTGATGGCGTTGAGCCCGATGCTGATAGAGTGTTGTCACCGTCTCCAAGCGGCAAACAAATATAACCCTCAATGCATCTCTGTGCTAACTGGTGAATAGTGATGGCGTTGAGCCCGATGCTGATAGAGTGTTGTCACAGTCTCCAAGCGGTAAACAAATATAACCCTCAATGCATCTCTGTGCTAACCGGTGACTAGTGATGGCGTTGAGCCCGATGCTGATAGAGTGTTGTCACAGTCTCCAAGCGGCAAACAAATATAACCCTCAATGCATCTTTGTGCTAACTGGTGAATAGTGATGGCCTTGAGCCCGATGCTGATAGATTGTTGTCACCGTCTCCAAGCGGCAAACAAATATAACCCTCAATGCATCTCTGTGCTAACTGATGAATAGTGATGGCGTTGAGCCCGATGCTGATAGATTGTTGTCACCGTCTCCAAGTGGCAAACAAAAATAACCCTCAATGCATCTCTGTGCTAACTGGTGACTAGTGATGGCTTTGAGCCCGATTCTGATAGATTGTTGTCACCGTCTCCAAGCGGCAAACAAATTTAACCCTCGATGCATCTCTGTGCTAACTGGTGAATAGTGATGGCGTTGAGCCCGATGCTGATAGATTGTTGTCACAGTCTCCAAGCGGCAAACAAATATAACCCTCAATGCATCTTTGTGCTAACTGGTGAATAGTGATGGCCTTGAGCCCGATGCTGATAGATTGTTGTCACAGTCTCCAAGCGGCGAACAAATATAACCCTCGATGCATCTCTGTGCTAACTGGTGACTAGTGATGGCGTTGAGCCCGATGCTGATAGATTGTTGTCACGGTCTCCAAGCGGCAAACAAATATAACCCTCAATGCATCTCTGTGCTAACTGATGAATAGTGATGGCGTTGAGCCCGATGCTGATAGAGGGTTGTCACAGTCTCCAAGCGGCAAACAAATATAACCCTCTATGCATCTCTGTGCTAACTGGTGACTAGTGATGGCGTTGAGCCCGATGCTGATAGATTGTTGTCACCGTCTCCAAGCGGCAAACAAATATAACCCTCAATGCATCTCTGTGCTAACTGGTGAATAGTGATGGCGTTGAGCCCGATGCTGATAGAGTGTTGTCACAGTCTCCAAGCGGTAAACAAATATAACCCTCAATGCATCTCTGTGCTAACCGGTGACTAGTGATGGCGTTGAGCCCGATGCTGATAGACTGTTGTCACAGTCTCCAAGCGGCAAACAAATATAACCCTCAATGCATCTTTGTGCTAACTGGTGAATAGTGATGGCCTTGAGCCCGATGCTGATAGATTGTTGTCACCGTCTCCAAGCGGCAAACAAATATAACCCTCAATGCATCTCTGTGCTAACTGATGAATAGTGATGGCGTTGAGCCCGATGCTGATAGATTGTTGTCACCGTCTCCAAGCGGCAAACAAATATAACCCTCAATGCATCTCTGTGCTAACTGGTGACTAGTGATGGCGTTGAGCCCGATTCTGATAGATTGTTGTCACCGTCTCCAAGCGGCAAACAAATTTAACCCTCGATGCATCTCTGTGCTAACTGGTGAATAGTGATGGCGTTGAGCCCGATGCTGATAGATTATTGTCATCGTCTCCAAGCGGCAAACAAATTCAACCCTCAATGCATCTCTGTGCTAACTTATGAATAGTGATGGCGTTGAGCCTGATGCTGATAGATTGTTGTCACCGTCTCCAAGCGGCAAACAAATATAACCCTCAATGCATCTCTGTGCTAACTTATGAATAGTGATGGCGTTGAGCCTGATGCTGATAGATTGTTGTCACCGTCTCCAAGCGGCAAACAAATATAACCCTCAATGCATCTCTGTGCTAACTGATGAATAGTGATGGCGTTGAGCCCGATGTTGATAGATTGTTGTCACCGTGTCCAAGAGGCAAACAAATATAACCCTCAATGCATCTCTGTACTAACTAGTGACTAGTGATGGCGTTGAGCCCGATGCTGATAGATTGTTGTCACCGTCTCCAAGCGGCAAACAAATATAACCCTCAATGCATCTCTGTGCTAACTGATGAATAGTGATGGCGTTGAGCCCGATGCTGATAGATTGTTGTCATCGTCTCCAAGCGGCAAACAAATATATCCCTCAATGCATCTCTGTGCTAACTGGTGACTAGTGATGGCGTTGAGCCCGATGCTGATAGATTGTTGTCACCGTCTCCAAGCGGCAAACAAATATAACCCTCAATGCATCTCTGTGCTAACTGATGAATAGTGATGGCGTTGAGCCCGATGCTGATAGATTGTTGTCACCGTCTCCAAGCGGCAAACAAATATAACCCTCAATGCATCTCTGTACTAACTGGTGACTAGTGATGGCGTTGAGCCCGATGCTGATAGATTGTTGTCATCGTCTCCAAGCGACAAACAAATATAACCCTCAATGCATCTCTGTACTAACTGGTGACTAGTGATGGCGTTGAGCCCGATGCTGATAGATTGTTGTCATCGTCTCCAAGCGACAAACAAATATAACCCTCAATGCATCTCTGTACTAACTGGTGACTAGTGATGGCGTTGAGCCCGATGCTGATAGATTGTTGTCACCGTCTCCAAGCGGCAAACAAATATAACCCTCAATGCATCTTTGTGCTAACTGGTGACTAGTGATGGCGTTGAGCCCGATGCTGATAGATTGTTGTCATCGTCTCCAAGCGGCAAACAAATATAACCCTCAATGCATCTCTGTGCTAACTGATGAATAGTGATGGCGTTGAGCCCGATGCTGATAGATTGTTGTCACCGTCTCCAAGCGGCAAACAAATATAACTCTCGATGCATCTCTGTGCTAACTGATGAATAGTGATGGCGTTGAGCCCGATGCTGATAGATTGTTCTCACCATTCGAAACATTTGATGAGATTAACAATGAAATTTAGCATCAATATTATTCTGTTGCGTCAATGATGTTTACATACAACTCGCTTTCCCATGAATCCCTGAACAATTCACATATTCTCTTCAGTCTTCATAACTCACTCTAAACACTAGTGGATGGAACGGGGGCGCTGATGAGCGAATACTGGAATAAAGATACTACTAAGAGTGAAGGAGGGCTCGGCGTGTAGGGATGTCGTAGGGGGCGCTGAAGAGCGAATAGTGGAATAAAGATACTACTAAGAGTGAAGGAGGGCTTGGCGTGTAGGAATACCGAAGACAAGATACTTTTCCTGGGAATTGGTTAAGGCACAAAGAACATTTTGTCAAGGTTTTTGGGTTAGGTTTGATCGTTCTTCGAATAGGCCATCCTCTTTCCAAGTAAACACGCCAAGCCACGTTCACTCTTGGTAGTATCTTTATTCCAGTATTCGCTCTTCAGGCGCCCCGATGGAACAATTGAAATGATATTCTACAATTATTTTTATTCCATATTCACAATACAGAAAGACAATGAGCAGATACACAAGTAATATAATCTGACAAAACATATTTCCCTAGTAAATATATCCAAAACGGAAGTTTACCACAGTCTTGATTATAATGACAATGGGAACCATGTTCCGATACTTTCTCGATCAAACCATAATCTCCACCATTTCCATGACCTAACCGTTGACCAATCACGTAACGACATTGATATTTGAAATTCGAGTTCACCTTACTACAACATTCCAGGCAGTTGGTTCGGGTGTAAATGCTACCAATATCTAACGTTTTGATTCCTGCCTTTTTCGCGAGATGATTCGTGACGTAGACATCCTCGTGTTGAAAATAGGGAACGTGTTTCGATGTTTCCACCAGAATCCTTGCACTTCCAGGCGACATCATATAAACATATCCTTCAAGAAAGACTCTTCCCATATTCTTAGTTTCACTTCCCAGAATCATATCGCGCCTCTCGTCATTAATTTCTTCCAAAATCGACGACATTTGATATAGATCTATTATTACATCGTCGTCGATTTTGATGATGAATTTAGCGTTGCTGCAAAAGTCACTTCCCCATTTCAGTCCTAATAATGATTTGTAAGGTAAATTGTAATATCTCTCCAGCACATCATATTGAATAATGTCTTGATATTTATTATTTTCCTCAATTATTTCTTTCTGCAGTATTGAATCGTAGTTAGAATCCTTTTCTTCATCTCGAATCAAAATCCCCAACAGAAATATCCTTATCATTCTCAACGTTTCCAGTTCTGTGACCGGATATGCTTTGCGGATAGCTTGTCGGGATCTAACACTTCCTGGATGTGAAATGACTACTAGCAGAGCAGTTATGCTTTGTTTTTCAGTACACAAATCTCCACCTACAGTGTTTCCAAGTGTATTCATAATACGAGATAAATCGGGTGGCGAATTTTCCCATTTCAACTTATCCATAATTATTTTCGGTGTTTTTTCATCAGCCAAATATATCATCAAGTTGATCGATATCACACAACACATAAGTATTAATAAAATGAACACTTTCATTAATGTTGATTGCGGATAACAAATTCGCATTATCGTATTCATATTTGTATTATTCCATATTCACAAGCGCAGTCGATCGTTCAACATTCAATTCATCACTTCACTCATGTGTGTTTAATGTGGACATTTTTAATGATATACATTGACTAAAAATAAGCACTCACACTAACTGGCCTATAGGTGTGTACATCAGAGGCTATTTGTTCTATGATAAGATACCCAGTTCGGATGACCTCAAAATACTGATTCATTATCGTAGCTCGTAGTTGGTTATCTTTGTTATCTCGATTTATGCTTTTCAATATTTGTATTGGTGTGTTCGTACTCGTTGAGGAGACATATACAGTGAAATTATCTACAGTTTGTCTTGAATTCTTCAATATTGTTGTTGTTCTCATTTGATTATTCAAATTGTTCAATTTCTTGTATATATAGGCCTAATATTCAATAGTTGAATTCAGTTTCGAAACACCAATGTCAACAATCAATTTAGTGTATTCATTGAGATCAAGAAGACTGTTCTATTCGTCGCACTGCCTTCCAGATACAATTCCGTGTTTCTGTTTGAAATTGGAACGAATTTTTACCATTGTTTGTTAGTCATGAATGAATAAGAACACCGTGACTTCAGTACGATTTGTGTATATCTTCAATTCAGTGTCAACGATAATTAACACGATATGGTTCGATGTAATCGACTGATATAATTACAGAATCAATACTCATACTCACATCACCTATGAAGTAATGTATAAGTCTATGTTCGGCCTGACCATTGAAAATAACTCTATATCTGTGATGAAATGTACTAGCTCCTTGTGCCTATAAACTGAATATGGTGTGAAATGATGTTTTTGCGGTCGCGATGTCTACTTGCACTCTGAACATTCCAGATATGAGTTGTATGCGAGAATGAACATGCCTCCATGAATAGAATATAAGAATGTTGAGCTATAGTGAGTAAATCTGTCACAGACGCACTGATGATAGCTGAGAAAATAGTGTATTCTGATGATTTCGTATAAGAAATAGCTATGAAATAGTCATAAGTTACTAAATTACGATGTCATAAATTCGATACTTCATTGATGTATTTTTGATCTATATTTATCAAGTGATGGTTGTTCGAAACCGAAGGGTCCAAACCTCAATCTCATTCTGAATCATATCTGGAATATTTGAGTGACATCGTGAGATATTCATACCAAGTTCCAAACAAATACGTTTCTTCATTCAATAATTAATATGTTTAAAGAAGGCTGTGTTCAGACGTTCGCTGTGCAATGGTAATACATTGGCTTATTTATTTCCTTACAAAAATAGCAAATATCCAACAGTTCAGAAACATAAATATGTGATAGAAATAGTCCATAGCAAGAATATCAAATAATGAAATTCAAGACAAAACTCTTTTTAACGATATTAACAATCAGTCTTGGATCACTGATTGGTGTATATTTCATATTGAAACAACCTCAGTATGTACCATACGGTTTGGCACCGGACGTAACCAATATCGGTACCAACATTAACAACAACAACATCTGCAGCGTCAACACGACGATCGCCGCGCTCTTGGTGGTCGTTTCACACGCGGGAAATTTGGAAGTGAGAAACTCGATTCGTCGCGCCTACCCGGCAGAAGAAATCGACAAACTCGGTATGAAACGCATCTTCCTATTGGCTACTCTGGTTCGGGATCACGAAGCTGACCGACACTACAATTCGATCCGACGAGAAGAAATCGAAAAAGAAAATGAGGAAAATCATGATATCGTGCAATATAATATAATCGAAGGTTACAGTAAATTAACATATAAAACGTTGTTGGGTTTGAAATGGGGCGTTGAAAACTGTTACCACGCTGAATTATTAATCAAAATGGACGACGACGTTTTGATTGATTTATATCAGTTGTCGGAATATATTAATTCTTTCACTGTAGAAAGAAGGAACAAACTGATAGGTTCTAGTGCCAGTGATAGCGGTATACATTTCCTTCTGGGATTATTATATATGACATCTCCAAAAACCGCCGAAATATTATTAGAAACTTCGAAAAGTGTTGCTTTTCACTCTCATGAAGACATTTACGTTACCGGACTCCTTCCTAGGAGTGCTAATATCAGCTTCCATTATATTGATAGCATTTATACTCCGAAACGTTGTTTGGGCTGCTGTACCCAAATAGGTACGGATATCAAATATTTATGTGGTTATATAATCGGACAGAGAAAGGACCATGGTAGTGGGGGCGATTACAGTCTGATCGGTAGAATACAGGAGCATAGTGCTTATTGTTATTACAGTCACAAATGTGAGACTTTTCCGTTTTTTAAATATTTGATCGGGAAATATTTGATGTCAGATTTCATGACCTGTATTCCTGAACAGTGCATATCTGTGTTGTGATATTTGTCAATCCATTTGTTCATGATTCAAATAAATCTTCAAGACAAATTATTGTTCTATGTTTTAATGTTTGGAAAAGTGAAGTTGTTGAATCACCATTACAAAGATATCGATAATTGTTTTCTATAGATTGCATCCATCCATATATGTGCATAAGTATCGTCTATGTATCGATTTCCCGACAAGGTGGTATTTTTTGTGATAATAATATTTATCTTATAAATATCACGTATGGGGAAATGCACATTTTCCAAGTCCTTTAGCATAGGAGGTATAGGGACTTCCTATGGAAGAGACCAGGGACGATATAGTGACACCTTTTCCATAAGGAGCATATATTTCAGTAAGTTTGGGCAGTGGACGCTTCAAAACAATTTAAGATGAACAATTATATTATATTCAAGATCAACTGTGATTTTTTCATGACACTTGAATGCACCGAATTGTGTCAACAAATTGATGATTTTGGCAAAGTGTGTTGGTATAAGTGTGTTACTGTAAATTGTGTGGTAGGCCTATAAAATGTGTTCCATAGTGTTCGTATTATTTCGAATTTTTCACTCATTGTTTATCATATTTATATTTATCATTCACTTTCAATGTTCGATTCCCTCTTGTTAATTCTCCAACATATTTGATTCAGTTTGTAATTATTCGACCTTGTAAGTTTCTTTTACTTCAACCATGGCATTGCACAATATTCCTTCTATTATTTTCTTTTATTTAATCCACATACAAGCTCTCAAGGGCTTTGTGGACATTACGTG
>OZ023335.1:10479199-10499596 GCA_964007535.1 Brachyptera risi
TATATATATTTATATATATATATATATATATATATATATATATATATATATATATATATATATATATATATATATATATATATATATATATATATATATATATATATATATATATATATATATATATATATATATATATATGATCCTATTCGACATTGACAATACCCAAATCAAGTGACGACTTCATTTATATTTTGTGAGAAGAAGAACAGTTTTCATTTGATCCCAACAGTTGAAAGCCCCACAGTGAGCCTTCATGGAGCTTTGTGGTATTGACAAGTGAATGTAGTATGTGCAATCTATGTGTAATTATTAAAGAAATTTAAAAAAAATCTGGCGGTCATGTTTCTGTCTGAATAGTCATTGTATGACCTATGACGTACGCTTTCTTTCATAACGTGTCTTCGAGTATATAGACAACCTTCAGCCAAGTGGCTCCTGACCGTTCGTGACATCGGTCTGCTCTATCATGCCTTCCAGCTGGCTGTTATCAGTGAGCTGCTGCCACATGACTGGTTCTTAACGTGACAGGTAGAGCGCACCACCGGCTGGCAGTCACGATAGTCACGTCACAGCACTTCCGGTTCGTCGACACCGCCCTCGAGAGTCGAGCATCACGCGAGGCTAGAGGAGGCCGTGTGTGGGGGCGTTAGGAGGCGGCGGGCTAGTTGACACTTCCAATCAGTGACGAACTCCACTCGACTCTTAAGCCCGTATCACACGGGGAATGGTTGCAATTGAATGCAATCATTCGGTTCCTCAAGGTCACTCCAAACAGCCGAATGACCTATTACACACAACCAAATGGCCAGGCTGGTTGAATGGTTCACAGCCTTCTTGAGGCACGGCCTTCTTGTCATGATTTACAAAAAGTTGAGAATTGCTTGAATTGTTTGAACAAAATTGTCCAGAATTAATTTCTATATTTTATTATCAATAATAATTTCGATCACAAAATGCAAAATGAAAGAAATTTTCAACTTCAAACGTCACTGATGACAATATTGACTGTTGATGTAATTTGACAAGGGGGCTGACCAACTGTACTAAAAATCAACTGTACTAAAAACCAACTGTATTAAAAAAACTGTACTAAAAACCAATTGTACTAAAAACCAACTTTTTGAGCAGTCTGTACTTCTGTACAAGGCTCCTCCCCTCCACAAATTGTTACCACCCATCCTTGAAAAATGATTTTAGTACAGTTTTTTTTAGTTCAGTTGATTTTTGGTACTTCTAGTACAGTTGGTTTTTAGTACAGTTATATTTTGGTACAGTTGATTAGCAAGTTTTTACTTCACGAAAGATAGTTCCAAATTTCTTGAACAACCTGTACAGGAGTAAGAGTGGGGGGATGGCTCCACCCATTGACTGAATGGGACCTCCCACAATTGATAAATATTTTTCAGTACAGTTTTTTTCAGTACAGTTTTTTTTAGTACAGTTGGTTTTTAGTACAGTTGGTTTTTAGTACAGTTGATTTTTAGTACAGTTGGTCTTTAGTACAGTTGTTTTTTAGTACAGTTGTTTTTCAGTACAGTTGTTTTTTATTACAGTCGGTTTTTAGTACAGTTGAATTTTAGTACAGTTTTTTTAGTACAGTTTTTTCAGTACAGTTTTTCAAGTACATTTTTTTTAATACAGTTGGTTTTAGCGTAATCTTACGGCATTTTGTCCAAGTTCCCAGAATGACGGCTCGCGCCGTCTGTCGTCTTCAGTCCGCCACGCATTCACAGTTACTTATGCTACCATTGAAAGAGAACCACTTCACCTGCACATGTAGCTGAGTGGTTAACGCACTTGCTCCATGTGACCCGGGAGGTAGTGGGCATGTCGGACCCGGTTCGATCCCCGCTACCGTCCATCTTCACAGGTTTTTTTTCGTGGTTCTCCTCTGTAGTCTAGGCTAATGCCGGGATGGTTAGGTTAGGTTAGGTTAGGTTTTTAGTACAATTGGTTTTTAGTACAGCTGATTTTTAGTACAGTTGATACCTTCCCATTTGACAAACGTCAATGTTCTGACATTGAGATCAGCTGTTCGCTATTTGGTTTCCTATTGGATGAATCGGATCACGTGGGCTCTATTCAGTGAATGCAACCCGAGAATATAGAACTATTCCCAATTGCGCCAATTGAACTCTATTCAAACAGCCGAATGGAGGTGAGTCATCTGCGCTTGCGCGCATCAAACCCATTCGGGCTATTCATTCCCCGTGTAATACGGGCTTTATGTAGGGTTGCTGTGCGATATGGAAATTACAAACGATATCCTAATTTTTAGATGAGCGTAGCGAAGCTTTCCATTTCACACCCTGAAAAAAAATGAGCTTCGTTTTTTTTTTTTTCTTTGTAATTATGTACGCGGCATACAGGTCAGAGAAATAATTCGATCAACTTGAAACTTTTTCTGAACGTTGGTGTCATACCAGAATAGGTTGGGATTGTTATTCAGAGGAATCGGTCGGAAGGTTTTTCCAGAAAATAATCGGAAAGTTTGGAAATCCTCATAAGAATAACCCGGAGGAAAAATACTTGAGAAACAAGAATTTTTCAAAAGCTCTCAAATTTCCACAGAATATGAAAAATACTATTATACACCTTTTCAGAGATTTTTACAACAATTGAATGAGAAATAATGAAGAAAACGCAATAAACGTGTACATTTTATTGAATATTTGGATCAATTGGTTTTGCAAAGTGTTTATGCGACAGGTTGCAGGTTACTATAAATACCAACAAGTTGCAGGTGAGGTTTTTGAACGTTTGAAGTAAGTCAAGGTTTGTAGATGTAAATTGAGCTGACAAGTTATTTTTCATTCTAGATTGCCATACTTCTAAGCTCATCTCACAACGCGCATCCCGCATTTTCCTAGTTATCGAATATCGGTCGAATTGTATAGACATTTTTTAATTTTCAATCGATATATCGAATAAAATGAAGAATATCGAATGAGAAAAAATGCTAGTCTGGAAGGCATGACTCTCGATCATGTATTACTGTACAAGTTTCAGTTTATTTTGAATGTATTTCACAATAATATGGAAAATTATATATTAATTCGCTGTTAATATTCCCTTTTTAAAAAAGAAAGTCATCGACTATCTAGCAGTTATCTTACAGCAATGTTAAACAGGTAGTCACGAGAAAAAATTGCGGGCACGTCGAGCTCTTTCCCTTACAAACACTTTTTACTGAAAGCAATGAGAAACCGTGTGCAAAAGCCCTTTATTTGATTCACTTTTGGTTCACCTTTTCACTTTTTTTGTCACTTTGTAATCTGACTTATTACTTATTTTAGCTATTGACGATTTTCTAATCCCATATCGCTTGTTTCGATATCGAATACACCGATTATCAAATAATTCAATTCGATATCGAATCGAAGCTCTGAAATATCGAATTGATGTTCTATGATATCGAATCGATCGGAAATATCGGAATTGAACGTGAAACCTACTATTTCATGCTATACTTATACAACTCGGACAATTCTGTGGGCAAGATATAACTTATCCCATCCCAATTAGAACAAACATCGCTTTTTGGGGCTGAATCGGATTAAACACCTTCAACAACCAATTAGTTTGAATGATAGACCCAGATGGGAGGAATGGAAGCAATGACATTTTCGAAACCAATTGAGAATTTGTGTTTAGTTTGCAATAAGACATGCTATCAAACATTCATATATAACAATCCACCTCAATAACAATTACGAGCAAGAAAATAATCGGAGAATATCCGTTCAGAAGAGCAAAAGCTACAAGGCGAAATCAATGAGGGCTGCGTAAAGGAGGCGGTGACTAGAAACGAGCCTCGCGTCACAAAAGGTACGGAACTAATATAGAAGTCACCAGGGATGACGACAATGTTAATTCATTCGCTATTTGTTGAACCTATTTTCAATGATTTCAACCGATGTCTGCTTAAAATAAAAGACTCTCACAGTTATTTTTTTTTTCGAACACCAAACTTGAGATAGGCCTATATCTGAACAAATATTCGGTGACTTGAAGGTTCCTATTTTTTTTTTCAAAACACCATTGTTGACTTTTAGAACTTCAAACAACAACAACAATACACAGCTGTAATTAGCTTCATGTATCTTCTCTAGGGAAACTACTTGTTCAATCATTTCAATTTCTTTTTACATGTTTCAATAACCACTATGGTGATTTCGAGGGAGAGTATTTTTTTCAATTTGCGGTTATCTCCGATCATATTTTTTCAAATTAATACCAAATTAATTGCATGAGAAGAACAATCAATAATTCAAAGTTCTGATGTTTCTACTTTCATGAACATTCTGGTTCCCTCAAATTATGCAACAAACAATACAAATTCACCCCCAAATAATGAAGTTATTTGGTCGAGTAGTTTCTGAGATGAAGGTACATTGGTATTGAAAATAATACTAGCTGGCAAATAAATGATACATACACAGATGCGTGAAACCATTTGTAACAAATGCACGAACACAAACCTCAGATTATCTGGGTATTTTGAAAGACGCATGAATAATTCCAAAAAATACATAGAGTTATGAAACGAAAAATATTAATTTAAAAACATTGAAAAAATTGAAAAAAATGAAGAAAAAAATACCATGTTAACGCCCCCTTCCCTTGAGCTTTGATAGTTTCATAACCAAGATATGTATATACAATCTTCCCTCATCTTAGAACGCATATGCTGTGTATGCCTATAGTTAAGAAACACTTGCCAAGACCGTGTTGATACCATGCAGGGTGTCATGAGGCGTGGGACGAGGGCGGGGTGGCACGTCAGTCATCCACACGAGTGTTGTTTCTCATGGCGCGTGACAGCTACTGGACCCACTGAGGCATGAACTCACGTACCCCACAGTGGGCTGACAGCGGGAGGAGTTCTCATACAGGTCTGGATTGTATACAGGCAGTTTCAGACATTCAATCCCCTATTCGGGATGAATTCGGGATAGAGAATGGAGCTGGTTTATGTAGAGAAGAGGGAATGTATAGATGAATGTGTATACGTCCCACTTTGATTAACGACTTGAACAAGGCGTGGTTTATCAATCGGCCGTTTGATTCAATATAATTATCCATTTAATTCAATGTTGATGCCGCATAAAGACCCCTCCCCCACCAACAGCTAGGTTATACGGGGGTACGAATGAGCGGGTGATGATGGGTGAAAGGATGGTTACACAAACCCATACCTTATGCGGGACTCGAACCCGCGCCCAACCTGACTTCAGTCGTTAAGGCAATGCGATAGTTGACTGAGCCAGTGGGGTGGCTAGATCAATATAGTTACAGCTAGTGAGAACCGACACATCATCTGTCTCAGATGCTAACGCGCTCACTTCATGCGACCCGGAAGGTGAGGGGCATATTGGGCATTGGTTCGATCCCCACCACCGTCCATCTTTGCAGTTTTTTTCTGTGATTTCCCTCTGTAGTCTGGGCTAAATTCAGAAGTTCCCGCAATATAGGCCACGACCGCTTTCATCCCAATATTCCGACCATTATAGCCAAACAACTGTTATTCATCATCCCATCATCTCATCAATCATTCATCCGGCGCCAATAGATCCTGTTCATCATCACAGTGCGTCGACAGGACTTCAATTATGACACGTGGTCTGTAGTCATACTATAGCGTGATTATTTGTTATGGATCCACACTATTTCACAAGATACTTCCCTAAATGATTTATGAAGAATTGAGACAATTAGCAATATTAGATTCTTATCATCTCTGGAGTGTTCAAACAAACCTTTTTTCAATGAGTTACATAATGAACAATTTTGATGACGGAGGTGGTAGGATCGTCCGATCATGAGAGCCCTGTCCTAGAGGTCATATACCTCCTAATTCTCAGCCTTATCGGGAAACAATGACATTGGTATAATCTATTTATTTATGTATTATTCGTTTAGTCTTTATTAGCAACAGAAAAATGCATTCCCACAAGTGCTGATTTGATAAAAGGACAACACAAACATACATGTAAGGTAGGCATACAATGGTTGAATGATTGAACAGAGAAAAAGCACACCAAGTTATCTCATTATGTTCATCTTGTTTTACCGTATGATTATATAATTTAGAACCACAAGAGTTGCAGAAGTATAACATGCGAATAGAAACTGCTTACTATTCAATTATAAGCAGTTATATTCATAATGAAACAACAGTGACATATACAACAGCTGCGGTGTCCGAGTGGTTAAGGAGTTAGACTTGAAATCTAATGGGTTCTACCCGCACAGGTTCGAATCCTGTCCGCAGCGATTCTTTTTAGATTCAACTGACTTGTCTAGTGTCAGCTAGGTAGGCCTACGTCGTCTCGGCGACATATTTTGACAACTCTATGTGATGGCCAAGTGGTTGTGACTCAAGCTAGCGACTCATACCACAGTACTGAGGGTAGTTGAAGGGAAATCCACCAACAGCGTAACATTTTCATTGTCAACATTGCATATAAACGATCTCACTGACTTACAAGAGGCACACATTGTGGTGAAACTGCTTCAAGCCGTGAGAAGAGGTATTTCCTGAAATGTCGTCGATCCATATCGAACATTCGCAATATCAACATGTCACGTGTTATTTGAGTGTAACGGTAGGCCTAGGCCTAGGCTGAGGGGAAAATCGACAGCAAAAATATCGAGTGTTTCCGCATACAAGTGTTCTTTCTGAAACTAAAACTCTACTCATCAGCATTTGTGACAATTATTGTTTGCATCAGAGAGTGTTTTTTATTATTATTTGTATCTTTCATGGCTCATGCTTTTAGTTTTATGATCATTTATATCTGTGAAATCCCCGCGGCGGAAAAACTTTATTCGAGTCAGTTGGCCTACTATAGCATTAGTCGCTAACTAGAGTCACAACTAGTCGGCCATGCACATAAAGTGGTCAAAATATGTCGCCGAGACGACGTAGGCCTACCTAGCTGACACTAGACAAGTCAGTTGAATCTAAAAAGAATCGCTGCGGACAGGATTCGAACCTGTGCGGGTAGAACCCATTAGATTTCAAGTCTAACTCCTTAACCACTCGGACACCGCAGCTGTTGTATATGGCACTGTTTTGATAGGCTCATGCATATTACGGCATATAACTGTATAGTAAGCAGTCTACATATTTGCATGGTCATGCAATCTATACTTTGGCAATTCTTGATCAATAGTCTTTCGGATTTTTTTACAAGATTGACCGTTACAATGACAAAAATTGACAATCTTTTGTTGATTTTATACAGATTTCATGGATTGTTTTCGCTCTCAATGTTCCTCCCCTCCCTTCAACATTGTATTTTCAATATTTGACGTGAATTTTACTTTCAAATATTCCATCTTACCAGACTAACGAATATGGTATCCCGAAGATGCAAATGTCAAAGCAATGAACTGAGATTTTCGCTCTTACTTGATGATATGAACACTCTCCCGTATTCGAGAAGATTTCTGGGGTGAAAATGTGATTCGAATTTAATTTCAAATCACACGCATGGCTGCAATACAGGGTGTCAAAAGTGAAAACACCACTCGAAAGCAAAACATATTTTAGTAGGCAGTTGAGAAACATGAGGAGGTAACACAGGTGTACTATGCCCTTGTGAGCAGTAGGGAAATATGAGGAGGTAACACAGGTGAACTTTACCCTTGTGGGCATTAGGGGAATATGAGGAGGTAACACAGGTGTACTATGCCCTTGTGAGCAGTAGGGAAATATGAGGAGGTAACACAGGTGAACTTTACCCTTGTGGGCATTAGGGGAATATGAGGAGGTAACACAGGTGTACTATGCCCTTGTGAGCAGTAGGGAAATATGAGGAGGTAACACAGGTGAACTATACCCTTGTGAGCATTAGGGGAATATAAGAAGGTAACACAGGTGAACTTTACCCTTGTGAGCATTAGGGGAATATGAGGAGGTAACACAGGTGAACTATACCCTTGTGAGCATTAGGGGAATATAAGAAGGTAACACAGGTGAACTATACCCTTGTGAGCAGTAGGGGAATATGAGGAGGTAACACAGGTGTACTATGCCCTTTTGAGCAGTGGGGGGATATAAAAAGGTAACACAATTGTACTATGCCCTTGTGAGCAGTAGGGGAATATGAGGAGGTAACACAGGTGAACTTTACCCTTGTGAGCATTAGGGGAATATAAGAAGGTAACACAGGTGTATTATGCCCTTTTGAGCAGTGGGGGAATATAAGAAGGTAACACATGTGTACTTTACCCCTGTGAGCAGTCTAGAGGAATATAAGAAGGTAACACATGTGTACTTTACGCTTGTGAGCAGTCTAGGGGAATATAAGAAGGTAACACAATTGTACTATACCCTCTGGAGCAGTCTAGGGGAATAGGCAGTAGGGAATGGACCGGTGGTACGGGTGGGTTGAACCTTACTAGAGTTGGTCTCGTACAAACACAATTTTATACCTCAACCAGTTTCAACAGATTGCTGGTGTTCTCTGGTTCCTAATCTGAAGACCCATCAGGTGGCTTATATTCATGGGTTAGCTGAGAAAAAAATTTGTCGGAAAATCGTATATTGACATTTTAATCGAAATTACCCTAATATACTCTTAAATAACCCGGGTACTCGGTTCTCAATCTGTTTCCCGAAAGCATCTTTAAATATATACATCCATTCATCCATAATTTTCATGAACAACATAATCATCATATTATATTCATGGATTTCATGATCACAAATATACTAACTTCCATGATTTAACAATGTATGCCCACACATTCAGCCCTCAACATGCGGTTTACCATGATTTCAGCACGAGCCGAGTATGGCAAACTGAGTAGGCCTACATGCTTGCAGGTTGTAAAGTTTACAGTTGTATAACAGTGCAAAGTTGAGACTAACAATCCACATCACCTTCCATCTTATCTTCATCACTGATAACCCGTCTCCAGCATTGCCGCACGGCTGTTCCCAACAGCCACGTGATCGACGACCGGGGGCTCCGATCCGGTTGAGATCATACTCACTTATCTTTGTGCGGTAATTATAACCTTTCTTTGTTTACAGCCAACAATATGATTAATAATGGGCAATAAATAGAATATAGTCGTGTCACAATCTCATTGAGACTTCATTGTAATTGAAGATTACATTTTTCATCAATGTGAGATAATTGACAGTCATTGTTCCCCAATTTGTCCCAGTTGACAATGACAGAGTAGGGTCGTTCGGACGTGTCATAAGAAGACGATCTTCCACCTCTGAGGGAATAGTTCATCATCATGCAAATTATTCAATATAAACTGTGAATATACTATACTTATGAGTCAGTTCTGAGTTGTTGGACATTTATGTTGACGCTTTACATGAATGTAGTCAATTTATAGTTTCATTATTGAAGATTTGAGATGCGTACTGTTAAATTTCTGAGATCTATATTCAGACTGATTAGTCATCATTGACAATTATTTCAACCATGGACAATCCGAATGATGACGTAACATGATAATCATTCAACATGTTTAATTTAGTTATACTCTGTCAAATCTTTTTGTTCTTTCTCCTTTCCCTTCGTGAAATTACATGTTTTGTATTACATTCTCATTCGCATTCTAGTCATAACTCAAAAGGTTAGGTGGAACAGCAGACGCTCATGTCTCTGAACCTCACCGTTTCGTTTTTGTTGAATAATCATCCAATTTTGGAATTCTTAAATGTAAATTGTTATTTCTGTGTTGTTTTGCTACTGCACTACTCAACAATGAATGGAGTCTAATTAATTGATGATGAACGAGAATCATTCGGAATAATTCATCTGATAATGATTCATTTACTAGTCAAACGCGAAATATGCGTTGTAAGATGAGCGAGATATCTGAATAAGGTATAAAAGTCCTTGAAGTAGTTCCACCCTTGCTACTTTATCGACTCTGGTATTCTACACACCTTGATATCTGAATAAGCTATAAAAGTCGTTTGAGTAGTTCTAGTCTTGCCACTTCATTGACTCTGGTATTCTACACACCTTGACAGATATAAAAAATACTTCATTGTTGGTCAACTCTTGAATCTAGAAAGCAGTGAATCTCGACAACTTAATTCTGTCACAATTTTTATGATATATTCTATGAATATTATCAGTCATTTTATTTTTTTTCTTCACAACGACTGATCAGAATTGCTTAAAAAATCGTAATAATGTGTAAAATCCATGTATACACAATTAGAGAGAATTTCATTCCATTTTGAGAGATTTTATTTTTCAACATTTTCCGCCCAGCCAAATCTTATGGGGTTTTTAGAAACTTTGAGATGATGATTCTCAAAATCGGTCCGACCGATTCATCCCAAAAACTATACAGTTCTAAGTTGGATGAGTTTGGGTGTACAAAAAAGTTTCATGTTGATCAGTCAACCCCTGCGACCTGTGGAGTGCTTAAAAAAAAAAAAAAAAAAAAAAAAAAAAAAGACACACAGACAAAGCCCTATAAGAGTGGGATGTAGACTTCGCTACGCTCATCAACTAATTTTTTGGAAATGATGGATTGAAGATATTGAAATTCAAGTCGGAGGAATGAAATTAAATCGATCGATTATCAGAAACATGTAATTGATTAATTTCATCTTCCAACACAGCAAACAGAAATATGTCCATATGTAATCTTTCTGTTTCATGGCTGGTGTGTGCTGTATCTATCGGGTGAGCTTGACGAAACTCGAGTTGATCGTACTCGAAAAAACTTCGCGTTTTGCTTCGTCTTTTTGTTCGCGCTCCACAGGTCAAACGAGACGACAAAACACAGTTGAGTCACTCTCCATGTTGCCACTGTGCAGCTTTCAGGCGCAACATGTTTACATACACCACAAGAAGAACACAGGAACCTGGATTCACAATACAATGGTTTTCAATTACACCGGGGAAATACGGTGGGGAAATATGGAAGAAATTTCCGGAAAATTCAAATTCACACGGGAGTGACATGAATTATATACACCAGGAAAACGCGTTATGTGTTTCCCCGTTGATGGATGAGCTAGAACGTATCAACATATCTTTGGTTGGTTATATATATTCACCTTGAGATCCAAACAATTACGTCACTGCCCTCCTGTTTTATTCATTACTCATTCTAATTAATTTCTTCCGTGATAAAAAAAGCCTTGTTCTAATCGCTCCTATTAGTTGGTGACACTTGTTGCTTGGATTTAATTGGTATACTAATAGATTTGAGTGATGTTAAAACATTACGTTATACATTTTGTTACATCAAAATGGCTGATCCGATTCGGGTTGAAGTTCGAAATAATGTGTACAATCATTATATAAGAATTCCGTAAAAATTTGAACTCCATCATGGGACATTATTTTTCACGAATTTTCTCCTCCGGGTTATTCTTACTGTGCTTTTGATGACTCTGAGATGAGTTTTGTCAGAAGTGGAGCAACCGATGGCGCCTTTCACTACACAGTATCGAATTAGGTGAGGACACTTGTGTATGCCAAGTTTCAACTGAATTTGCATCTCGTTTGACTTGGAGAGCGCCAAAAAATGTACGATGAAATTGAGTCTTCGCTTCGCTCATCCAATAATTCCGAAGATTTATCATAGACTGAAGAACAGGTGTTCTTCAGTCTATGCTTTCATCCAAACTGGATTATCGGTATCAAATATTAAAATCATCATGTATTTTTCTAACAACAATTCAATAAAATCTATTATAACTATTTTGAGGAGATTATACCAAGAAAAATCAATCATGTCATAAACCGATTGGAGTGATTGATAGGTGAGCCAAGAAGGCAGTGAGCTGAGAAAATTTGAAGTAGCCCAGAGTAAGTTGGTAAGAGTAAATCTCCCTCATCCCACAACACATGTGCTCCGTTCTCCCAGTTTAAGGCATTATTGCTCTCAAGGTTGCGGTTTACGCCAAGAAACGCAACAACATCATTCAAAAGCGTCAACTCCTCGAAGCTGCAGCCAGAATATAATCATGCTGAAAAGTGTTCACAATGTTTGGTCTTTCCATCTTGGATAGAATAACATATTCTACTCGACAAGATCCTTTGAGAATGAGAACTGCAATTCTCAATCAATTATTGTTATACTGTGAAGTTCCACTCACGAGAGAAGAATGTTGTTCACAAAATGGATAATGATTGAGAACTTCGTCAATCGTGGAGTTATTCACTATTTAGTTATTAGCATTCAACACTTTCAGAAATGTACAATATCCAATCGTACGATATAATTAGATGAGCGTAGCGAAGTCTTCATCCAACTCTTATAGGGCTTTGTCTGTGTTTTTTTTGTTTTTTTTTGTTTGTGGGCACTGCACAGGTCGCAGGGTTTGACTGATCAACATGAAACTTTTTTTTGTACGGGTCAACTCTTACAACTTAGAACTGTATAGTTTTTGGAATGAATCGGTCGATTAGATTTTGAGAAATATCATGTCAAAGCTTTTAAAAACCCCATGGGATTAGGCTGAGTGAGAAAATTTGAAAAAATGAAACCTCTCCGAAAAAAACAAAATTTTCTCTGAGTGTTCGAACATGAATGATACACATAACCATCATTTTGTAAGCAGTTCGAACCAGCCGTTTCGAAAAAAAAATTCAAACAACTGTTTTTATACATATAATATATGGAAATGAGCCAAGATTCACTGCTTCCTAGATTCGATATTTGCCCAAGCACTAGGAAAACGCGAAATATGCGTTGTAAGATGAGCGAGATATCTGAATAAGGTATTATAACAGTCCTACATTTGCTACTTTATCGACTTTGGTATTCTACACACTTTGTCCTTCATTTAATTGCTACTTCATCTTCTCTGGTATTCTACACACCTTGACGAATATAAAGAATCTTTAATGCTTGGGCAAATATCGAATCTAGGAAGCAGTGAATCTTGGCTCATTTCTATATATTTGATGTATAAAAACAGTTATTTGATTTTTTTTCTTCGAAACGGCTGGTTCGAATTGCTTACAAAATGGTGGTTATGTGTATCATTTATGTTTGAACACTCAGAAACAATTTTTTTTTTTCGGAGAGGTTTCATTTTTTCAAATTTTCTCACCCAGCCTAATCTTATGGGGTTTTTAAAAACTTTGACATAATATTTCTCAAAATTTGATCGATCGATTAATTCCAAAACTATACAGTTCTAAGTTGTAAAAGTTGGCCCGTACGGAAAAAGTTTCATGTTGATCAGTCAAACCCTGCGACCTGTGCAGTGCCCACAAAAAAAACAGAAAAAAAAGAAAAAAGAAACACACAGACAAAGCCCTATAAGAGTGGGATGGAATGGAGACTTCGCTACGCTCATCTGATTAAATATCTTCATATTCGTCAAGGAGTGTAGAATACCAGAGAAGATAAAGTAGCAATTAAATGAAGGACAAAGTGTGTAAAATACCAGAGTCGATAAAGTAGCAAATGTAGGACTGTTATTACACCTCATTCAGATATCTCGCTCATCCCACAACGCATATTTCGTGTTTGCCTAATTAGATGAGCGTAGCGAAGTCTCTATCCCATTTTTATAGGGCTTCGTCTGTGTGTTTTTTTTCATTTTTTTGTTTGTTTGTGGGCACTGCACAGGTCGCAGGGTTTGACGGCTCAACATGAAACTTTTTTTGTACGGGCCAAATTTTACAACTTAGAGCTGTTTTTGGAATGAATCGGTCGATTAGATTTTGAGAAATATCATTTCAAAGTTTTTGCAACCCCATAAGATCAGGCTGGGTGAGAAAATTTGAAAAAATGAAACCTCTCCAAAAAAATGGAATTTTTTTCGAGTCTTCAAACATAAATGACACACATAACCATCATTTTGTAAGCAATTCGAACCAGCCGTCTCAAAGAAAAAAATTCAAATAACTGTTAAATATATGGAAATGAGCCGAAATTCACTGCTTCCCAGATTCGATATTTGCCCAAGCATTGAATATTCTCCATATTTGTCAAGGTGTGTAGAATACCAGAGTAGATAAAGTAGCAATTAAATGAAGGATAAAGTGTGTAGCATGAAGTAGCAAATGTAGGACTGTTATTATACCTTAATTCAGATATCTCGCTCATCTTACAACGCATATTTCGCGTTTGCCTAGTATTAGATATAAACAACAGTAGGGCCTACTGCATCCAATCAGTATCTGTAGCATCATCATCTTCATATGTACCATTATACTTCATTTATGGTTCATTTCTCCACCATTCATGATTCATTCATGGTTCATTCATGGTTCATTTCTCAACCATTCATTCTCAAAGCATTGATTCATCCCGGCATTAGCCTAGCCTACAGAGGGAAACCACGAAAAACCCCTATAAAGATGGACGGTGGCGGGGATCGAACCGGTTCCGATATGTCCCTTCACCTCCCGGATCACAGGAGGCGAGTGCGTCAACCACTCAGCTATACATGTGCCGGTGAATACATTTCGTCCTGAATGAACTGATAATAAACTGAAAATACCACCTTAACGGACGACCTACTTTTCCCGGGGCTCAACACTATTACAAACCATGTTTAAAAGTTTACATCTCAGTTCTCAATTTCTTCATTCACATGTTCTGTATATCATAACGTATTATCCGTGAAGTATTTTAATTGTAGATTCGAAAACTCCACACGGTATAGAATCTGAAACCAGGCTAACGCTGCTTCCCGATAATTCCTTCTTCCATGCCCGGGCACGCGCTCGACGCTTCGAACAAACGTCACAGGAGACGGACAAAATCATCCAGGAATATTATATATACTCTCATTCATGAGAGTATAGGTATTCTACCAACATCGAAAAGACTGAATCACCGTTAGGGTATGAGACAGAAATATTTTGAGGGTCAATAGATTTGTAAGACGAGATTTACCATTGGGAATACAACAACATCTTTCAAAAGTGTTGAGAGTTGTGAAAAGAGCTGCTGCAAGTTCAAATGTTTTTTGATTTCCACAACACAATTTGAATGATGTATTTGCTGAAGGACCACACAGCCTTCCTCCTTTGGTGAAATCAAGTATAACAAGAGAAAAATTGAATTAAAAAATGCAAAGTAAATTCAGAGACACACACATATACATATATAGTTATATTGACTCAAAGTGTTTTTTTAATACTTTTCAAAGTGGATTTTTTTTCAATTTTTCAATTCTCTTTCCAGTAAAAGCTTAGTGCTTATATAGTAAGGGTGTTCCTGGGGAAGGAGAGGGAAGGAGGGGAAGGGTGAGGGGGGAAAGGCAAAGAACGTATGCCAGCTAGGAGTGGTTTTTAATTTTTAAATTTCAATTGGTTATCCCCTTATGATTGTGAAGAGTTCCATCCGAGAGAGAGAGAGATAGAGAGCACTATAAGAGAGATGAAGGATCGAAACGGACGACCGGTAATGGTCATTATAGGAAAGAGACAGTCGACCGAAATTAAACCAAATGGATTCAATATAAAATAATAATGGGAAGTAATAATATTATGAAGAAACAAGAGACATATTGCCGCTGAGCTTTTAACTCGTCAAATGTTATGGAAATATTAAAACAATATTAGAAATCGTGGGAAAACTCACACACTAGATTTACAGGATTTCATTTGCCGATGACAAATATTATACAAACTTTTGAGAGCGTTCGAGATTAGGTTTTTAAAAATAAAATTTCCTGCGAACGTGTTTGGGCTTCAACAATATATCTTTCAAGATAGATTGATGCATGTGGGGACATATGATATAATTGATATGAGGTTTATTTCCCTATTTCGTGCAGTACCAAGTCATGTGCGAGTATAAGGAACGAGCTGAGAAGAGGTGGACGTGTTCTCGATACCTCGGACTCAGATATTCACAGATTAACAATACTCCATACAGTCGTTCATTCTCTGTGCATGGTAACATGTGTTGAGGGTTCATTGGCCTTGAATAGACTTGCCGATCAACGCCACCCTCAATACATCTTGCTGCAGTGTATTGGGTGAGAACCAACCTCCTCCAAACCCTTGATCGAGACTATAGTCGAATACACTGAATAGCTACTTTATTCCATGTTCTGGGTAGTGTATTGCATGATAGGTGTGTAGAGGTGGATGTGCAATGGGTCATGTGAATTAGGTAATAGCTTCCACATAGTGTCATAAAAACTCTAGTTCTGTAAGAACATCTTATATATATATTGGGTTTCAACGACGCACTATACTGATCATTACGATCTATTGGCGTCGGTGGATGATGAATGGGATGATGGGATGATGAGATGAAAAGTTATATTATTAGGTGTTTTGGATGGTGCGAAGGAGTCGGTCGTGGCCTGTTGTTAAGAAACCATCCCAATATCAACATGAACGACAGAGGGAAACCACTGAAAACCCCTGTCAGGATGGTCAATCATGGCGGGAATCGAACCCCGGTCTCCCGAATGATGGTTAGGTGTATTACCGCTCGGTTTGTAAGAGACATAGTGTCTCATACTTCATGTGGGAATTGAGAAGGGAAATTTTGTAGATAATAAAAAGATATTTTTTTCTGCAATATTGACATTTTGATAATATCAGATTGTTCTGAAGCCACCATCATTATAAGTATACAAGTTATATATATATATATATATATATATATATATATATATATATATATATATATATATATATATATATAAATATATATATATATATATGTATATATAAGTAAATATATATATATATATATATATATATATATATATATATATATTTATATATATATAAATATATATATATATATATATATATATATATATATATATATATATAAATATTTTTGGTTTGAAACTTTCACGAATTATAATTGATGAATCCATTATAGTTTTAGAGTATAATCGTGTTAAATTGAGTACAAAGTATAGATGTTAGATACTTTTTTATTTTCTACTCGATGCGTTTCGACGGTCTTATCACCGTCTCTTTCAAGAGATGTCTATTCTATATATTATAGAATATATTATCATATATATTCATATATATTATAGAATGGACATCTCTTGAAAAAGACGGTGATAAGACCGTCGAAACGCGTCGAGTGGAAAATAAAAAAAGTATCTAACATCTATACTTTGTACTTAATTTAACACGTTTATACCCTGAAACTATAATGGATTCATATCTATATATATATATATATATATATATATATATATATATATATATATATATATATATCTATATATATCTATATATATATATATATATATATATATATATATATTTATATATATATATATATATATATATATATATATATATATATATATATTTATATATATATATATATATATATATATATATTTAGATATATATATATATATATATGTATATATATATATATATATATATATATATATATATACATATATATATACATATACATATACATATATATATATATATATATATATATATATATATATATATATATATATATATATATATATATATATATATATATATATATATATATATATATATATATACATATATACATACAAATATATGAGAACGAAATGTTGATTCGACGGTCAAAATGTTTGAAAATAATAAATACTTCAGGGTGAAACCTTATATATTTTGAATAAATGTATTTATTCAAGGAAACCTGACGTTTCAACTGGATTGCACCAGTCTTCATCAAAGGACAGACACAGTCACAACTTCTGAAAGGATTGATAAGCTCTCAAGAAAAAACACAAACAATCAAAACAAATACATATTAGATACAAAAATAAGAACAAGGTCTAATGAAGACGAATAAGAACTATAAAATATCAGAGTATATAGAAACCGTGGATCAATGCAATTGAAGTGAGTTTTTCAAAAATTATCAGGAATCAAAATTACATTAAGAATATAAAAACGTGAAAATTGAAAATGAATTATCGTGAATAAAAACAAGGAAGAAGAAAATCAAGATCCAAACTATAAAAATGTTTGAATTGCATGAAGTTTTCTGAGAAGTCAAAAAGGTCCAAGATGCTAGTCATTCAATCTTCTCGACTGGCTACGTGTCATCGGTCTTGTTTGTTCGTGCACTGTTGATGTTGTTTGTGAAGATGTTCTTGATGTTGGTGTAACTTGGAATGGGGCTAACGCTGGCTTCCATGCGTTGGGTGAACGTTGGCTGTCGTCTCTTTTATTGATGGTATGCGGCCGTTTCTCTATCCCAGTAGCCTCTCGAATGATGCGTGGATCGAGTCGCATCTCAGAGAACATATATCTGCAGTTAAATGGGGTCACGCAGACTCCACTTTGACCGAACACTGCAAATCATCGGGCCACTCTATAGATTTCGCCAATACAAAAGCGATAGCCTCTGAGATGCGACTTTATCCACGCATCATTCGAGAGGCTATTGAGATAGAGAAACGGCTGCATACCATCAATAAAAGAGACGACAGCCAACGTTTACCCAACGCATGGAAGCCAGCGTTAGCCCCATTCCAAGTTACACCAACATCAAGAACATCTTCACAAACAACATCAACAGTGCACGAACAAACAAGACCGATGACACGTAGCCAGTCGAGAAGATTGAATGACTAGCATCTTGGACCTTTTTGACTTCTCAGAAAACTTCATGCAATTCAAACATTTTTATAGTTTGGATCTTGATTTTTTTCTTCCTTGTTTTTATTCACGATAATTCATTTTTGATTTTCACGTTTTTATATTCCTAATGTAATTTTGATTCCTGATCATTTTGAAAAAACTCACTTCAATTGAGTTCAATTGCATTGATGCACGGTTTCTATTTACTCTGATATTTTATAGTTTTTATTTGTCTTCATTAGACCTTGTTCTTATTTTTGTATCTAATATGTATTTGTTTTGATTGTTTGTGTTGTTTCTTGAGAGCTTATCAATCCTTTCAGAAGTTGTGACTGTGTCTGTCCTTTGATGAAGACTGGTGCAATCCAGTTGAAACGTCAGAATTCCTTGAATAAATAAATGTATTCAAAATATATAAGGTTTCACCCTGAAGTATTCATTATTTTCATACATATATATATATATATATATATATATAT
The DNA here is from genome assembly GCA_964007535.1 of Brachyptera risi. Taxonomy (NCBI): domain Eukaryota; kingdom Metazoa; phylum Arthropoda; class Insecta; order Plecoptera; family Taeniopterygidae; genus Brachyptera; species Brachyptera risi. The sequence continues at coordinate 10,498,236 of OZ023335.1, forward strand.
ATATATATATATATATATATATATATATATATATATATATAATTATGACATATATTTAATAGGAAGATTAAAGTCGTGTATGAAATTGTGAAATATTTTTAATATCTCTACGTTTCAACCATTATGTTATGGCCTTTTTCAAGAGAATTATTGAACTGAATAATATGACAAAAATTGTAATCGATTATTTCTTAACATATGCACTTGGATACCACTACGTTTTTAACAGAGTCAATATATGGATGGAACCCTGGCTCATTAAACACAAAAACGAAAATTGTTCGAATATCAGTGAAAAAATATGGAAGCGAGCATGAAAATAGTGAGATTAAAAATAAAAATATAAATACAAATAAAAATAGAAATAAAAAATAATAAAAATAAAAATAAAAAGTGGCTGACTCGATACAAGACTTTTCGATTCATCTTGGCCGCAGATCGTAGGAATATCTTTTTGGTCCTCTTGTTTCGGTATCTTCATTTACTTGTTGAGGGGCACTGCACTCGAGTTGTGGCCTTCTTCCCATTCTTTTCAAAGATGCGAGAGCTGTGGACCAACTGGGGGACATGATGTATCCGCTGTCTTCACCGTTGAAATTGTGAGGGTGTTTTCTTATTTCGATGGCCTCGCTTATTATATATATATATATATATATATATATATATATATATATATATATATATATATATATATATATATATATATATATATATATGTATATATATGTATATATATATATATATATATATATATATATATATATATATATATGTATATATATATATATATATATATATATATATATATATATATATATATATATATATTTATATATATATATATATATATATATATATATATATATATATATATATATATATATATATATATATATATATATATATATATAACATATCATTTTTGAGTGTTTTCAGTCGTATGAGCATGTATGAGTCGTTTGAGCCTACTTGAAACCATATAAATATATATATATATATATATATATATATATATATATATATATATATATATACATATAGATAGATATATATATATACATATATATATATATACATATATATAAATATATATATATATATATATATATATATATATATATATATATATAAATATATATATATATACATATATATACATATATATATATATATATATATATATATATATATATATATTTTTTATATACATATATATATATATATATATATATATATTTATATATATATATATATATATATATATATATATATATATATATATATATAAATATATATATATATATATATATATATATATATATATATATATATATATATATATATATATATATATATATATA
>OZ023335.1:10499796-10560116 GCA_964007535.1 Brachyptera risi
TATATATATATATATATATATATATATATATATATATTTATATATATATATATATATATATATATATATATATATATATATTTATATATATATCTATATATATCCATATATATATATATATATATATATATATATATATATATATATATATATATATATATATATATATATATATATATATATATATACATATTTATATATATATATATATATTTATGTATATAAATATATATATATAATATATATATATATATATATATATATATATATGAATATATATATATATATATATATATATATATATATATATATATATATATATATATATATATATATATATATATATATATATTATATATATATATATATATAAATATATATATATGAATATATATATATATATATATATATTTATATATACATATATATATATATATATATATATATATATATATATATATATATATATATATATATATATATATATATATATATATATATATATTCATATATATATATATATATATATATATATATATACATATATATATATATATATATATATATATATATATATATATATATATATATATATATATATATATATATATATATATATATATATATATATATTTATAGATGTAACATGTTAAAAAACTCTGATCAAAACTCAATTTCATTTTGATCCATGGAAATATATACAGATATTCACAGTAGGCCTATGATTGAGAGAAAATTTGCAGATACAACTGACATTGGCCAATGACGTATAGGTATATCAGTTCTCTTGTTACTCTTCCATTTTCTACGAGAATTTTCATTTCATAATGACAGACTTGGATACACAACATATTATACTTAATGTTTCAGTTCACAATGCCCCGAGAAAATCACAAGAACAATTCATTTCCATCATAAATGAAACTAACTACTCGTTAAAATCGTAACTTCTTGGTTCGAGTCCCCGAATTCCCAACCACCCTGTGCACATCTTCCATACTGAAGTGGTGTGCGTAATTCACATTTAGCTCGCATTACTTGAGACCGAGGGCAAAGCCTGGGGACTTACAAAGCTAAGCCCAAAGTTAATGAATCACCCCCCACCCACCCACCCACCCCCACCGCCCCCGGCACACTGACTTTCCGCGCTTAGAAAACATTCCGTTTCCCTTTGCAATACTGCCAACAAAGAACAATTACAATAAGAATAATACTCCGAGGTTTATTGTTATGATTTATGAGAGTGTAATGGAAGAGATATTGTGTTTGGAAACGGAATCGCCGTTTTTGGTTTCTATACGGTGATTTCGGATTTTGAGACTGTTTATATTCTTCAGTATAACAATGGACGTGGAGTTATTGTATCATTGGATATTGTGTGATAGAAGGAAATAATGGGTATATTTACATATTCGATTATGTAAGGCGAATAAGGCGATTGAAGTAGGCCTATGAGAATGAAGGCGATTAATGTAGGCCTATAAGAATGAAGGCGATTAAAGTAGGCCTGTAAGAATGAAGGCGATTAAAGAAGGCCTATAAGAATGAAGGCGATTATTGTAGGCCTATAAGAATGAAGGCGATTGATGTAGGCCTATGAGAATGAAGGCGATTGATGTAGGCCTATAAGAATGAAAGCGATTGATGTAGGCCTGTAAGAATGAAGGCGATTGAAGTGGGCCTATAAGAATGAAGGCGATTGAAGTAGGCCTATAAGAATGAAGGCGATTAATGTAGGCCTATAAGAATGAAGGCGATTGAAGTAGGCCTATGAGAATGAAGGCGATTAATGTAGGCCTATAAGAATGAAGGCGATTGAAGTAGGCCTATGAGAATGAAGGCGATTAATGTAGGCCTACAAGAATGAAGGCGATTAAAGTAGGCCTATAAGAATGAAGGCGATTAAAGTAGGCCTGTAAGAATGAAGGCGATTAAAGTAGGCCTATAAGAATGGGGGCGATTATTGTAGGCCTATAAGAATGAAGGCGATTGATGTAGGCCTGTGAGAATGAAGGCGATTGAAGTGGGCCTATAAGAATAAAGGCGATTAAAGTGGGCCTATAAGAATGGAGGCGATTAATGTAGGCCTATAAGAATGGAGGCGATCATTGTAGGCCTATAAGAATGAAGGCGATTAATGTAGGCCTATAAGAATGAAGGCGATTGAAGTAGGCCTATAATAATGAAGGCGATTAATGTAGGCCTATAAGAATGAAGGCGATTATTGTAGGCCTATAAGAATGAAGGCGATTAATGTAGGCCTATAAGAATGAAGGCGATTGATGTAGGCCCATAAGAATGAAGGCGATTAATGTAGGCCTATAATAATGAAGGCGATTAATGTAGGCCTATAAGAATGAAGGCGATTATTGTAGGCCTATAAGAATGAAGGCGATTAATGTAGGCCTATAGGAATGAAGGCGATAGGAGTAGTCCAATAAGAATGAAGGCGATTAATGTAGGCCTATGAGAATGAAGACGATTAATGTAGGCCCATGAGAATGAAGGCGATTAATGTAGGCCTATAAGAATGAAGGCGATTGAAGTAGGCCTATAGGAATGAAGGCGATTAATGTAGGCCTATAAGAATGAAGGCGATTAATGTAGGCCTATAAGAATGAGGGCGATTATTGTAGGCCTATAAGAATGAAGGCGATTAATGTAGGCCTATAAGAATGAAGGCGATAGGAGTAGTCCAATAAGAATGAAGGCGATTAATGTAGGCCTATGAGAATGAAGACGATTAATGTAGGCCCATGAGAATGAAGGCGATTAATGTAGGCCTTTAAGAATGAAGACGATTAATGTAGGCCTGTAAGAATGAAGGCGATTAATGTAGGCCTATAAGAATGAAGGCGATTGATGTAGGCCCATAAGAATGAAGGCGATTAAAGTAGGCCTATAAGAATGAAGGCGATTGGAGTAGTCCAATAAGGATGAAGGCGATTAATGTAGGCCTATGAGAATGAGGGCGATTAATGTAGGCCTATAAGAATGAAGGCGATTAATGTAGGCCCATAAGAATGAAGGCGATTAAAGTAGGCCCATAAGAATGAAGGCGATTGAAGTAGGCCTGTCGGAATGAAGGCGATTAATGTAGGTCCATAGGAATGAAGGCGATTATTGTAGGTCTATAAGAATGAAGGCGATTAATGTAGGCCTATAAGAATGAAGGCGATTCATGTAGGCCTATAAGAATGAAGGCGATTGATGTAGGCCTATAAGAATGAAGGCGATTGAAGTAGTCCTAGAAGAATGAAGGCGATTAATGTAGGCCTTGTTTTATTTCGTGCGCATTAGGATTGTAGGGAATACTCTGGATTAATACCATCTCGGGATAATTCACTAGACTGTTGATCAGCCATGTTTATTCGACTTCCGGTGTACGCCCTCTAGGCTACAACTCTCTACATAATGCATAGCCTTCTAGGCACATAATAACACATCCTCCCCTTTAAGGCATATTTTTATACAATACAAATTTCATGATTATTATTACAGTAATGATTTGAAGTAATGGTTAGCCAAGTTACATAATGTATGATTATGATTGAAATTACAAATTAAGCTTCGACGGAGGATGAACTTGCCGCCCGCTCCTTCTTAGGTACCTCGAGTTATTCTTGGGAGTAGCCTCGACAGTATAACAAGTGGAGCACTAGAATTATTCATAGTTTCTTGTTGAGGACTTCTGTTACCAGGAATGGGTACGATTCCGGGGTCTTGAGGACGAAGAGTTTCTTCGGACTGATTATCGACGTTCTCTTCCATCTCTTGGTCGGAATCTTCAATGTCATCTTTGTAGTAAGGAGCCGGAATAAGGTGCCATCGGTTTCGCCTTAGTGTTCCACGAGAGGTCTGAACAATGTAAGACCTTGGCTCAGTAGATTAGCGTAGGATTCTTCCGTAGGATTCTTCCGTGTGTTCGCATGTCGATTATCCATACCGAGTCACCTGGGTTTAGTTGTGATAGGGTATGGCATCGATGTCTTTGGTCGTAGTTTATCTTCTGTTTTGCCTTTATCTTCTCTTCTGTTCTGCGAAGCAGGGATTTATCCGGGACTTGGTCAAGTTGAATTGACGAAACAGGAAGTGTTGTTCTCAGTTTGCGATTCATTAATAGTTCAGCTGGACTAAACCCGTTTTGGAGAGGTGTTGCTCGGTATGCCAGAAGAGCTAGATGTGGGTCTTCTGATTTCTTTAGTCGTAATTTTACAATCTTAACAGCAGCTTCTACAAACCCGTTGCTCTGGCTAAACTTTGGGCTACTTGTAATGAAATTAAACCCATACGATTTGGCGAATTGTTTAAATTCGGAAATTTCTAGTGATCCGAACTGAGGACCATTGTCACTTCGAACATTTTCCGGTATTCCGTGTCTAGAGAATATCGATCGACAGTGGTTGATAATTGACTGTGATTTGAGACTAGTAAGTTCTGCTACTTCAAAATATCGTGAATAGTAATCGGTTACTACCAAGTACCAATTTTGATGCAACTTGAATAGGTCCATGGCTACAGTTTGCCATGGTCTATCTGGAAGAACACTTGGTATGAGAGGTTCGTGTTGATTGCTGGATTCTTGTATACACTCGGGACACGAACGTACCGCATACTCTATCTGAGTGGAGAGTCCTGGCCATCACACTACGTCACGGGCACGTGCTCGACACTTTGTAATGCCTTGGTGACCCTCATGAATCCGTTCTAATACTTCTTTCTGTAACATTGCCGGTATAACTATTCGCACCCCTCTGAGTACTAGATTGTCAATGATTGATAGTTCATCTTTAACAGGAAAGTAAGCTTGGAGTTCAGGAATTAGTTGGTCTTTTGAAGGCCAATCAGTTTGGATATAATCCTTCAACATCGAGCAAATAGGATCTTTACTCTGTTCTTCGATAATCTTTGCAAGGTAAGTATCTGTAACTGGTATGTTACTAGTAACAAAATGTATATATGCATTTGTTTCTTCTTCTAATTCACCTTCTTCTAAAATTGAGAGAGGTTTTCGTGATAGGGTGTCAGCTACCACCAAATCTTTGCCAGGGGTGTAAAAGATAGAGTAACTGTACCTCATCATGCGAATTCTAAATCGCTGTAGTCTTGGCGACATCTCATCGAGGTCCTTGTAGGTAAACAGTGGAATTAACGGCTTGTGATCTGTCTCGATTTTTACCGTTAGCCCTGTAATGTAGTCCTTGAATCGTTCACAAGCCCAAGTCATCGCTAAGGCCTCTCTCTCTATGTTTGCGTATCTTCTCTCTGCCGTCGACAGTGTGCGTGATGCGTAGGCGACAGCTCTCTTCTTCCCATCTTCTTGCTCTTGGATGAGAACACTACCAAGCCCATAGGATGAAGCATCTGCTGAAACAATTGTGGGTTTGGCAGGATCGTACAAGGCTAAGGAAGGTGCTTGAGTAAGAAGTGTTTTGATTTTATTGAATGCTTGTGTTTGAGGAGTATCCCATCTCCAGTGGTTCTTGGATGATAAGAGGGAATTTATTGGCTCGAGGATCTCTGCTTTCCTAGGGATATATTTACCAAGGAAGTTGACCATGCCCAAGAAGCTTTGAACTTCTTTGACGTTAGTTGGTGGATCCATGTTAGCGATTGCTGCAATCTTCTTCCCATCTGCTTCAATGCCATTAGCATCAATCTTGTGTCCTAGAAAGATAACCGAGTCTACTGAAAACTCAGTCTTCTGTTCGTTTAGAGTCATTCCTGTTGTTCTAAATCTTTCTAGCACCGCTCGTAAACGATCATCATGTTCTATTTGGTTCTTTCCCCAAACTATGACATCATCCATGTGTACCAGGACTCCTTTCAGTCCTTGTAGTATCTGACTTATTCTTTTCTGGAAGTGTTCTGGCGCAGACGAAATACCGAAAGGTAATCGTTGGAACTTGAATCTTCCAAACGGTGTTAGGAATGTAGTTAATGGTTGGGATTCAGGGGACAAGGGTATTTGCCAAAATCCCGAGTTCGCGTCTAGTTTGGAGAATATTTTGGCACCTGCAAGTTGACCTAATGTATTGTCAATCTTTGGTATCGGATGAAACTCTCTCTTCACACTGCGGTTAAGATGTGTTAAGTCTACACAAATTCTTACCCCGCCAGACGACTTCGGTACGACCACCATTGGTGCGCACCAATCTGTTGGTTCCTCTACTTCTGCGATGACGCCTTTCTCGACCATGCGTTGTAGCTCTGTTTCTACCGACTTGAGCAAAGGTAATGCTACTGACCTTGGAGTACTGATTGCTCGGGGCGTAGCATTGGGGCTAATACTTATCTTGTACTCCCCCGGTATGGTTCCTAATCCTTTGAAAAGTTCTGGGAACTTGGCTTTCCAATCTGTTCCAGCGCTGACACTGTTGAGAACTGCATCCACGTTAATAATCTTCAAGCTTTTAATTGCCGGTCTTCCTAGTAGTGGAGTTTCAAGATCGTGTACTACATATACTGTCTCAGTTGATGATCTATTATTGTACTGAAGCTCGACTTTTCCCACCCCGACTACTTTCAGTGGACGTTTGTCTGGACCACACAATTTCTTTCTTGGTTTTGTTAAACACATCTCTTTCACGACGGATGAGTTGGCTGGCAAAACTGTGACATCGGCTCCGGTGTCAATCTTGAACATGACTTCACTATTTCCAATTTTCACTTGTACCATCCACGGATCAGACATGTTGGTATTGACATTACCAATGAAGATACAATCTGCTTCTTCATTATCTTGTTCTGAAACTTCGTGTATTTTCTTCCGATTACATGCTTTCTCATAGTGTCCTTGAATTCCACATTCATTGCACTTGGCATTTCTTGCTGGACATGCACTACGGTTATGTTCGTGGTTAGTATCATACTCACACCAACCACACGGTACCTGTCTTAAATCTTGTTTTTGTCCTTCTTTGAGGTTAGGTTTGGATCGATTCTTCCAGTTTCTTCCCTTTTCTTTGGCTTGATATGCTGGCTTTGGCCTACTATTAGAAGGTTTATGGCGCACTTCGTCTAGGCCTAGTTTTACACTCTGCCTGCTGGGGTCACTGTGTAAAACTGTTCTTTGGCGTGCAATCTCCTCTGACTGCCTTATTTGAAGAAGGGCTTTCTCATATGTCAGTTTAGGATCCAGCTGTAGTTTATCACTTAGCTTTTGATCAATCATGCCAATTATTAGCACCATCAGCATCATGCTGTTGTTCAGGTCACCCCAGTCACATGTAAGTGAAAGTGTGTTCAGAGCTGTTGTATAATTATCAACAGTCTCACCTGAAAGCTGTTTCCGCTTAAGAAAACATGCTCGCTCATATATTACGTTTCTCTGGGGCAAGAAGTACTTTTCAAATTCTTCTACTACTACTGTATATGTAGCTTCGTCCGTTTCAGACAGCTTGAATGAAGCTAGGATCTCTTCAGACTTTTCCCACATGCAATATATTAGGTTATCTACCTGTCTTTTACTTGACTGTGTGTCAATTCCCGACGTTGATCTGAATCTGTTGTACCTTTTCTTCCAAGTCAACCACTCCCGCGGTTTAAAGGAAAAATTGGTTGGAGGTTGAATTGTGACTTGACACGACGTGGTCTGTTCGTCTGACATTTTCAATCTCTAGTTTTGATAACTAATAATGAGCCGATTTTCAACTTTTATGTCTGGAAATGAGCACCGTATATTTGTATCCCACCGCTGTCACCATGTTTTATTTCGTATTCATTAGGATTGTAGGGAATACTCTGGATTAAAACCATCTCGGGATTATTCACCAGACTGTTGATCAGCCATGTTTATTCGACTTCCGATGTACGGTCTCTAGGCTACAACTCTCTACATAATGCATAGCCTTCTAGGCACATAATAACACAGGCCTATGAGAATGGAGGCGATTATTTTGGGCCTATAAGAATGAGGGCGATTAATGTAGGCCTATAGGAATGAAGGCGATTGAAGTAGGCCTATAAGAATGAAGGTGATTAAAGTAGGCCCATAAGAATGAAGGCGATTGAAGTAGGCCTGTAGGAATGAAGGCGATTAATGTAGGCCTATAGGAATGAAGGCGATTATTGTAGGTCTATAAGAATGAAGGCGATTAATGTAGGCCTATAAGAATGAAGGCGATTTATGTAGGCCTATAAGAATGAAGGCGATTGATGTAGGCCTATAAGAATGAAGGCGATTGAAGTAGGCCCATAAGAATGAAGGCGATTAATGTAGGCCCATAAGAATGAAGGCGATTAATGTGGGCCTATACGAATGAAGGCGATTGAAGTAGGCCTATAAGAATGAATGCGATTAATGTAGGCCTATGAGAATGAAGGTGAATAATGTAGGCTCATAAGAATGAAGGCGATTGATGTAGGCCCATAAGAATGAGGGCGATTAATGTAGGCCTTTGAGAATGAAGGTGAATAATGTAGGCCCATAAGAATGAGGGCGATTAATGTAGGCCTTTGAGAATGAAGGTGAATAATGTAGGCCTATTAGAATGAAGGCGATTGAAGTAGGCCTATAAGAATGAAGGCGATTAATGTAGTCCTATGAGAATGGAGGCTATTGAAGTAGGCCCATAAGAATGAAGACGATTAATGTAGGCCCATAAGAATGAAGGCGAATAATGTAGGCCTATAAGAATGAAGGCGATTGAAGTAGGCCTATAAGAATGAAGGCGATTAATGTAGGCCCATAAGAATGAAGGCGATTAATGTAGGCCCATAAGAATGAAGGCGTTAATGTAGGCCTATGAGAATGAAGACGATTAATGTAGGCCTGTAAGAATGGAGGCCATTAATGTAGGCCCATGAGAATGAAGGCGATTAATGTGGGCCTATGAGAATGAAGACGATTAATGTAGACCTGTAAGAATGGAGGCGAATAATGTAGGCCTATGAGAATGAAGGCGATTAATGTATTATCACATTATTCGAGCATAGTGGTAGAGCACCTGCCCGGTGAGCAGAAGGTCCCGGGCTCGAATCCCGGTCGAGGCGTATCTTTTTCGACATAACTATACAATCCCATATATCTTGACATTGGATCGTATCCAAGAAGTTTAATCATCACATTATTCCTCATGCCTAGGTGAAGGTAAAATAGAGTCACAAGGATCTGTGGTAGCGTATAATCGTTACACCTTGGGTGAACCTAAGCCCCCTATAGGGCTAGTCCCCTCGAAAGTATCGTGAGTCTAAGTATAGTTATGTCGAAGGAGTAATACCTCGGTAGCTTAGTGGTAGAGCACCTGCCCGGCAAGCAGAAGGTCCCGGGCTCGAATCCCGGTCGAGGCGTATCTTTTTCGACATAACTATACAATCCCATATATCTTGACATTGGATCGTATCCAAGAAGTTTAATCATCACATTATTCCTCATGCCTAGGTGAAGGTAAAATAGAGTCACAAGGATCTGTGGTAGCTTATAATCGTTACACCTTGGGTGAACCTAAGCCTCCTGTCCCCTCGGAAGTATCGTTATGAATAGATAGAAAAAATAGATACGCCTCGTCCGGTATCCCGGTCGAGGCGTATCTTTTTCGACATAACTATAAAATGCCAAATATCTCGATATTGGTTCCAAGAAGTTTAATTATCACATTTATTTATATATATATATATATATATATATATATATATATATATATATATATATATATATATATATATATATATGTATATATATATATATATATATGTATATATATATATATATATATATATATATATATATATATATATATATATATATTTATATTCATATATATATATATATATATATATATATATATATATATATATATATATATATATAAATATATATATATATACATATATATATATATATATATATATATATATATATATATATATATATATATATATACATATATATATATATATATATATATATATATATATATATATATATATATATATATTATATATATATTCATATATATATATATATATTATATATATATATATATATATATATATATATATATATATATATATATATATATATATATATATATATATTTATATAGCCGGAAAGATTCATTTTCACATATTGGAGAACGTTAAGAGTGCATCGATCGAAAATGAAAACAAAACCCCAAATCAAATGATGAATTTCGAAAACGCTGCTGAGAATATTATTCCATATGGTCAGGTGTGAATTAATATCAGAACTTGAACCGGCTATTATACTAGTTGCACCTCACCACGGATTGTGGTCCAATATCTCGAGCTGATTTGAACATTTATTCATACAGCCATTCAGAAGATACCCTGAATGTTATTTCATATCCCAACCGAGAGTCGCTGGGATGTGATATCATGTTGCCAGTGAGAAGGAGTCCGTCTCGGCCTGATGTCGAATAATCCTCCCAGTTCCGTCCAGGGGGGCGGGGCATTCATGTACGTCTAGCAAAGATGCTACCGGTCGCTACTTCGGTCATCAAAAACCACCTCGCAAGGTTGATGGCAAATTGCCGCCATGACAGTAGTTAAGGAGACAGTGAGGTGAAACCACCATGAAAACTGAATATTTTTTGCTTCTTTCATATTATTTCTTTATGTAGCCTCGACTATCCATTATTCAAATATGTCATTATGAATAATATGTGATGTGTAGGTGATTAGTATTACATTATTTAGTATACCGATGTGTGGAACCGCTATCCAAAAAAATATTGAAACATATATTATACTTGAACTTCAAGCATTCTTAACTCTGAACAATTATCTACCATGATTTGAGAAGCAAAAATCCTACTCCAATTCCACAATAATTGAACGATTTGTGTGACATTTCCGTGATATGTTCAAGATACAATCAATAACAAATTTAAAGATGAGTAGTTTCATTTTTTTCTCTTTCCACTTGCAAAGAAAGAAAAGGTGAACAGATGCGCTGCTGCAAATTTATTTGTTGTTTCTTCCTTCGTGTCTCAAATAAGAATGATTTTGGAAAATGTGATGCATAGATTTAAACCTTATAGAGTACTTGTAACAATTAGAAAGAAAAAAAATGGAAAAAATGAAAACTGAGAAATAAGTAGTGATTTATCTCAAATGTCAAATTTAAGGGGGTGGCCAACACAGTTGCCCTGTCCCCTTAAACAGGTTTTATGCCTTGCTATGGGCGTACATGAATGCCCTCCTGAACTACAGAGGCAAACCACAGAAAGCCGCTGTCACTTTGGTCGACCATGGCGGCAATTGATCTCTATATAGTCTTCTGATTGACGGTTCAGTTTGCTGGTCACTCGACCACTCGTCCCAGTTATAGAAAACATGAAACGATCCCTCTTCGTGGTATATATTATGTGGTCAACATTTTGTCAACTAAACCATCAATTAGTATTCAACCAACCGTATAACAAATAACCCCACCACTCCCTTCCCCAACATCATCCCATGTGTTTTGGTTATTTCTATTATTCCCTGAGGAACCTCTCCCGTAATCCTTTATCTCCCGTATTGTGCGCAGCCACACACAGTCAGTCACTCTATTCTTCCCGACATTACCTTATGGGGCTCCTCAGGGATTTCATCCCATCCCCCCACACATAAGACTTGCCCCATTGTAATAAAGATATTATAGAAGAGGTCGGATTTATTCGGATCATCTGCGGCGGGTTTCGGGTAAAGGGTAGATTTCCGTAGTGAGGGTAGTTAATGGGTTAAATCGGAGCAGATGACCACATGGTGTGTTTTGGAGCGGTGAGAAGAGAGTGGGGGGGGGGGGGTGTAATTAAAGAAGGATCAGTATAAGGATTTCTAATGAATAATATTTTCATCCTGTTTTGGATGTGGGGGGAATTGGATGGTTGTGATAGTTCTTGTTTGTATGTAGATTAATGTATTCTCAGTTATGATAGGCCTGTAGATTGACGATCGAAGGCATACTTCTGAATTCATTTCGAAGTATACGGAAATTGATAGGTTTAGATGTGATACATTTTTCCTGCTAAACATTCAATTATTCGAAGAATAATATGTATATAGGTCAGTTCTATTTTAGGATTAATGTCTTCATACAGCGCTGTCGTCAACCCACTGCGAAGAAGTTTACTATATGTGAGAATTGAATTAAATATCATAACCAAGATATCAAATTTGTATGTGAAGAGAATAATAAGAGATATGAAGATTCCATTAAATGATCAGAGTGAATGATGTCATCACACAAGCATTTTCATCATTTTTATTCATATGCCAAGTTATTAGTTTGAAATGAGGAAAAAATAGCGAACAACGCTGAATCTTCCCTGAAATATCACGAAGAAATCAGTATGAAGGTTTTGCAAATAAGTTCGTGAAATAATAAAGTACGATAAGTTTCACACATGAATGACATTGATTTGATGAATTGTGCATAGAAGAGATGAAAGTATGAACCTTCGGTTAACAATAATCGATCATTGTTTTCCACAAACAGCTAGGTTATACGGGGAAAAAATTATAATTTTAAAGCATGTTCAACTGTTTTGTGCAACGTTTTGTCTATATATAGGCCTAGCTAATAGGCCTACAATATATGGAACATCTGCGATCATATGGTTTCTTCCTATATTTTAGTTGAATCTTGAATGAACTGCAGCTGTATGCATATTTGACCGCCAATTGTTTCACTGACTTCAGTGAGTGCGTTCGTGTCTGCTCGTAACAGTTCGTGTATTTTCCTATTTTCTTCAGCACGATCTCCAATGTGGTTCTGACCAACCACATCCTGTGAGCACAAGAGTGTATACATCCTAAAGCTTGTATATATTAGTTCCGATGTCATTTTAAAGTTTAAACGCTTTTTACACGATCAATTTTAGTTGCATGAAATTTCAAGACATGCACGGAATTGCAAGAAAATTTCAATGGTGTAAAGGCGCCCGCAACTTCTGATGCGAAATTTTCATACTAGTAGCGAAACCGGTGGCAACATCTGCAAATTAGGATCGATCGACGTTCGACTTTAATGCGCGCTTCCAGTGTCAATTTACCCCAACTAGCAATCGAATTCAACCCGTTTCGCTTGATTAGGCCCACACAAGCTGCTGCTCTTGCATCCATGAATTCGGTTTTTGTCTAGACATTCGAACAATAACAATAACATAACCTAAAACGCTGATGTCAAATTGGCGACACACATAGTCACGTTGTTCAAACGTATACAGTCTCCTTCTTTTTTTTTTTTTGTATGTTCAATGGTGAATGACGATGTACGGTTTGTAGATCATACGGAGTCAACGGAAATGCACGTGACCAAAGGCTCCTCGCTCATTGGTCAGCCGGTGAAATATTGCAGTAAAAGTTGAACGTATTTTAACTTCATGAAATTCTTACATGCAAGTGCAAGATTTCCTTGCTCATGTGTAGGCAACATAGGAATCGTGGGTATTCTACTTTTCTGAAATTAATTTCAGAAATTAATTTCAGGGAAAAGTTGATCGTCTAAAGTGGCTTTTTATGTAGGCCTTAGTTTCAGCTAGTAGTATTGTCCAACAAAAGGCCTATGGATTAGTTTTTTTGTTCAAGATTGAGGATTACAGCAGGACGGTAGTCCAACATATCTTTCGAAGTATTTGTTATGATTCGGAGTTTTCGACGAAACATAACATCGTACTAAATGTTCACTGTGAATAAAAATCGCACAATCAGGCTAATTAATTAATTGATATAATTGATATGATTGATGTCATTGATATATTTTGATTCATTGTTTGTTCAATGAATTATCTTATTTCCAATTATTATCTGGGCTGGTAAGATCGTCCTCGTGGTGCCCGTCCGAACGATCATATTCATTTTGTATTCAAAGTTTTGATGTTATTAAAAAAAGAATAATAATAATCAAAGATACATTCAGTTTGTACTTTTTTTTGTGATCTGAACTTACTATAGCACCCTTATTATCTCTCAAAGACAAATATATGTGATGTGTTCAACAAGGTGTCAGTGGTGTGAAATTAGCCCCAAACGAATGTCAGCCCCCCATCTCCATCCCCCGGAAGCAATTAATAACAAGCCCCGAAACTGTTCGTTAGCATCATAGGATATAAGAGTTATTGGTTGACATTTCGGTCAAGATTTGACCACAGCTGTCAAGTGTTTAGGGTTTGTCACACCTGTTGGCTCTCTCACTCTCTCTCTCTCTCTCTCTCTCTCTCTCTCTCTCTCTCTCACCGCCCTCTTGCTCAGTCAGTCACGGCCCATTGGGCACACCGCATAAACACCCTGTTTCCTGATGCCATTTCTTATCAGGTTTGCCAATCTCATGAAGAAAAATCACTTTCACGGACCGACAGTATGGTCATTTTGGTATCGCCGTTATTTTCTTATTTTGGTGAATGACCTCACCAACAGCTAGGCCACAATGAGTTGCGAGTGATGGTGAAACGGTGAGTTGATGAACCAGATGATTTAAGCGGGGTACAGCTCAAAAAGGGGCTCGCGTGTTTCTGAGCACAATCGGCTACGTACAATAGATCTATTGAGAACGTCTGAAATACAAAAAAAGTGATTCCCAACAAGAAAATATTGGAAAGTTTACCAGTTCAAAAGAATCGAGAATAGAATTTGCAATTGATTTGCGAATAATAGAAATACCACTATGTTCAAACATAATAATTCACCCTTTCTAAATATTGAGATATGATTTCTGTTCTTGGCACCTAAAGGTCTCATATTAAACGAGAGTCCCCATCCATCCGATTCACGACCCCATCAAACACCGAGTGTTTTGGGACTGGCACGACCCCTGTGATGTAATAATTGCACCCACAACATCATGCATGCACACTGTCAACATCTCTATCCATGTCACAATTACTATTTTTCTGTCATACGAAATTTACTCATTTTTTGTATATTTGAATGACAGTATTTTCACATAACGAAGTTGTTTTTTTCATCCCCCTTCTTTTCCTCCCCCTATCACCCCTGTCCAACCCCATGATGCGTTCTGACAGAATTCAGGGATAGAAATCCAACAGTGCGTAATTTATTAGCCTGGATGAAACGATAAATATCCCCCTCTCTCCCCTCCGCCCAATACTCCCTCCCCCACTCCTCGTCAAAACTCTATTCATGTCATCGGTGTTATAAAGAAGCCCTGGGTGCAACATATACATTACACCAGCCGGTGTCGCCGGATCGATCGGTAGTCCCCCCTATGCTGAAACATGGACTCCACGGCGGTTCGATCGGTCATATCGCGTGGTTCGATGTTTCGATCGGTAGTTCCGGGGTGTGTTGGAGTGTTGACGGTTGGGTGGTTCGGTCAGGCATGTGGGCGATCGGTAGCACATAAGGGTGATTATAATAGGCTTCTAAAGGGAATAATGAGCCGTATCGTAATGCAGCAAGTGTAATGCTAAAATAACATGTGTACTGAACATATGAGGCGTAATATCAACTGGGAGGTGTATAGTTGGGAAGTTCTAAGAGAATTCGGATACAGGAATAGAAATACGGTTGTAGGCCTATACGTTATCGTGAATGATACAATTGGGATATGCTATTGGTTTCAAGATTACTATCTTTTGAACTTGGTTCAACGACGCATTGTAGTGATGAATGAGATATATTGGCGTCGCGTCGGTGAAAGATGGATGAAATGTTGGTGAAATGAGATGAAGGCTTTGGATATTGAGAAGGCAACGGTCGTGGACTGTTGTTGAGGTACCATCCCATTATTCACCTGAACGACTGAGGAAAACTGTGCAGAATCTCTCCGGGAATGGCGGATCATTGCGGGAATAGAAGTCCAGTCCCTGAATGACGATTGGCGACCAGTTGTCAGTTTCACCAGACGAAAGATCCTCGACGTCTGTTTTCTGCATTGCTCCTGTTGGTGAATCATCACTGTTGATACAGAAATCACATTTCAACCAACTGATGAATGATGCTTGTTTGCTTAACGACCCCACCAACAGCTAGGTCATACGGGGGCTTCAACCAACTATTAGGCCTATCATTTATTTCTTGAAACAGTAGTATTGTACACATTGTGTTAAAAAGCAGGCTATACCTGTTATAAATTTAGTTATTTTTTTTATTATTCAACATTTATCATTATAAAAGAACTCATGTTAACGCGAGCATCAGAAATAGTATTCGAAATGAACATGACAGATGCTCACGGTTACATCACACTCAAGTGAAACGAGAATGGAAATGGAAATAATGAGAAAGGAGTTGATAATAAATAGTGGTGATGCATGATAATGGAGGGAGTTCAGTTATTTGATGGTTTGGAAGAGAATGATACCCATAGCCAAGCTTGTGTTTGAGAAGTATAGATGGAATATTCCAGTTCATTTATAGGCCTACAGCTAATCCTAATCTATTTGAATTCAGAGTGTTTTAGTAAAGGCCTATCAAGTATGACCGCGTTGTCTGTTCACTATCCGCTTCTTCCATCATGTAGGAATATTCATTTCTTCAAAAAACGGAAGAAGGCGAAGATCCTCGACAGTTCTTGAACCAAGTACGAATTGCTGAAACTTGAGAATCTATTGTATAAGTATATGGGGATTTTGAAAGTTTAATGGAGCTTATTGATGAGCGTAGCGAAGTCTCCATCCCACTCTTATAGGGCTTTGTCTTTTTTTTTTTTTTTTTTTTGTAAGCACTCCACAGGTCGCAAGGGTTGACTGATCAACATGAAACTTTTTTTGTACACGCAAACTCATCCAACTTAGAACTGTATAGTTTTTGGGATGAATCGGTCGGACCGATTTTGAGAATCATCATCTCAAAGTTTCTAAAAACCCCATAAGATTTGGCTGGGCAGAAAATGTTGAAAAATAAAATCTCTCCAAATGGAATGAAATTCTCTCTAAATGTGTATACATGGATTTTACACATTATTACGATTTTTTAAGCAATTCTGATCAGTCGTTTTGAAGAAAAAAAAATAAAATGACTGATAATATTCATAAAATATATCATAAAAATTGTGACAGAATTAAGCTGTCGAGATTCACTGCTTTCTAGATTCAAGAGTTGACCAACAATGAAGTATTTTTTATATGCGTCAAGGTGTGTAGAACACCAGAGTCAATGAAGTGGCAAGAGTAGAACTACTTTAACGACTTTAATAGCTCATTCAGATATCAAGGTGTGTAGAATACCAGAGTCGATAAAGTAGCAAGGGTAGAACTACTTCAAGGACTTTTATACCTTATTCGGATATCTCGCTCATCTTACAACGCATATTTCGCGTTTGACTAGTAGTTACAAAAAGTAGGCCCTGAAAAATGTGAGTGTTATTTCATTATCGGATACGTCCACATCTTCTAAGCCTTGGAACCTGCCCCGGGCTCCAGATCGGGCCCACTCTCATTATGTGTCCCATAATTGGGGAACAACCTGTTCTGTTTCAGAGTAGTTCAAAGTTTCCGGTATCACGTGGCACGTTCAGAAGACCTACCATAGATATACTTTATTATTTTCAAACTTTATTGTTGAAAAGAATGACAATTACGATTCATACTATATGGACTATAATATTATGTTTTATTAAATACTTTTGGATTCATACTATGGCACGAACTCTTTCGTATAGTAGGCCTATTATTCATACACTTTGTCCGTTAGTCATCTATTGTGTTTTATTGAGAGAGAATCCATTAGGCCTACATTCTTGACGGCTGTATGTCGGAACGATAATCTAGCATGCAAAAACATCACACTGAGGTGAGATAGATTCTCTTGATTGAATTCCTTGGATATTCAGGCCTTCACATGGAAGTCGTATCGTGCATGCATTATCAGGAGGAAGGATGATGCAATCAAGAGGCGCGGTCACGATGGAATAGGCCTAGTTATGAATGTGACAGGAACAAGATCTGTATCGGAATGGAAGTTGGTTATTCAATCCCAAACAAGTTGAATTTATATTCACTTAATCAGCTGGATCGTATTTGGGGTGAAGTAGGCCTATTGATTACTATGCACAATATACACACTAAACTCACTCCATGTCCCGGACTTGATGCCGCTCTGATATTGGTATCTGATTATTTATTCATCGAATATATATATTATCAACTAATATTCCAATTGATCAATATTCAATCATTCAATATAATCATGGATGAATATCAACATGAGATCTCATACTAAATCAAGTGCGAGAGAATAATTAGTCTATAAAGCCCTGAAAACTCATATTATTTTTCTGATGGCATTGTCAATAATGCTGTATCTGATCAATTATGTGCGCTCCATATCCCCGCTTGACTGTAGGCCTAGCCTCCATTTTCTCCAATTCTCACACAGATTCAATTCCATTTTTTTTAATCAACTTTCCTATTTAATATATTCATCGATAGGTGTTAATCCCTTTGATTGTGTGCTTATTGATGCTCCGAGTCATTCTTTCTCACTCTCTCTATTTCTCTCTCTCTCACTCTCTCTCTTTCTCTCACTCACTCTAGCACTTATCTCTCGATGAGTAATTGAACAAATTAATTGGATACAAAAATCTGGGTTATGCGTTTGATGCAGTTCTGTGATCTCTCTCTCTCTCTCTATCTCTCCCTCCGTCTCTCTCTCTCTCTCTCTCTCTCTCTCTCTCTCTCTCGCAATTATCTCTCGATGGCTAATTGAACCTAATTAACTGCTTGAAAGAATCTAGGTTATGCGTTTAATGCAGTTCTGTTATCTCTCTTATCTGGAGTTTCACTCAAGTATACTTCAAAACTTGCTTGTATCTGTTTAGTTCATTCCAAGAATAATTGCTTTTTAAATATCAAAATAGAGGCATATATATTATATATATATCGATATATATGTATATATATATATATATATATATATATATATATATATATATATATATATATATATATATATATATATATATATATATATATATGTATGTATATATATATATATATATATATATCTTATATATATATATATCTCATATATATATATATATATATATATATATATATATATATATATATATATATATATATATATATATTTATATATATATATATATATATATATATATATATATATATATATATATATCTTATATATATATATCTCATATATATATATATATATATATATATATATATCTATATATATCTATATATATTTGGATATATATATATATATATATATATATATATATATATATATATATATATATATATATATATATATATATATTCATTTCATGCATGTAATATGTATGTTCAGTCAAACCATAGAATGGAGTCAAAACAACATAATTGCAGTCGATTTCAATATTCCGTGTATCAGCTAACACCACTTTTCTGAGATATTCTAGTTTTAGTGCATATAGATTACATACAACTTTACTCGATTGAAAGTACTCGTCCGACTTATCACTACTGATAAGCTTGTGATAACATAGCCAGTGGGCGTGGTTATGCATCTCTTAGGATGGTACGAGAGTAGTGATTGGTGCACCGGGATGAAAGCAGGCTGTTGATTGGTCCGCTGGGAAGCAACAGCTGTGGGCTACAATAACAATGGAATCAGTGGACTGCAGTAGACTTGAATATGTAGAGTGTAATTATTATGTTATTGCACGTTAGGGGTTGGAATTCGGGTGGAAGGATGTATTTTAAGGGTTGAAACATGTCATCAGAGTGTTTTATATGTGGTTTTGTTGATATTAGTGTCGAGTCATATAGGCCTACCTACATTGTTGTTCATATGAAATAATGCATCATCAGGATGAGAGATCGGATAACATCCATATTTATTCTCTTTCTCTCTTGCCTTCTTGCTCTGCTTTCATGGGGCACTGTACAGGCCGATATATGACGCGTTCAATCTCAATAAATGATTACCATTCGAATTGAAATGAAAAAATACATCATTTTCAAATATACCATCTGATGAGAGTTTCCAATTATGGTTTCAATTATGTTGATATTGAATCATAATAGAATGAGATTTCATAATGCCTCGCAGTGAATAACGCTGTTGTCGATCATCACTTGGAATAGAACAAATCACCGAATAAACGATGCATCCATCAAAACAAAAAACAATCGATATCGAACTGCGAAACTGTAAACATAGAATGAGCTCAACCATTCCGATAATCGTCCGGTGAAATTAACATAATCATTTTTCCCATCATTATGATGATTGTCGACTTTTGATACGGAATCATTACTCCTCAATTGAGGCGAGAGATGGCCGGCGGGTGTCTAGGTATGTTCGGACGGGGCACCACCGGAGCGATCTCTCCCCCCCCCCCCCCCCTTTCCACTCAACGAAATAAGTTGATCACTCTATAACTAACCATGCATATCCAGGTCATGTCCCACGGATTGGGAGCGTCCCACGGATTGGGAGCGTCCCATGGATTGGGAGCGTCTCACGGATTGGAAGCGTTCCACGGATTGGGAGCGTCCCACGGATTGGGAGCGTCCCATGGATTGGGAGCGTCCCATGGAGAAGTGGGTTCGATTTGGACAAATATGAAATAATTATAGATCGAGGGAATGAATTTGCATTTGGGGAAACATTAGTGATATATTCGTATATTAATGTATTTTGAATTGATGAAAAAAAAATATATAAATGAATATATATATATATATATATATATATATATATATATATATATATATATATATATATATATATATATATATATATATATATATATTTATATATATATATATATTTATATATATATATATATATATATATATATATATATATATATATATATATATATATATATATATATATATATATATATATATATATATATGTGATATTGATATTTTTAGCAGCTCATGCAGCCATTTCTATACGACAAAGTTAATGTTTCATAATGTTGATGGATTGTTATAAAATGAATATGTAACTTATGCATTGCGTTGACTGATATTCACAAAGCAAGACTGCGCTCTATCATATCTGACATCCATTTTCCCTCCCTCTTCTCTCAAATCTCAATGCATTTTCAATCCACTATGATAATCATACTCGAGTCTATGAATTACAATACAAACCATTCTCATGATTCGCGAATTCCAATTCGATTGAGTTACAAATACCAAGTAACCTCACAATGATTGTCATTAGGCCTATTCATTGAATGATGGTTGCATATATGTACTTCCGTTAAATCTGACCAAAACGGTCGACCAAAGCTTTCTACAAATTCAATCATATATCATGACTTTTTTTTTCAATAACATCAAAACTTGATGAAAAATCATTGTTCCCAACTGAGGCTATAGATGAAAGGTAGGATCGTTTGGACGGGGCACCACAAGGGCGATCTTACCGCCCCAAAGATAATCATAATGGTTGATATTTAGTCCAACCCTGAACTTATTATGTTTTTTTTTTCAGTTTGTTGGATGAGGTGTACACTATATGCACATTTGTCATGATTATTTATTTCTCTCCGGGTTGGTGAGATCGTTCTTGTGGTGCCTCTCCTGACCGACGATCCTACCTTGACAATACTTCCGGCTCGATTGGGAATCAATAGCCATCTCATGTGCTGATTTCCACACATGTGATCAAAACAAGAATCTCTGTTATATTCATCATGCTAAACCACTATTCATAGCTGCACTATTTGAAAGTCATTGAAATTGATCTCTTCTTGTATTCATATCTCCGTTGACAAAAGTCGAGTTTAGTTGCCCGAATTATCATCCGGTTGAGATCCTTGGCTGGGTTTTATCAGACCTCGTTGCTAAGAGACGCAGTAAACAGCGGGAGCTCATCATAAACCTGCACCCAACGGAAGAAAGTCGACTTCATAAGATCAACATAACAGACATATTTTTTTTTAAATCACATTGAAACGTTATACAAAATTAGTGTTCATCAATTGAGGCTATGGAATTACAAATGATAATTATTTGATAGCTATCATCACCTGGACCCATATGCTTCTTTTTATTATTTTTCGTTTCTGAAAACGATTACTAGGGTGAGAAGCTTCTAGATATTGTTGATTGATTGTATGAGCTAGCACAGGGTGTGCGGTTTGACTCATCAACATGTGGTTTGTTGAACAAATGGATCTGTTCAACACTTGATCTTGGAACTGTTCAGTGCCCGGACAGAAACATGCCAGATCGTATTGGAGCAAGGAAGTTTCTGAAAATCTCATAAGATTAGGCCGAGCGGGAAAATGTGAAGAATGTTAGCTTCTCAAAATATCCCAATTTTCACTGAATGTAAACACATGAAAGGTACACATTGCTATTCTACAATCGAACCATCCGTTATTCAGAATATAGCTCAAAGAATATCATTTATTCATCAAATTGATAGGAATAATAGCATTAACCACAATTCTATTTTTAGACACATTCGGACAAGAAAATGTCCGAGAACAGTCTTCTTGATTACAATATGTCATTAAAATTCACATTGAAGAATCTTAAAATTCAATGTGGCTCTGATATTTGACGTCACCAAGTGAGTAATTGTGGTTAATGCTATAGCAGAATCATGTGACAGAGATTCACTGCTTTCTAGGCTCGATAGTTGCCAAGTCAAGTATATTTCACACGAGTCAAGTATATTTCACACGAGTCAAGGTGTGTAGAGTTGACTACTTTACTTCTTCACGTGGGTATCTCGCTCGTCTCACAACGCAATGCTGCGCTTGGATTGACATCTCCACAGAGGGCTATACAAGGCCTGGATGCATCAGGTTGGTAAGATCGGCAGGGGTGCCCCACCCGAGCGATTTCCTACCCTGTCAATTCCACACTTCAGTGATAATTTCGAAGATATGAATAACATACAATGTATTGGTGGATTCATTTGTTATATTCCATAGAAATATACCGTATTGGACTACATCATTTTCTATATCATCTAGGACTTCTAGGTCCTAGGAAACGAATAATTTCTGAATTTTCTTATTGGAGAAACAAACTTAAATATTCTTTGTTTTTTCATTTGCTATTTGAACGAAATTGGATATAGTAATACACATTTCACTCGCAGTGGGTTCATGTTTCTGTTTCGGAACTCCCGGTTATTATCGGTTCATATAGGCCTACTAAGAGACGGTCGATCGGAACCGTGAAATATGTTTTATTCTCCTCACTTTTAGCAAATATATGATATTGTTATCTAATGCAATGATTTACAACCGCGCTCGTAGATGTGTGTGTGCGTGTGTTTGTGTGTGTGTGTGTGGTCGAGATAACGCGGGGTTTTTACCCTCAACATATAGGCCTCAGTAGACACATGGTGCAAGTGTAGACATATTCCCACTCCAGGACTCATCGTCAATAACAACCCACTGTATTTCAATAATATTGTGGTCAACAACACACGTCATATATTGAGATCTATTGGCGTCGGGTGAATGTTTGATGATATGAAGGTTTCTCAGGTATTGGGACGGATAGAGGGAAGGAAGCAGTCGTGGTCTATATTGTAGGAACCGTCCCGGTATTATAGTGTGGACTACAGAGGAAAACCACGAAAAACCTCAGTAAGGATGGACTGTGACGGGGATCGAACCATGGTCCGATATGCAGTTAATCAGCAACATGAGATTCCGGTATATGCTCTTCAGCCGTCACGCTCCGATGCAGTAAGTTGTGACCGGCACTTGTATCTCGGTTGCATGGGGGCGGGGCGTCCGAAGAGCATATACCGGAATAAAGCCGACTCGGTTGTGTGACATGGGTGTTGGTGTCCAACCTCACCTCAACCCTAACCACATTCCATTGACAAGTACCCCGAAGCCCATGTCACACGACCGAGTCGACTTTATTCCAGTATACGCTCTTCAGCGCCCCCCACTGAAATATTTCAATGAATCGTGAAGTTCGGAGGATCGTGGTGTTTCTTAACGACCCCACTAACAGCTGGGTTATGCGGGGTACGAGTGAGTGATTATGAACGGATGAAGAATGATGATGAGTGAAAGGACATTGGCCACAGGACTAGAACCCACACCCCACTTGACTCCAGATTCTGAGGCATGCAGAAAATAGCTGATTGAGATCGTTTAGTATCACCTTTCTACATTGGCTCGTGTATTTGAACGTTGAGGCTGCAGTAGCAACTGCGTGTGTTCATTGTAGAAAACGCCATTTTGTATCTTGTATTTCATGAAGGGTGTTCATGGGCATTGTATATCTTCAGACTGAATTGATCAAAATCTACAGGACTACTTCATTCTTGTATTGAAGACGATAATATAAGACTGCAATTAAAGTATGATTGAGAAATTATCATTTTTACATTTTCACTTCTCTCCAGATATTCTTGAGGATCCAACTGGATAATTGATCCAAAATAATAATAAAATTCAATAAAGTTCATAATAAGTTTAATAAAGTCCATAATAATTCAGAGCTCATAGAAATTATGTTGCTGCAGGAATATTGTTCTTCCATATAGCTTCATCGGCTCAGTTGATATTTCAATAAATCATTTTAACAATTTTTGGTTCGTTTTTGAATTATTCATATCCGTTTTTCAGCCAATTATATATTTGTCCGATGAGAATCACAAATAATTCCACTCTTAATTCTCTACACTTTTGTTCTGGCTCTCATTCAGCATCATCAGTATCATTCTCCAAACAGCTACTCTCAATTTTCTCATTCCATATATATTCACTTTCATTCATCACTCTTCCAATGTGATGGTCTATACATTCAGTTTCCAATTGTTCAAATTGTATTATCGCTCTTCATTACTGACACATGTGTGAATCATATCATCCTTCGATCTCTTCTCCATGCGGTGTATAACAAGGAATAGATTTGAATGTCCTTCACATTTCTGCTCGTCCCGTTATTTCTGAACTAGCCCTAGCATGACTCTGTCAACATTATCGAACAAAGTAGTGAAATAGAAAACTTGACCCAACTCTCAACTCTCATCGATCGAGATAGTACACTTTTGGTGTATATTTATTGTAAATACTCTCGTCCCAAACATTGTGACGTCGACTGAATCCCATCCGCTTTGCACCTTCTCCGTGACCGCCACTGTAGCTCAGTCGATCGCTCGAGACATCATGACGCACTGGAACAAGAACAGAATAATAATAATGATGTTAATTCAATAGCTCAAAAGCCGAATTTTTACATTTCTATTCGAACAATACTTTGGACAATTAAAATTAACAATATAATATAGTATACAGAAGTATAGTGAAAGTATATAGAATAATATTGCATACGCACTTCACGCATATGGTGTACGAAAAAAAGCGATCAAATGTGCGTAGATTTTTCTTCAAATCAAAATTCTCATTTTGAATCAAATAATTCCATATGACGGCAAGTGTACCTTAAGCCTGTTAAACACTATATTTTCACGTAAAGAAGCTCCGCTGTTTGCCTGACGTACGTTTAGCTGTGAGCAGGTGCCCCTGCACTGCTAAACGTCCGTCAACTTGTTGCTGTGAGTGATTGCCCGACAAGTGATCAGGATGCCACGCTCACACACTCGACTTAAGGACACTATCGGGAAGGCGGGATGAGGATCTATTGCGGCACGTGATGTTTGCTGAAAGTCGAATGTGAAAACGGGAATATTTATGGGTTTCCGGAGATTATGTTCCAGGTTGGGATGAACATGGGTGAAGGGGATGGAGTGGATGGAGCTAGAACGAACGGTTGTTTCTTCTTTTTTTTTGTTCAGTAAAAATATTACGCGAGATTTCAGTTTAATGGACATTTTAACCAGGAAAGAAAATATCTCCCGACTTGAATATTTTAATTCCTTCAATTCATTCTTTCAAACTCCCCTTCATTCTTCTGGATGATGAGTCCATATATTCGAAAGATTGCACGACTTCTTCTTGATTCGACTTTCGGTCAGATAATCTGATATGAAGCCAAATTCAGAACGATTGAAATGTGAATATTCCATAGGAATCATAGTAACTAGGCAAACGCGTTATGTGTTGCCGCGTTGATGGATGAGCTGGAACGTATCAACTTATCTCCGGACTGTGGTTATTAAATATATACACCTTGAGATCCAAACCATTACATCACTGCCATCTTATTTTTCATTATTAATTTCTATGATAATAAAGAAGGCTTTGTTTTAATCGTTTACAATTAAGTGGTGTCACCTGTAGCTTGGATTTAATAGGTATCTTAATAGCTTTGAATGATTCATAAAAATTACATCTGATATTTTTTTACATCAAAACGGCTGATCCGATTCGAGTGGAAGTTCGCAATAATGTGTATCATTATCAAATTACTAGGCAGACGCGTTGTGTGTTGCCGCGTTGTTGGATGAGCCGGAACATATCGACTTATCTTTGGATTGGTTATTATATATATATATATATATATATATATATATATATATATATATATATATATATATATATATATATATATATATATATATATACACCTTGAGATCCAGACGATTATGTCACTGCCATCTGACTATTCATTATTAATTCCTATGATAATAAAGAAGGCTTTGTTTTAATCGTTTTCAGTCAAGTGGTGACACATGTAGCTTGGATTTAATTGGTATCCTAATAGCTTTGAGTGATTCACATAATTTACTTTATATATTCTTTTACATCAAAACGGCTGTTTCGATTCGAGTGAAAATTTGGAATAATGTGTATCATTATCAGATCAAAATTCTCTGAGAATTTGAATTCTCTCGGATGAAATATTTTTCCTGAATTTTTTTCTCTGGGTTATTCTTACAAGATTTTTGAAAACTTTGAAATGAGTTTTCTCAGAAGTGGTTCAATCGATCGCGCCTCATAACTATACAGTATCGAATTAGATAATGATACTCATGTGTGCCAAGTTTCAACTGATTTTGAAGTTTCGTCGGACCTGTGGAGCGCAAACAAAAAAAAACAAAAAAAACAAGTCCTTTTTTTCGGGTATGGTGAAATTGAGTCTTCGCTTCGCTCATCCAATTATAATACTTTCGAAGTCGTCCGTTGAAATCCATTAGGATTCCTTGTTTCACATGTTCACTGCTTGACATTATCTCACTGACTGACTTCTGTTGAAATTACTACAATGACGTAGTGTATTATGTGATGACCACAATATTATACAATGTTTGTATTTTATACTGAATTTTCAAAAGTTGGTTATATATTTTTATCTTCCACCATGTATTGTACATCGAATTGATTATAAAGACAATAAACACTTACTTACTTATGCACTTACATAATTATCAGCACTGGTAGCACAGCCGTAACAAGCGTAACAAAGCCGTAACACAGCCGTAACAAGTGTAGCCTGCATGGGGGAATTGAGGGATGGTTCCTACAATCCAAGGCACGAGTGCTTCTTTTCCACTGTCTTTCTCAATTTACTCAATAGTATCTTCATCGCATCACATGATCTCATCAGTCGTTTATTCGACGCCAATAGATCTCATAGCAATCATTCACGGGCGCCGGTAGAACCAGTATTCGGTATCAGAACGGGCAGGTACGCTATTATAGTGGAAAAACTGAAGAACTCAGGAAAAGTATTGGCAAAGAAGCTTGTGTAAATCACAACAGTTGCATTTATCACAATGTTTTCAATACATTTTGCCGGCCATATTGCACTAAAGAGCGCATGATATTGTTACTTTCAATCGCCAATTTATATTTTGAATTTGGAATTACATCTCTCGTGAAAATGAGAGGAAAATAGAAGATCTGTCATCCAGATGAGATGAATACTGAACCTTGAATCAAATGGAAACGAATATATGAAGTCAACAAATCCGATGAGTTATAATTGAACATTTACTCTTCATTTATCACACGATTAGATTCAAATCGACGAATATTTGACCGGTTTTCAATCCAACTTTCATAGGAATGTGATTCATTTAGCTGTCGATGCTATGAGGACAACGGATTGGATCGCTCGGGCTAGACTTCACCTTGTCAGAGGGAACAATCTCTCACCTTCAACAAACCAGGAGGAATAGTAAACCAAGTGGGCCTATTTTCAGACATAGTGAAGCATTCAATCATTCGTTTTAGTGAGACAAATTATTCAATTTCCTGATCCAATTTTGTCATGTATTTTTTTCTGTTGTCATTATAGTGATTCTGTGTAACTATATCATATCATTTCACATTCCTGACGATGTGGGAGTTCCGAGTGAAGGTTTGGTGCCAGTATTCAACCTTTGACCTGAACTAGCTCCAGGGAAGTTTCTCTAAGCTTCATGGCACCCGCTCAACTGATGACCTAGCATGAAATGTGCACGGAGAATCTTCTCCAACGAAACTGATTCATGCTTCCTGTTTCAACATTGTATTATTGTCAGTAGAACTGAATCTTGTTCACACCGTTCAGGCGCGATGATCTTTTCAACCGCATCCTTCTGTTTATTTTGTGTTTCGTCAAGTATTTAATATTTCGATCATATATCATAAACTTTACACTCATAGCCGGTTGTACCAACTGTTGCGTTAATATTATTGGATGAGCGAAGCGAAGACTCAATTTCGCCATACCCGAAAAAAGGTGCCTTTTTATTTTTCGCACTCCACAGGTCAAACGAAAATACAAAATCAGTTGGAACTTGGCATGAACAAGTGTAATTATCTAATTCGATACTGTATAGTTTTGAGGCGCAATCGGTTGAACCACTTCTAAGAAAACTCATTTTAAAGTTTTCGAAAATCCCATTAGAATAACCCAGAGGAAAATATTCGTAAAACAATTTTCATCTGAGACATTCGAAATTCTTAGGAGATTTTAATATAATAATGATACACATCATTTCGAACTTTCACTCGAATTGAATAAGCCGTTTTGATGTAAAAAAAAATTAATATAATATAATTTTTGTGAATCACTCGAAGCTATTAAGATACCAATTAAATCCAAGCCACAGGTTTCACCTCTAAACTATGAACGATCAAAACGAAGCCTTCTTTATTATCGTAGAAATCAATAATGAAAAATAAGATGGCAGTGAAGTAATGGTTTGGATCTCAAGGTGAATATATATATAAATATATATATATATATATATATATATATATATATATATATATATATATATATATATATATATATATATATATATAACTAGGCAAACGCGTTATGTGTTGCCGTGTTGATGGATGAGCTGGAACATATCAACTCATCTTTGGATTGGTTATCATATATAAATATATACACCTAGAGATCCAAACCATCATCACTGCCATTTTATTTGTCATTATTAATTTCTATGATAATAGAGAAAGCTTTGTTTCAATCGTTTACAATCAAGTGGTGTCACCTGTAGCTTGAATTTAATAGGTATCCTAATAGCTTTGAATGATTCATAAAAATTACATTATATATTTTTTACATCGAAACAGCTGATCCGATTTGAGTGGAAGTTCCGAATAATGTGTATCATTATCAGATTAAAATCCCCTGAGAATTTGAATTCTCTCGGATGAAATATTTTTCATGCATTTTTTTCTCTGGATTATTCTTATGGGATTTTTGGAAATCTTGAAATGAGTTTTCTCAGAAGGGGTTCAACCGATCGCGCCTAAAAACTATACAGTATCGGATTGGATAATGATACTTGTGTGTGCCAAGTTTCAACTAATTTTGAATCTTCGTCTGACCTGTGGAGCCTGAAAAAAAAAGGACTTTTTTTTCGGGTATGGTTAAATTGAGTCTTCGCTTCGCTCATCCAATAAACCAATCCAGATATAAGTCGATATATTCCAGCTCATCCATCAACGCGGCAACACATAACGCGTTTGCCTAGTATAGAAGAAGAAAACTAATGATTAATTGATTTTCTACTGATTAAAAACTCATTCCTTGGTACAACTGGCTTCGAAATATTCACTTATATTTTAGTTAATATTTGAATCCAATCAGCAAATTTATGTCATGAATTCATAATTCATTTCAGATTCTGCTCTTATGCTTCCTGTTTTCTGGCTTTGTGTAAACATGTGAATTTAATTAAATATATCATATTGATGGTTTGGAGACATCATGGAGATAATATTGTATTGCATGATTCATTGTATATTATTGGGAAGTCGATATTCAATTACCATTGAAAAGATTTCACTGACAAATGACATTTCACGGAATAGACTTGCACATTTGATTTAGTTTTGAATTGTGGTTCGATCATTCAGTTGTTCTTTCTAATACATCTCAGTTGTTTGGTCATTTATATACACACACCAAGTCTACGATCATTTAACTCAAATATTCCTGGAAGTGTGATAATTTAACCGAAGAGAATCTCTCGTATCATATCGCATCCATTTATATATATTTGCTAGAATTTAATAAATGGTAAACCTTGGATGTTAAAAGGTATATTTCATAATAATTTACAACTGTGCTTTTACAATCTTTGCCGTGTTTATCTGAACCTTACGATTCTTTGCATAAGGCCAACATCACATCATATCTCTCCAGTGAGTGAAACAGAGATAGAGATATGGAACAATATATGAGGCGAAGTGAGATGGATATATGGAACAATACGCGAGCCAGACAGAGATGGAGATATGTGTGTTAGACAATAGGAAAGAAACTGTATACAAAGCAACTATGTAAACAAGTAATTATTACTATTTTATTGTTGAGATTTCCTTGTGATTGCACTCAAGGTACTTGGATGAGACCGCGTACCAGCCTAAACCGAGACCGTCGATACAGCTGTTTCATGTTTCTACATTGATGATAGCTGCGGGCATTCAGTCAGGGAAATCAATTAATGATGAATCAATTGTGTAATATTGATTGTATCATTGTATATCGTCTCTTTGCTCTCTTCATCACAAATTTGTTATATTCATTGTTTTATATATATATATATATATATATATATATATATATATATATATATATATATATATATATATATATATATATAGGCCTATATATATACACATACATATATATATATATATATATATATATATATATATATATATATATATATATATATATATATATATATATATATATATATATATATATATATATATATATATATATATATATATATATATATATATATATATATATAAACCTTGTTTAATGGACAAACTTTTGAACGGCAGAGTCTTCATTATTCACCAATAAAGAATGTTTATACACATTTCTCAGCCAGCCGTTCTTCTTTCATCATGATATTCCATTTCATATCATACTGTGAATCATAGAAAGTTTTTTTTTATTATTTCTTTGAACTACTATTCCAACAAAGTTAGGTGAGTATTTTACAAAGGCACAACATGTCAACTTGATTTTGCCAGTCCCAAGTCCTCTTCTTCTCTCACGTCTCCTCTCCTGTCCGATTCTGCTCTTCCTCCTCCTCTTCCATCTCCACTCTTCTCACCACCTCCCTCCATTTTTCTCTATTCTCCCACCATTTACCTCTTCTTCTCTCACGTCTCCTCTCCTGTCCGATTCTGCTCTTCCTTCTCCTCTTCCATCTCCACTCTTCTCACCACCTCCCTCCATTTCTCTCTATTCTCCCACCATTTACCTCTTCTTCTCTCACGTCTCCTCTCCTGTCCGATTCTGCTCTTCCTCCTCCTCTTCCATCTCCACTCTTCTCACTACCTCCCTCCATTCTCTCTATTCTCCCACCATTTACCTCTTCTTCTCTCACGTCTCCTCTCCTGTCCGATTCTGCTCTTCCTCCTCCTCTTCCATCTCCACTCTTCTCACTACCTCCCTCCATTTCTCTCTATTCTCCCACCATTTACCTCTTCTTCTCTCACGTCTCCTCTCCTGTCCGATTCTGCTCTTCCTCCTCCTCTTCCATCTCCACTCTTCTCACTACCTCCCTCCATTCTCTCTATTCTCCCACCATTTACCTCTTCTTCTCTCACGTCTCCTCTCCTGTCCGATTCTGCTCTTACTCCTCCTCTTCCATCTCCACTCTTCTCACCACCCGCCTCCATTTCTCTCTATTCTCCCACCATTTACTGCTCTAAACTTCATTCTAGACCTCTCCTCTTTCTGCAACAGCTCTTCTCACTCCCATCTTTCATCTCTCTCTATTATATTGAATTTTTATATCATATTTTACGCTGTATGAACGGAAAAAGATGAGAGTCCCAATTGATTCAATTCACAATACATTGATTCAGAACCATGTCTTATTTTAAGTCGATCGATTGATGCTCGTAGCCAATACCCTGTTCATATCTATAAATACTGGTACTTGATGAATCTGTATCACTATCCGTAGGACTAAATTAGGAGGACTACTTGACTTGGTAGTTGCTAGGTATTTATGAAAAATAGCAGCTACCATTTATTTCAATTTATGTATATTTTCTTGTTTGCTTGTTGTGTATGATACATTATCTTCCATTCTACCCTCGACTATCCATATGATTAACTTGAAAATTTTCCATTTCAAATTGTAATCCACTCGGACGAAAATTAGAATGAATAAATGAATACAAATGTAAGTCTCTCAACTGTCATTTCGTTTGATGAGACTTGATCGTTGAATTCGAGAGTCACTAAACTAGCCACAGCTTACAACATTTTCAGCGTCAACATAACATATGAACTGTCGTTATGATGTTCCGTTCGCGATGACTATAGTGAAATGGCTTCATAAGACCCAGAGAAGTATCTTCTCAATTAATGTCGATCCATATCATGGATGAACATTCTGTTCAAGGTATATTGGGATGCCTAATTGATGAGGTGAAACTATCATATCCAATTATCTGCGTTATTATGATATTATACATTTCATCTCGCTAAGTGTGGTTTCACCAAACTTGACCATATTGTATTTCCCACACTTTCGTATTCTTCAATACATAATGTTGTACGTATCTCGCACCGATATATGTTTCATTAGCAGTGTACATCTGTGGAATTTGTCTTCTGAAAATTTGAAAGCACTTCATAATTGTTCCTGTTTGTTTCTGATTCAGTATGGGCTGAGACGGGAGACTTTCGGGACAACTCCCACGGGATGACGTTGACCTCCATGGATCACTCACAGATGACGTTCCCAGCCAGGAGTCGGAACAGAGACAGGAAGAGTGAGTGAACAGCGCATGGTTATATCAACACTTGTACTGAATGTTCGGTCTATTTTTTTCTCAGTTGAAATGAAAATTCTTCTCTCGTAAAGATGTGAACAATAATAAATCGTTGCCAATTGAGAAGGATACTATTTTTCTGGAGTAGAATCTCTCGGAAGAGGAACCACAAGAGATCTCACCAGTTAATTCACCACAACAAAAAGAAACCAATTAGAAGTATCTACGTATTAAAAATTCCTCGTAATTAAAAGGTATATTAAATATATTCACTCGTTCGTTTTATGTTATTATCAAGAACTGTTTGCAATAAATTCATCAATGTCGATCTAATTATACCTTTCTATGGAAGAACCAGATTAATGAATATACAGATGAATTATAATGAAATCGTGTACTATTCTATGATGCTCATGTTCTATGTGATGCATTTGTGGTATGCCCGGGCTTACTGGATTCAACTGAGATATCTGATTCTGTTATATTGCTCGATACAGATCACAGACTCATGAAACTGGATCTGCTGTAGAATGTTTTACTTTCCCAATTGGGGTTCACTATTCATTATCATCATTTTTCTTATCCATTCGAAAAAAGTGCAGTCTTTTGGGAATAACATTCTGATATCTAATTTTAATTATTGATGCACGGATTAGTTCAGGATGGAAACCAATAGTTGGCTATTGAATTGGTTATTGGCTGATATGGTCACGTGGCCTGCGATGAAGCTAGAAAATGAGATGAACAGATGAGAATGAGAAATGGTGTTCTCTTCAGATGCAAAACCTCCCATAACCTTGTTTTCCTGCAGTGAAATCGAACCACCACATTTCTCTGGGAACTGACCAAGTCTAATTCCTCTCGAATAACAGTTATAAAACGACAGTTAAATTAAGTCCCAGACAGTCAGTGACACTGCATATCAGAAGACTCGTGAATATGTTGAACAATTTCATATGACACATTGATTCGGTGTGTCTATT
This sequence comes from Brachyptera risi, assembly GCA_964007535.1. NCBI lineage: Eukaryota > Metazoa > Arthropoda > Insecta > Plecoptera > Taeniopterygidae > Brachyptera > Brachyptera risi. The sequence goes on from OZ023335.1 coordinate 10,533,802, forward strand.
GGACTAGAAATATACACTGGCAGTGGCGGTGGAGCCGGGGGTCAGCGGGGTCGGCTTACCCCCCCCCCCTCCAATAATAGTGTGATCAGCTTTGCCGTAACCATCGACCCCTCAATACAATTGATAATTCAGATGTTTATCATTCAATTCAAGTATAATTCGATACTCTCAATTGAATTTTAAATATATAATTATATATCATGGAAAAAAATCGATATATATATATATATATATATATATATGTATATATATATATATATATATATATATATATATATATATATATATATATATATATATATATATATATATATATATATACATATATATATATATATATATATATATATATATATATATATATATATATATATATATATATATATATATATACATATATATATATATATATATATATATATATATATATATATATATATATATATATATATATAAATATATATATATATATATATATATATATATATATATATATATATATATATATATATATATATATATATATATAAATATATATATATACATGAGATGGATTAAAATAACGGTATATTTGTTGTTCTCTCCTCAGAGTATGAAACATCGGTACCATTTCCTTCTACATAAACGTAAGATTTCCTATTAAATAGATAGGATCTGACCCAATCATTGGCCACCCCTGATATACCAAGCATTCTTAATTTTGATAATAAAAGTTCGTGATTCACTGTGTCAAAAGCCTTGGTGAAATCGTAAAAAACACCGAATGACTTCTCGTTATTTTTAAAGGCAAACAACACTTCACTGATAAAACTCTGTATTGCGGTATCAGTTGATTTATGTTCAGTAAAACCATGTTGATTTGTGTCAAGTAGCAAATTGGATTCTAAGAATGAAATTATTCTTGAGCAGAAGGCTTCTTCAAATAATTTTGAAAAGACAGATAGAACTGAAATTGGTCTGTAACTATTCATTTTCTTTCTATCCCCTTTCTTGAACAGTGGGATTATTTTAGCATATTTTAGTGAAGTTGGAAAAATGCCCAGATTGAAAGAATTGTTAATGATATATATTAATGGTTTCGAAATATAAGTTGCTACGTGCCTAATTATATTGCATGGAATATTGTCCATACCTGAAGATTTTCTGACACTTATTTTGTCAATGATTTGATAATATTCTTTTGCAGTCAATGGCGTTAAAAATATAGATTTATGTATAAGCCTCTCTGGCTGAGAATTCGACTTTGGTCTATTTTGGATCAGCACTCTTGAGACAACAAGATTATCAACAATATTTCCGAAATAATCACTGAACATATCCGCAACAAGTTTTGTGCAATCAAGTGAGAAATATAATCGAAGTGATATACCGGAATTTTAATTCCTCTTATAATGATAGATCAAGTAATCAACTCCAATAATGCCATAAATATATATATATATATATATATATATATATATATATATATATATATATATATATATATATATATATATGTATTCAATGATGGAATTCGATTATGAGTTACCACTACGTATTTTCTATCTTTGCAAGACGATGGTAACGTGTGGTTCATTATTTTCGCAGCTTTCTTCATGTTCTCATATAAATGAAACACCTGGCGCCTGTAATTATCAATCAATTGCACTCCCCGCTCCCCTGGAATCTCCTCGAAATCTCGTCAGTAGCTCCACACCCCCAGCATGTTCTACATGTCTTGACCACTTCCCCCCAATAATCTTGACCCCTCAATAATGTTTGGGCTCCGCCGCCTCTGTCCTTCGAGAGAACTTTCCACTTTTCTGGACGGCATGATAATTAAACGAACAGATTTCATTGGATTGTATTTCATTTGACAGACTCCTCAAGATTAATTCCGGTCAAATACAATTTAAAGACACACATTGAAGATGTTGATTCCATTATTTGGACATCCATATTCAGACCTGTCCGTTCATGACAATGTTCATCAACATCATTCAATCACCTCACAACACGGATTGAGCCATCACAAGAGCAATACTTTGAATTATCAATCAAAAGACTTTTTTTTTTTATAACATCGAAACTTGATACAAAATCATTGTTTCCCAATCAAGACAATGTATGGAAAACGGGATCGATTGAACGGGGCACCACAAGGGCAATTTAACCACCACAAAATATTCTGTAGCCCATTTTCTTCAGATTCTGAATTTGAGTTTGTATATCGATAATTCGCACATAAAAACCTCACCCTCTTGCAAGTTCAAAATAGAACCAACTACCAATTACGTTTTCCTTCAGTAATCAGGACTCACCAAACATGTGAATGTTTCCTGGACACCCGGGCATTATTTACCCCACAAATAATGTAGACACGACAATGAAGTCACGCGGAAGACACTCAACGACACCGCATACCAGAAGAATCGTCAATCTGTTCAACAATTTACCCTGACAAATTTCATTGCTGTCTCGATTAGTCTGGAAATATCTCCATTGAAAGAACGTTTCAACGTTTCAGACGACGCATGAGTTAATTACCCGTCCAATAAATCGTTTCCATCGAGCACGTCACATTTACTGGTTGACATATTCTTCAGTTGGCAGCCCCAGCTACTAACAAGCTATATGTTTCTAGTCAGTTGGCTTCCGTGACAGATGAGTTCATAAACATGGCGACTAATCCCTTACTAAATGCTGAACCGTCTTAGTTTTGAGATTATATTTAGTCCAGTCAGATTTGCTTGAACATCGTACGATTACACTCTGAGTGAAAGTTGTGAGGAGGTTATTCCATATGATGATGTTTGTTAATCGGGTATTATTGGTTCATCTGAAGTGACTAATAAACTTCTGAAAAATGACTCCATTATTAAACAACTAATGTAGCACCATGAGAGAGAAGTGACACGACACTATAGCATGTGTATATTTGATATATATATATATATATATATATATATATATATATATATATATATATATATTCAATATATATATATATATATATATATGTATATATATATATATATATATATATATATATATATATATATTCAATATATATATATATATATATATATATATATATATATATATATATATATATATATATATATATATATATATATTTATACATATGAGATATAATATGTGAGACTTATATATATATATATATATATATATATATATATATATATATATATACATATATATATATATTCATATATATATATATATATATATATATATATATATATATATATATATATATATATATATATATATATATATATATAAGTTATATATGATGATGATGACGGAAACTTTGGTGGACTTGATATGTGTTGTCAATAGTTTTTACGGTTTTCCCACTCAGGCCTGCTTGATTTGAATTGACCCTAATCAGTTTCACTCGAAATTTTTAGAAATTTACTCTCATACAATCAGGTTTCTGTCGATTGAAAAAAGACGGATCCGAAACGAATGATTGTGTGGTCGATCGCCATCATTGTTAATTTCCCCGCATCCGATTGGCTAACACATCATGTTCACATCACCTCTGCACAATACCCCTCACTTCACTTGCAAGTCCAACAAATATAACTCATACAACAAAAACTTCCAAATCTAGATCAATTTTCACAGCCCGTTCGTTATCTTTTCCCATTCTGTTATCACAGCCCCTCTGATATTCACCGCGGCCGATCTATCTTGTCTGCTTGACATGCGGTAGCTAGCGGTGTCTTTTGGGCCGTGACAAATAAGTCAATCATTTTTATTGATTAGAGAACATATCATTATTGTTATCTACCAAATATCGTACGACTTTGCGTGTTTAATTTGAAATACCCACATTCAATAAACTGACTACTGATAATAATATTTGCTACCATTATTAGAATATTGGAATGTGGATTGAGGTATGATCGGATTGGAAGCTGTGGAGAATGTATTGTGGGCCCACAAGGCTCATGCTCTGAATGTGTTGGAATGAGGCAGAAGACTCGAGCTGCTAGAGCAGGATCGTGAAATAATAACATACAACATTTTAGAATCATTCACCAGTGAAGTTATCCTCACAAATCGTCTCATATTCTTCACAATCATCTCTTCAGAGTTTCTCAATCAACCTGAAACCCTATTCCGATTATTTCTCTCATTTTATCATCATCTTATGTTATTTTATTTCATCATTTCATTCTATAATGGGTGGTAAGATCGCCCCTGTGGTGCCTCATCCAAACGATCCTATCTTTCATCCATAGTCTTAATTGAGGAACAATGATTTTGTATCAAGTTTCGATGTTATTAAAATATATATATATATAAATATATATATATATATATATATATATATATATATATATATATATATATATATATATATATATATATATATATGGTAATATAATTTCTACGGTTGTGCCACGTCTTGTAGATGACGGAGATCGACGTTTCGAAGGAATTTCATCCTTCATCTTCAGGTGTCTTGTCGGGACGAACATCAGCATGCTGATGTTCGTCCCGACAAGACACCTGAAGATGAAGGATGAAATTCCTTCGAAACGTCGATCTCCGTCATCTACAAGACGTGGCACAACCGTAGAAATTATATTACCATGTACCATCGGCCACGAGAATCTCCGTCAACACATATATATATATATATATATTTATATATATATATATATATATATATATATATATATATATATATATATATATATATATTTATTATTACTGATTTGGTTCTTGATTTTTATCACCATAGTTTCATCACTCCATTTCACTTTCGGCAATTTCAATTGCAGATTTATGTTAATTAGTGAGATGGACCTGCTGGTCACTCACCGTGAAGATGAACAGCCAGCAAGAATGTACGATCTCATCTCCTGGGCCTATATCAAATTAATTGAGCCGTATATATGTGTTTTCATTACTCCATTTTGTTTTCGATTCTACTTCCCTCAGAGTAACTTTAGTAGACACATTATGTAGGTCTGTTTTTCGATCCTCTCGTTTTCTTGCGAACATATTCTCGTACAAATCAGAACCGAAATGTGTGCCCGTCTTACACTGTCATACTAGTTTGAGAAGGAATAGGCGCGCAGATCCGAGTCTAGTCTAGCGTGGGTTCGAGTCCCGCATGGAGCATGGGGCTCGAACATCACCGTCAGTCACAAGCTCATTCGAACTCCCAAACAAACTCCCAGACGAATTGAGAAGTTTCGCTAGCAATAGAACGTCTTTTAAGAGTTTCTATTTCAACATAGCTTCATGATGTGAGTGGATATTTATCGAACGTGAGAGAGTGGCTGTAGCTGTCTGTGGGCAATTATTGCATTCTTTTGGTAATAATTCATTCAAAAGTTCCAGTAAAGTCAATCCAACTCATACTTTCCACGATCCTTCGTGGGTATCAAACATATTATTCCAATGATTTCAATATTTCATTCTATATATTGTTAATTATAGTCACTCATTATTATTATTGTTATTTTGATCCAGACAAATTTCAAGACAGGCTTGTTATGTTAATGATACCAATTATAACTCATATGTAATGGTATGAACAAAATTTGGATTGAAATGAACTTCCAATCAACTTGTTGATTGTCACTATAATTCATTCCTAATTCATGATGATATTCAATCCTTCATTCAATTAATTGATTATGAGTGATTATTATCAATGATTAAAACAATTGTCACAGTTTCCACAATTATTTGTTTTGGAGCCAATCTTGATATTATGTGGTTCCTAAGTGGGCATGTGCCCAACGTTAACACGAGGGAGAGAGTCTGATAGAGAGAGAGAGAGAGAGAGAGAGAGAGAGGGACAGAGTCAGATGGGGAGTCAGATAGAGATGGGGAGATGATAGAGAAAGAGAGAGAAAGAAAGAGAGGAAGAGAGAGAGAGAGAGAGAGAGAGAGAGAGAGAGAGAGAGAGAGAGAGAGAGAGAGAGAGAGAGAGAGAGAGAGAGAGAGATTCCCAGCATATTGAATGAATGCCAGCTGTAAATCGACGTGTGAAGCTGGCTTGGATCAACTCAATGCGGCCTGATTCATATTTATCTCTCCCAATCCACATGCGACTTGACATGTCTCTGTCGGCAGGTAGAGACATCGCCTCTCTCTCTCTCTCTCTCTCTCTCTCTCTCTCTCTCTCTCTCTCTCTCTCTCTCTCTCTCTCTCTCTCTCTCACCTCAACAACCACCAACACCTCTTCTCTCTCTTCATCTTCCTTCACTATCATCTCCTCTTCCTCTTCTTCTCTTCTCTTCTCTTCTCTTCTCTTCTCTTCTCTTCTCTTCTCCTCTCTTCTCTCCTCTCCTCTTCTCTTCTCTTCTCTTCTCTTCTCTTCTCTTCTCTTCTCTTCTCTTCTCTTCTCTTCTCTTCTCTTCTCTTCTCTTCTCTTCTCTTCTTCTCTTCTCTTCTCTTCTCTTCTCTTCTCTTCTCTTCTCTTCTCTTCTCTTCTCTTCTCTTCTCTTCTCTTCTCTTCTCTTCTCTTCTCTTCTCTTCTCTTCTCTTCTCTTCTCTTCTCTTCTCTTCTCTTCTCTTCTCTTCTCTTCTCTTCTCTTCTCTTCTCTTCTCTTCTCTTCTCTTTCTCTTCTCTTCTCTTCTCTTCTCTTCTCTTCTCTTCTCTTCTCTTCTCTTCTCTTCTCTTCTCTTCTCATCTCTTCTCTTCTCTTCTCTTCTCTTCTCTTCTCTCCTCTTCTCTTCTCTTCTCTTCTCTTCTCTTCTCTTCTCTTCTCTTCTCTTCTCTTCTCTTCTCTTCTCTTCTCTTCTCTTCTCTTCTCTTCTCTTCTCTTCTCTTCTCTTCTCTTCTCTTCTCTTCTCTTCTCTTCTCTTCTCTTCTCTTCTCTTCTCTTCTCTTCTCTTCTCTTCTCTTCTCTTCTCTTCTCTTCTCTTCTCTTCTCTTCTCTTCTCTTCTCTTCTCTTCTCTTCTCTTCTCTTCTCTTCTCTTCTCATCTCTTCTCTTCTCTTCTCTTCTCTCCTCTTCTCTTCTCTTCTCTTCTCTTCTCTCCCCCTCTACTTATCTTCTCTTCTCTCCTCTCATATCCTTCTCCCCATCTACATGCGACTTGAAATGTCCCTGTCGGCAGGTGGAGGCATCGCCTCTCTCTTACCATAACAACCTCCATCACCTCTTCTCTCTCTTCATCTTACTTCATCATCTTCTCCTCCTCTTCTCATTTTCTCTTCTCTTCTCTCCTCTCATATCCTTCTCCCCATCCAGATGCGACTTGACATGTCTCTGTCGGCAGGTGGAGACATCACCTCTCTCTTACCATAACAACCTCCATCACCTCTTCTCTCTCTTCATCTTCCTTCATCATCTCCTCCTCCTCTTCTTATCTTCCCTTCTCTCATCTCTTCCTTATACTCACGAGTATTCCAACAAGAACCTAATATACTCTCGTATCACAGACGCCGAGTACAGATCAGTGTGATTATCAGCAAATCCAACTGAATCACTACATACTTTCAAAACTACCGAATATACATTTCAACAAAGCGTTTGTTCACATTTTTCCTCCGGGGTCATGACCCCGTCCCCCTCCACCTCCTCACTGGTTGTACATAACATGTCGCGATCGAGTTACTTTTCTCCAAGAAGAATTTCACTAATGATGTATCACTGACCACATGCACATACATACTAGCTGGTGTGAACTATTCATTGAACCCTCTCCCAAATCATCAACACAAACATTATACTGGAATTGAAATCAATTATGCAGGCCCATATGTTTAATTCTGCTCTGGTTCGCCATTGTAGACGGACTGCAATCATGAAGAGAGGTTCGTTGAATACAGGAAACAACGCAAAAGACGCGATTATAGCTCTATTTCACAAGTAACTAAAAAACACCCCGAATAAAATATATCGAAAAATATCCCTTTTTTCGTCTTTCTCAGAAATGCTCATTCGTGACTCTCCACACAGCAATCCAACATTCAAATCGAAGTCGAAAACACACATTTTCTCGGATTACCGTTTCCAATTGCTTTCTACGTTTACCTTCCGCCATCTTGTCAACCGGAAGTGACGTAACGGCACGTGACGTAGCGAGTGAAAACGACACATGTATACTACTCGAAACAGTGTGGCTGTGCGTGAGATACAGGCCTCCGGGGATTCAGTTTAATAATATTGACAGAAGTAAAAAGAGAGCCAATCTGTAAGATACACGCACACACCTCGTCCCAGCGGTGTGCTGCATAGCGATGTGGATCAAGGGGGGGTTAAAGGAGGGAGGGGGAGGGTTAAGGGGTCGAGGGTTGGATGTAGCCATATTGAGGTTTTATCAAAGGGATTTATTACACCTTCGGTTGATAGAACAATTCCTATATCACTCAAAACACAAGGGTGTGTTTCATTTTTTGGGGGTGGAAGGGAGGTGAGGGTATTCAACTATCACTCTTTCAGTAATTATATTGTTAGACTCTTTTCGGATCAGTGGGATGAATAAAATGTAGCTCATTGAATAATAGTAGGCCTATAGTTCATTTTTTGTCGAACGACCTCTATTAACACTATTCATTTAACGAAATGATCCCATATTATACGCTATGGATTGTCACATACGATCATTTGTGTCCTCATACTCGTTAAAGTTGAAGACTAATATCTCCAAATGGGCAACAAACGTCTTAGGTAATTATTAACCAGAATGTAATGAAAGTAGTGCGCCTAAATGTCGGGCGGTCAATTGTACCAATGATAGTTTGTGAATTGAACCTTAATCACGCAAATTCACTTGTTATCAGTCTTCAAGTCTTTCAATTCTCGTGCCTTGACCAATAATCAACCATTGATACCTGGCTCAGGATCGTATACAAGCGACTCTAAGGATAATGTAATGAAACAGTTTTGGTGGAGGAGCCAGGTTTTTGACATGACACCAACAGTCAGGTTATACGGGGGTACGAATGGAACGATGATAACTGGTGAAAGGAAGTTTCCGAGAACGTATGCTTTATGCGGGACTCGAACCCACGCCCAACCTGTCTTCAGACATGTACAACGCGTTAAAACGGAGAAACCATAAGCGGTATTAACGTAAACTTTCAGGGAACGAACGGGCACTAACGAGGCACTAACAAATGGTGAGATAATATCACCATATTCTGACATGTGAGGGGCCAAGGTCACGGACGTCCCATCAAGACCTTGTTGGACAAGCTTTAGCGATGATTCAATTTGACTTACTTAAAAAAATTGGTGTTCGTTTTTATGTTTTTTTGTTTATGTTTTTTTGTCGGTTCTCCACGTCAGGTCAAACAGATACAGTTATCAACTTAAAACTTTTTTCACTATGGATCCTCATCCAACTCAGATCTGTACAGTTTTGTGGCATCATCGGGAGGTCCCTTTTATTTTTATGAATTTTAGAAATTTCAAAAATACCCATTAGAATAACACAGCTTGAAAAAATGTTATATACAAAAAAAAAAAATTGACTTTTGTGTGAAGTTGAGTTACATTCTGATAGGCCTACATATTTCTGTGAACTTTCAGCTTGATCGGGTGAGCCATTTTGAAGAAGAACCATAAAATGTGCCAAATTGGTACCACTCGAAGCAGTTTTTACCCATTTCTAACTTAAATTTCACCCAATTGGGGAATGTAGGCAAACGTTTGGCCAAAACAGTCGACATACTATCACTATCCACTCGTCTGACACTGCATATATGGCGTTTTCGTAGTATATAGAATACACAGTGCGCGTTAGTTGACTGAGCCACGGGGGACGGCTGGTAATATATGAGAATATCAAGGTTCTAATTTAAGAACCATCCACCAAAAGAACAAGTGACATTTCACAACTCGGCAACAAAATGTTACACATCAGATACAATATAATCATTTCAATCAATAATAATCTGCTTTTTCTGAACCAAGGGAGCGGGATTATTGGCCAATTGGGATACTGCCCCTTGGTTCAGCGGCAGATCCGTTCATAGTAGCCCACACCAGGCAATGCTCAATCCAATTCAATTCAACACTTTATTTGCCATTATTCGATTTTTGCATTCTATGAATAGGTCATGATAGAATATAAGGCACGTCACAAATATGATAAAAATTACCATGATATGGACTAAAACTGAACTAAATGTATACGATGTATAAATGAATAATAATAAAATTCATACACAACATACTGCACATTCATACACCCATGTGATATTATTACATTTTTCAGTCATATTCCTCATGCTACTAATACGTTTTTTTGCATGTGTCAACAAAATAATTCTCACAGTGAAAACAGTTCAAGATGAAAAAATTCTTCGATTCAACTATGAAAATTTGAAAAACATCAAGGAGTCAATATATAAAAAATAATAAGGAAAAATGTTATGAAATGTGATACTCATAAAAGTACAGTCTTGACGATATAAAGCTGTTTGGTGAAATGCATTATGGATCCTAGATATGATGGATGGATGTTGACCGTCAGTTCATGTCTTCCTCCTCTCCAACCTAACCCAACTGACATGAGAGAACGTCAGAAGTTGTAATATTACCAGTTTCTTCTCTATTGGTCACCGTGAGTCCACTGAACCACACGACAGATCGGGCAGTTCTGTCTTCCTCCTCTCCAACCTGACTCAACTGACATGAGAGAACGTCAGAAGATGTAATATTACCAGTTTCTTCTCTATTGGTCACCGTAGGTCCACTGAACCACACGACAGATCGGGCAGTTCTGTCTTCCTCCTCTCCAACCTAATCCAACTGACATGAGAGAACGTCAGAAGTTGTAATATTACCAGTTTCTTCTCTATTGGTCACCGTGAGTCCACTGAACCACACGACAGATCGGGCAGTTCTGTCTTCCTCCTCTCCAACCTAACTCAACTGACATGAGAGAACGTCAGAAGATGTAATATCACCAGTTTCTTCTCTATTGGTCACCGTGGGTCCACTGACCCTAACGACAGATCGGGCAGTTCTGTCTTCCTCCTCTCCAACCTAATCCAACTGACATGAGAGAACGTCAGAAGATGTAATATCACCAGTTTATTCTCTATTGGTCACCGTGAGTCCACTGACCCTCACGACAGATCGGGCAGTTCTGTCTTCCTCCTCTCCAACCTAACCCAACTGACATGAGAGAACGTCAGAAGATGTAATATCACCAGTTTCTTCTCTATTGGTCACCGTGAGTCCACTGACCCTAACGACAGATCGGGCAGTTCTGTCTTCCTCCTCTCCAACCTAACCCAACTGACATGAGAGAACGTCAGAAGATGTAATATTACCAGTTTCTTCTCTATTGGTGACCGTAGGTCCACTGACCCTCACGACAGATCGGGCAGTTCTGTCTTCCTCCTCTCCAACCTAACCCAACTGACATGAGAGAACGTCAGAAGATGTGATATCACCAGTTTATTCTATATTGGTCACCGTGAGTCCACTGACCCTAACGACAGATCGGGCAGTTCTGTCTTCCTCCTATCCAACCTGACCCAACTGACATGAGAGAACGTCAGAAGATGTAATATCACCAGTTTATTCTCTATTGGTCACCGTGAGTCCACTGACCCTAACGACAGATCGGGCAGTTCTGTCTTCCTCCTCTCCAACCTAACCCAACTGACATGAGAGAACGTCAGAAGATGTAATATTACCAGTTTATTCTCTATTGGTCACCGTGGGTCCACTGACCCTAACGACAGATCGGGCAGTTCTGTCTTCCTCCTCTCCAACCTAACCCAACTGACATGAGAGAACGTCAGAAGATGTAATATCACCAGTTTATTCTCTATTAGTCACCGTGAGTCCACTGAACCACACGACAGATCGGGCAGTTCTGTCTTCCTCCTCTCCAACCTAATCCAACTGACATGAGAGAACGTCAGAAGATGTGATATCACCAGTCTCTTCTCTATTAGTCACCGTGAGTCCACTGACCCTAACGACAGATCGGGCAGTTCTGTCTTCCTCCTCTCCAACCTAACCCAACTGACATGAGAGAACGTCAGAAGATGTAATATTACCAGTTTATTCTCTATTGGTCACCGTGGGTCCACTGACCCTAACGACAGATCGGGCAGTTCTGTCTTCCTCCTCTCCAACCTAACCCAACTGACATGAGAGAACGTCAGAAGATGTAATATCACCAGTTTATTCTCTATTAGTCACCGTGAGTCCACTGAACCACACGACAGATCGGGCAGTTCTGTCTTCCTCCTCTCCAACCTGATCCAACTGACATGAGAGAACGTCAGAAGATGTGATATCACCAGTCTCTTCTCTATTAGTCACCGTGAGTCCACTGACCCTAACGACAGATCGGGCAGTTCTGTCTTCCTCCTCTCCAACCTAATCCAACTGACATGAGAGAACGTCAGAAGATGTAATATCACCAGTTTATTCTCTATTAGTCACCGTGAGTCCACTGAACCACACGACAGATCGGGCAGTTCTGTCTTCCTCCTCTCCAACCTAACCCAACTGACATGAGAGAACGTCAGAAGATGTAATATCACCAGTTTCTTCTCTATTGGTCACCGTGAGTCCACTGACCCTAACGACAGATCGGGCAGTTCTGTCTTCCTCCTCTCCAACCTAACCCAACTGACATGAGAGAACGTCAGAAGATGTAATATCACCAGTTTATTCTCTATTAGTCACCGTGAGTCCACTGAACCACACGACAGATCGGGCAGTTCTGTCTTCCTCCTCTCCAACCTAACCCAACTGACATGAGAGAACGTCAGAAGATGTAATATCACCAGTTTCTTCTCTATTGGTCACCGTGGGTCCACTGACCCTAACGACAGATCGGGCAGTTCTGTCTTCCTCCTCTCCAACCTAACCCAACTGACATGAGAGAACGTCATAAGATGTAATATCACCAGTTTATTCTCTATTGGTCACCGTGAGTCCACTGACCCTCACGACAGATCGGGCAGTTCTGTCTTCCTCCTCTCCAACCTAACCCAACTGACATGAGAGAACGTCAGAAGATGTAATATCACCAGTTTCTTCTCTATTGGTCACCGTGAGTCCACTGACCCTAACGACAGATCGGGCAGTTCTGTCTTTCTCCTCTCCAACCTAACCCAACTGACATGAGAGAACGTCAGAAGATGTAATATCACCAGTTTATTCTCTATTAGTCACCGTGAGTCCACTGAACCACACGACAGATCGGGCAGTTCTGTCTTCCTCCTCTCCAACCTAACCCAACTGACATGAGAGAACGTCAGAAGATGTAATATCACCAGTTTCTTCTCTATTGGTCACCGTGGGTCCACTGACCCTAACGACAGATCGGGCAGTTCTGTCTTCCTCCTCTCCAACCTAACCCAACTGACATGAGAGAACGTCAGAAGATGTAATATCACCAGTTTATTCTCTATTAGTCACCGTGGGTCCACTGACCCTCACGACAGATCGGGCAGTTCTGTCTTCCTCCTCTCCAACCTAATCCAACTGACATGAGAGAACGTCAGAAGATGTAATATCACCAGTTTCTTCTCTATTGGTCACCGTGAGTCCACTGACCCTAACGACAGATTGGGCAGTACGGCTGTTGTGGGCCCACTTGAGCTTCGAACTCTCATAATTTTGTCCAACTTATTGAATGATGGTACGAATGAAATCGATATTATAATACGCGAGTTCGATGAGGAAGCGCAATCCGTGCTTTATTATAGCAAGATTCCAAATATACTGGGATAATTATGTGCAATATACTTCCATCTTCTATCAGATCTCTTGACAATATATCGACGTTCAAGAATATTTTGAGGCAGTTTCTGATTAAGAGTGCTTTCTATAGTGTCGACGAATTCATGTTGGGGTGCAAAAATGAGTTTCCGGAACTTGGATCCTGATCGAGTTTTAATCGCATGTGTGTGTTGTTGTTCCGTTTTATTATCAAACTGACTTGATAGATGCTGAGTATTCCAAAAATAGCATTCTTTCTCATATGCCACCTCATCTAATACCGAATATAATTTCATTCATTTTATAACTTAAATCAACTGTCCATATGACTTCAAAAAAGTTTCATGAATTATTGTTGTTATAATTTATTCTCATTGGCTTGGCGATGCTTATTCTATATGAAGAATTGCATTCACCCTATATTTATACATTTTGATGTCATTTTTATAATGATCATGTGTTTTGAACTGACTGTCCATATGATCTGCATTCTATTTATTGTTGTTATTTCAATGATGAACTTGTGAATCCTCCATTGGACGAGAATAAACTGGAACGAAATGAAATGAAATATTGAACTGTGATGTCGAAAGTATCAACAAGGAGTTGGAGAACAGCAGATAATCAGTTTGTCTGGAATCATCGACCCGATTCGCATGAACATTTTCAAGCAGGTTCTTCATTGATGCCCAATCACGGCACTTGTATCTGTATCGGTCCTGCCTCGTGACCTTCTGAGCGCTCACTAAATAATGGAGAATTTCTCTCATTGTAGAGACTTGACTTTTGTCGTCCGATTGATTAATTGATTGATTATTGTTTCCTGGACGACTCCATCAACAGCTGGCATACTCCAAGGTATGAATGAGCGGATGGTAGATGAGTGCCTTCCATATCAATCAATGTCTAATGCGGGATTCGAACCCGTGCCCAACTTGACGTCAGTTTCCAGAGTAGTACCTTTACCGATTGAGCCAGGAAAGCTCCAATTAGAACGTCAAATGGATATTACAAAAATGTCAATATATTTGTAATGAATGAAATCACGAATAAAATAAGTGGAGACTTTTTTTCCAGTGAGATATCTTCTGTCTAGGACAACAGTTTCAGTGTTATAACAAACAGTGGCATTCTGAATCAAACCCACTCGGTGCTTCAGCTTAAAGCATATTATATATATAGCCATAAGGCTCAGGCGACGGACTAAATATAAGCCCGGCTAAGATGCAAGGTATTACCTGGGATTAGGGTTTTGTTTATTTAGCCGTTTATCAGCCTGTGTGCCAGTCAGTCGCAGCCTGGCAATTATGACTAGATTCATGAGGACAGACGGCGAGATGAGAGAGGCCACGAATCTCACAACAGATGTGGGGAAGAAGCTGTTTTTTACACGACTCCGACGAGTTTGTAATGACTGAAATAGATGGGGAAAATAAAGAATTTCTGAGGCGTTTATTTGTTATTTTGTGATGCGGTATTTCTCTCACTGTCAAACAGATTCCATGAATGATAACTATTATGGTCGGAATATTTAGGTCTATATCTGAACATTCACAATCGAACAGTCATCCAAGGCCATTTGACATAATTCTTTCGATATTCAAGATCGCCCTTGTGGTGCCCCGTCCAAACGATCCTATCTTTCATCCTCAGCCTTAATTGGGGAACAATGATTTTGTATCAAGTTTCGATGTTATTAAAAAAAAAAAAAGATATTCAATAAAATATTCATAAACTCGTGTATGACGGAATGGGACGAGAGAGAGAGAAAGAGAGAGAGAAGAGAGAGAGAGAGAGAGAGAGAGAGAGAGAGAGAGAGAGAGAGAGAGAGAGAGAGAGAGAGAGAGAGAGAGAGAATACGAATCAATAATTATTTGCATTTTTGTGAAGTATTTCTTCTCTCAATTAATTTCCGATCCACACCATGATTTCCAACTGCTGGATGGGTCATTTTTGAGGAACTTTTTTTCTCAATATATTATCATCTTTTTTTCCCCTCTTTTAGATGTGGAACGGAATTCATTTTTGATATTCACTCTCTGGAGTTGAAAACATTCTTTTTTCAGTCAGTCATAGTAACGGAACAATGGCATACGTTACATGCGTATCTCCTCAGTATCGTGATACTTCGTACATCGCTTCTGTGTAAGAAATATAGGCTCTCTGAAGAAGTGGCCCTGAAGCACGATGTACGACATCATGGCTAGGTTGGATACTGTCCGGGATTAGGTATAGCCAGGGCATCACAGTCTCGCTCCATTCAACACAAACGGTAGCATACCCAAACCCTCCATCACTTCAACCATCACCCAACCTAACAATAGAAGAGAACGAAATCAAGCACTATGCATATTCACTAATACATGCGGAAAATATGTTGTCGTTCAATCCACATCTACAGACCTTGGATTACTTCCAACGTTCAGAATGCCTTCCTGTTTTATTATTCACTCATTTCAATCGGCCAATTGATGGAACTCATTGCTTGAAATCAATTTGTTTCTCAATCGCTCCTATTGATGTCAAAAGAATACAATATTATTATATTTTCTCCGTTATTCTCTATGCAATGTTATACAAATCACTGAAAATGTGTATGAGAGGTTTTTACATATTCAGTTGAAATTTGGGAGCTTCCGAAGAATTTTCATTCCCCAAGTATTTGCTCCCTGGGTTATTCTCACGAGAATTTTCCGAACTTTCCGATTTTTCCCGAGAAAACCGTTGGACCCATTTTCATGAGGAACAATCTCAGCCTTTTCTGGTGAAACATCAATATGCAGAGAAGATTTCCAGTCGATTACTGACCCGTATGCCACGCACAAACGAGCAAACAAACGAGCAAACAAACGAGCAAACAAACGAGCAAACAAACGAGCAAACAAACGAGCAAACAAACGAGCAAACAAACGAGCAAACAAACGAGCAAACAAACGAACAAGAAACATGAAAACGGAACTCATTTTTTCTCGGTATATGGAATGGAAATCTCTGCTACGCTCATCTTAAAGTCTCCGAGTTATTGGTACTATAATCAACTGTTGTTTGTTCTCATGTGATCACTACGATCGCCAAGGGTACATGTGCATGTGGATAGGTCCATCACATGTCACATGATCTGAAATTGAACTGAACCCCACTTCCACCCTCACTACTACATCACCACACTCTTCTCTCAACCTCACCTGAGCAAAACTGTGTAGTGCCTATGCAGACCTGTAGAAAGCGCTACATGCATGCTGGAATGTGCTGTTATCAAGCCGTCACAAGGGCCGTCCCTTCAATGGCAAGTGTAGGTATAGGCATATACTAGGTATAGTATATATATATATATATATATATATATATATATATATATATATATATATATATATATATATATATATATATATATATATATATATACCATATATAGGTATATACTGCAGGTGTAGGCGAGGGGAATCGAGGTGTGTCCGGGGATTTACTCTCGTTCAGCCAAAATAGTGAGCTATGTCGGTAGTATGTGTCTCGTCTTTGCCAATACAATTGCATATGGCTTATTACAAGTAGTATATCAAGATATCATTGATTACAATAGTACCATTTCCACATCTCTTCTGTCTCCAGCTGGCCGAGTGTCGGCAGTTGATCCACCGGGCGGTGCCGTCAAGACCGAAGCAGTTGGCGACACTGGCGATACCGGCGCCACTGGTGACGAGTGCAAGAACGACAAGAAGAATAAGCGGCAACGACGCCAGCGCACTCACTTCACGTCGCAGCAACTACAGGAACTGGAGGCGACGTTCGCGAGAAACAGATATCCTGACATGAGCACCAGAGAGGAGATTGCCATGTGGACCAACCTCACGGAAGCTCGAGTCAGGGTGAGTCACTTGAAATAATAGTTATGAATAACGTTATACCAGGGCATGAACGCGACCACAGATCTAGATTACCAAGATAATATGTTACTCAACGTTGAGGAGACGCGACATATTTTGTGTCTCGGCAGTATAGCTTCACTCCGCTTTGCAAACTGCGAAGTTTTCGCCATATTTGACATAATATATCAGTGATGTTATTCATTTATTTATATATTTTTCTCCTCTATATTTGATGATATAGAATGCTTTGCTTGGATTCTATTTTCAAATGTCCAATATGGCCGTCGAGATTGAATCGAGAATGTGTCGCTGGATATATATAGTCAGCCGCATGAGTAACGTATCTCGGTGAGACAGTATGCCGCGACTACCACTTGGAATATTGTCTCAGGCCTAGCTAGCTCCAGTGGACTGGAACTTAGATTGGTCAGCGTTTACTATGATATGAATATTATGGCAAGGACAAGATAATAACACCTCTTGGACTGCTATCACTTGACATATTTCGTTGTCCCCACATAAACAGTGAACAATGCTAGGATTTTGTGCTAACAACAATGGAACTACACAAGACCTGTTGCCATAGTATCAACTCTCCTAGCAAACCTTGAAGAAGCAAAATCCTGGTCTTTCGGAGCTAACTTGACATTGGACGTGGGAGTCGCGGAAGGGGCCCGGATTGCAGCCCAGCTAGGTCGAGGGTTGGTGGACACCATGACTTGGGGCCTCAGTATGCGATGTTGGCTGGCCAGTCCTGACGTATTGTCCTCCTAATATTCGTCATCGTCTTTACCTTCTTCATCAACAATTAGTCAATTACCATATTGTGATGCTCACCATACTCCTCGGCTCTTCGACAGTCTCTCTTCTTTACATTTCTCTTTGGACACCCTCTCCTATGTATCTTGTACATCCATCTATCTGATGGGCTCCCATATTTCCTCCTCCTTCCACTTTCAAATTCTATCAGTAGTCTCTTATCAGTCTCTCCTCTGTACACTTTATTCGTAGCTTGTTATTGATCACCCTCACGTCTTATTCGTTCTATCCAATTCATTAATGGATCTGCATACTTGAGTCGTTCCAAAAAGTTGGATAATTCTCAGACCAAACTTTCAATCGCTGGTTCTGAAGGCTGGCCACAACTGTGTGAGAGAGATGATGGGCTGGAATATTGCTGCTCTGAGTGACGAATGAGAAGACGGGAATTTCAGGTGGATATTGAACAATACATTGCTAATATTGGAAGGGGTTCGCTTCACATCATGTTTCTGCCAACGTGTATTCCTTCGTGCTTTCGATTACATTATACCATGGAGTTGCATTCAACAGCTCCATGATTGGACAATCAGAACTGTCGTACCCTCCCCCTCCTTCCTTCTAAGACAAAGCAGCAATGGAATACGTACATCGAATGAGATATTTCACTTATTCCATACAATGAGCAGGGACAAGATTCACAAGAATCAATGGATTTTATTTTTATTTCAATGAAAACGAACTGCTCAAGTGATCATTGAAGATGATTATACACCCCATATTTCAACATGAACATTGCTAGACATGTGACCGAGTGGTTAATACACTGAACCGTCAATCAGGGGACCGAGGTTCGATTTTCGCTATGATCAACCATCCTGACAGCTTTTTTCGTGGTTCCCTCTGTTGTTCAGGTCAATACTGGAATGTTTTTTTACACCGTGCCACGACCGACTCCTCTCCAGTATCGGAAACACATAGTGGAATAACCTTCCATCTGATCATCCCATCATCTCACATATCATTCACCGACGCCAATAGATCGTAGTTATCAGTAGAGTGCGTCGTTAAACCCAATATGAATGAAGACATTCCTTTGTTTCGCATGAAACCACACACCACTTGATGGCGAGTCTTGAGACAGGAGCGTCTCCCCACTTGGTCTTATGGACGCTGACAGTCGTTATCAATGAGAATAGAGCCTCTCCAAAGCACACGCTCTGATCGAATCCACAGATTTCAAATAATTGCATCACATATTTTCAATGTCATTTTAGGCACATTGTTGATTTTGTTTTCACGCCATTGTTCGCCGTATTACTGTACCTACTTCAAAAATGTGATTTTTTTAATGAAAATTGCAACTGAATCCAGAAAACAAGAATGTCGCTCAGTGATTTGGTGCTGCCACACTCACACAATTGTGTGTTTAGGAGTCCATATATTCATGTTATGGTGGGAAATTAGAATTGATTAATTGAGTTGATTAGGGGCCTGAACAAAGTTAATAAATTGGCATGTTCGACTGTCCAACCTCTCTCTCTCTCTCTCTCTCTCTCTCTCTCTCTCTCTCTCTCTCTCTCTCTCTCTCTCTTCAACGTTTTGCGCTTGATAATGATAGAGACAGTGATCTAGAGTGGAACGTTGAAAGATGCTGTGAGGTCCATGGTTCGGCGCACATCTGCGTCGCAATAAATTGCTCGCCGTCCAACCGGCCGTGCTTGTATGTGTGTGTGTGACAGCGACACGTAATAGAGAGAAATGATAACCAAACGGGCCGTGGAACGCAAACAAAGCACAGTAGCGACATCTACTGGGTGGTGTGGCGAACTAGACGGTTCGATCGGGATCCCTTAATGTGGTCTACCGTTGGCGCGCGTTGGTTTCGATCATGATTCCCGAGTGTGTGTATATATAGTGACACTAACAAATAACAAGATAGAGTAAATGGAGAGATGCTCCCCCTTCCCCCCTACACACGCCACCTCTCCTCCTCTGTCGTCCTGGTCCCAGTGATGATATTATTTCAGGAGGCGGGAATAGCAATGGTGGAGTGGAATAATACTTCGAAAGAAAAATGTCGTACTTAATCAATGACGTGGGACGGAGGAAAAAATTGTGAAAAATAAGTATGAAACGAGAGTAATTGAAAGTTATAGAAATAAATGTTTTATGTGCCTCTTACTTTTTCGGGGGTTGATACTGTTTCGGATTTGAAGTGAATTAATATACATCCTTGGAATTAGACAATGTAGGCTTCTGATAATAATGTAAGCCAATGAATATCGTGAACTAGAGACCTGGATGTGATATATCTCCACTTTATTTGTGTATGGCCGAGAGTATAGTTGGTTGGGAAGGGGAAGGGAGGGGGGTGTCATCGTCCGTTCTTCTGCCGCTTCTTGTGAGTCTTTAATTTCTCTCACAATTGAGTGAAACACTGTAGATTAGTCAAATGAGTTGATAACTGCAAACACGAAGGTTTAGTTCATCAATGGTAAGTTTATATATAACCTAATCATTTGTATTCCTTCATATTGGAGATTGAATCATCTATTATTGTGAGATGGAACGATACATGAAATACACTCACATATTGAAATTGATGAAATTATTGAGATACAATTTCATACACACAAGTTGAATGTCTCATATTGGTGCTTCAGAGAATAAAAGATACAACAAGAATGTTTATTTTGATTTTTGAATGTGACTAGTCCGCGTGAATAATTTCTGTAACTTGCTGAAATGGCTGAAATTTGGTTTCTGAATTGCTCACGATACCACTAATTTATGTTCTTTCTTCTAAATTCTCAATTGTTCCAATTTTGAAGTTTGAAGTAGAAGTTTGATTTGTTTTTTATTCTTCATCGTCAGTTACTTCCTCGTTCCTTCAGGGAAAATCGCTGATGGTTTCTTCCTCTTCTGAAGGTTGGAGAATAAGTGAATATATTATCTGACTCGACCCTCGGTTGTAGTGGAATATCCAAATGTTCACTTCTGAGCCAATCCAAGCACAGCTTCTTTCCAGAAGTATGGCACGTATCTTTGATTCAATCAGAATAATACGAAGTTCCACGATTCTCAATTCATGTTCGACATATTTCAGCCCTCTTTCCCCTCGAAATATAAATAATCTGACATCCTCGAACTCCGCTTACTTCACGTATAATACAATTGAATATCAATATAATACTCATTATACACTTCGCATAATGGTGGATACACTATGATACGAGTGGTCGAGTGGCTAGCACACTCGACCGTCATTGAGAAGACCGGTGTTCAATTCCTGCCATGGTCAACAATCCTACCGTAGTGCATTATGGGTTTTTGTGGTTCTCCATGGTTCCTGCTCGATACTGGGATGGTTCCTCAACAACAGGCCACGACCGACTTCTCCCCAACTATTCAAGAACACATCATTGAATGACTTTCCATCTCATCATCCCACCATCTCATCATCCCACCATCTCATCATCCCACCATCTCATCATTCCACCATCTCATCATCCCATCATCTCATATATCACTCACCGACGCGAATGGATCGTAGTTATCAGTACAGTGCGTCGTTAAACCCGTTATGAATGATTAAATGAAAAATTGAAATTGATTTTTCATAAATAATAGGCCCTACGATTCACTAAACTCACTTCACGCGTATAGATTACATCCATCACATTTTTATTATTATTGATAGCATCATACCGGCACATGCGGTGCAGTGGTTTACGCGCTCACTTCAAGTGATCCAGAAGATGAAGGGAAATATCGGAACTGGTTCGATCCCCATCACCGTCCATCTTTACAGAGATTTTTTTGTGGTTTATCTCTGTAATCTAGAGCTAGGCTAATGCTGGGCTGATTCCTACAATTCGGGCCACGACCGCTTCCTTCCCACAATCCCTCTCAATACCCAATCATCTCATCATCTCATCATCTCATTCGATATTCATCCGACGCCAATAGAACTTAGTCATCATCACAGGGTGGCGATAAAAAACATCGTTCTCTGGTGATGTATCAGTTTCAATACATACATTAAATCAAATAAGAACAAACACATTATTCCAACCTGTGATATTGTACCATGTGAAAACACACACACACACAGACACACACACACACACACAGGCAGCAGGCTCACCGCACACCGTGTTGTCTGGTCCTGAAGGTAGAAACACTGACACGTGATTGGCTGGTTAGCCGTGATGACGTCACCGTAAGCCTCGTCCAAACAGTTCCAATAATCCACCACCAGGAGCATGATTTATGTTCTTATAATCAGCCGCCAGGATTAACTTGTTACTGTTGGATTAGAGCGCCGCACGTTGGTAACAATATGGCTGCCACATGCGTGGAGACTGACAATACAGAGACAACTTTTATTTATTGCTTTTTGTTTTTGATGTTATTTTTTTTCATTCGTTTTGTGGAGGAATAGGATTTATTGTACATTGGATTAGGTTTGTATCAATGTTTTTCATTGAATTATGTCATGTACAGATGTGGGTGATCGTGAATCAGAGGAAATTATATTGTTCTAGATTTTATTAGTATTAATCAGTTGATTTCAATTCGATAAGATATAATGATACAGTTGGAGTCAATTTTTCAGTGTATGAATCTAGATCATCGTACGATAATTCCGAAAGATTTCTTCATCAATTTTTAAAGTCATTCATGTTAAAATAATTCTTCATGAAATAACTTCAAAAGTGAATGAAGTGCATGGAGTTACTCATAAGTTATTTCATTTGATCAGATTTAATTGATTTTGTCAATTGATTCATTCCTTTTTCATTATCTTGATCATCATCATTTGTATTTCCATCCACAGTCATTTTAATTTTCTCTTCGATGTCCCTATAACTTGGACACAACGATCCACACGAATAATTGACTTCACCCGTATATCCGTATAGTAGAATATAATTTGTATATATATATATATATATATGTATATATATATATAAATATATATATATATATATATATATATATATATATATATATATATATATATATATATATATTCATGAATATATATATATATTTATATATATATATATATATATATATATATATATATATATATATATATATACACATTTTTTTGCATAACATCGAAAATGATACAAAATCATTGTTCCCCACTCAAGGCTGTAGATGCAATAGAATGAATTGGAATATAATTACAAATGTTAATAATTTCATGTGAGTAATTTTTGTATATAGTATAGAATAGAAAAGAAAAGAATATAATAGAATAGAATAGAAAAGAATAGAATATGCTTTAGTGGTTCAAATTGATCTTTTGAGGATATTAGCCTTGTCAATATAGTATAAGTTAATGATGATACAAAATACAGTAATGATGAACAATTGAAGAAACAGTGATGAAAAACACACTCAAACATTATGAAAACAGTGAACAGCAATAAATTGATCAATCATCCAGAAACTCTCCATAATATCATCACTACAATAAATACACAATGAATATATACAATAATATATACAATAATAATATATACAATAACTACACTATAATAACAATCATCATATTCTATTATACCTTTGACATTGTAAATTGTGCTTTATTCCACCGATCGGTTACAACTATTGTAGAATGTGAACAGCTGACGATACAGTTGTCTCTCTCTATCGCTATACAAATACACAACAAGAGAATCAATGTATGTGAGTGACCTGTCTGTACAAAATAGGGAATTTGAGACGAACCAAAACATATAGGCCTATGTTGGCGGGTATTTATTCGCTTTTCTAGCGACTAAATGCATCATTTCTTCATTGTGATATCAAAATATCCGTGCATGTTCGGCGATAAATACTGAACGTTATGAGATATACAAATTATGATACATAAGAGACACAGATATTTCAACATCTTCAGAATGGTGTGAAATGAGATTATTAACCATCGAATCTCAGTATTTCCACAGGTTGACAACTGGAATTGTCTCTTCCAGTTGTAAGCTTGTGAAAATTATGCGATTCGACTGGAATAATGTTTTCCCGAACCATCTTGAAGATATTCATATTTGATGATATCGACCGTATTTTCTCTCTATCATAATTTTAATATCTCAAACCGTTCAGAAATCAGCACCAGAATACTGATATTAGCCAAATCAGCTCCCATTGCACTGAAAACCACCACAAATATTGATAATCAGGCCGAAATAACTCACAGAAGATACAAATGTGAACCATTTTCCTCTCTCCACTTGGGCTCTCTACAAACAGGTTCTCAGAATCCATTAGAATATTAATTTCTTCCTCATATGTAATTCCACAGTTCTCACCACTTTAGCTACCAGGAGCTAGTCTTGTCATGAGGGGTGGTCTTCGGCCACTTCACTTGGAGCTCGGCCACTTTGAAGTGTCCAGGCACACTTTCGACCGCACAAGACACACGCACAGCTGGCTCAGCCGACAAGGGGGTAGTTTTACACTAATAGGGATTCCTGTTTGCTTTCTCTCTCTCTCTCTCAGTCCTAACAACACTTCAAACAACGTTAGCATTGCTAACACAAATACAATTGGTTGGTTTAAGGAATGTAAAGACAATATGTACACTCATGTGGGAAGATGAATGGTAGCTCAGAATTTATCAATTGCATCCTTATTCATTCCAATCTTCAATCAATAATCCTGCTGACTTTTTTCTATGATTACATATAATTACATTGCGCGTTCATCAATTTTCCTGTAGGCAATTTACCAGGAAAGTATTGGATGGATTTCATCAGTGGTCACCCCATATGGCATTCGCGAGCAAGCAGAATGATAATAATGGCTATACATACAATAACTGATGGAACTTGAATATATATAGTATCCAAGAGAACATACTACTCGAAATATCAGGGACGGAATAGTGAAGTCTGATATGGGATAGTTTTTTCCATCAATCTCAATTGAACAAATGAGAAACAGCGTGATGAGTCGAACATTGCTCGTTAATTTCTCATCTATTCTGATGTGAACGATTCTTGCAGTTTACAATAATCTTGAATGTCTGTTCAATACAATATATACCTGGTTTCGCGGTGGTTGACGGTCTCGATCGCCCGTTACCCTTATGCATCAAGACAGACGGTCAGGTGTTTCGACCCGACCACTCTCGCCCGAGGAAATATACTTGAAACAAAAAACGGTCGATTTCCATGTCGATGAGTGTACATACGTGTGCACACACACACAGACGCAGAATAGGGTGAATAGCAAAGATTAGGCTATACGCACTTCTAGGGGTGGTGGGCAGGTTAACAAGGGTCTATAGTGGTGTAAATTGATTCAATGGTGGAACAACATTACTAGGGACTGCGTAGTTTTAGGATACATTTCAGATGTTCAGCTATACCGATACAGAATAGCGGAGAAAATCTCCACTCACATTCTCAAGACATCATATATAGGCCTGTATGTGAATATATATATATGTATATAAATGCATGAATATATACATATATATATATATATATATATATATATATATATATATATATATATATTCATATATATATATACATTCATACATATATATTTATATATATATATATATATATATATATATATATATATATATATATATATATATGAATATATATATATATATATATATATATATATATATATATATATATATATATATATATATATATATATATATATATATATATATAATAATTATATATATTTAAACAGGAAGATTGAAGACGTGTATGAAATTGTGAAATATTTTTAATATCTCTAAGTTTCAACCATTATGTTATAGTCTTTTTCAAGAAAAATACCATAACATAATGGTTGAAACGTAGAGATATTAAAAATATTTCACAATTTCATACACGACTTCAATCTTCCTATCAAATATATATCATTATTATATATATATATATATATATATATATATATATATATATATATATATATATATATATATACATAAATATATAGATATGAATGTATATATATAT